>VDFB02168118.1:107174448-107600198 GCA_007258455.2 Sequoia sempervirens
CTCAACCCTAAAACCAATTCTATCTCTATTTATAACTCTAACCCTAAATCTAACCCAAACCCTAACCCTAACCTCAACCTGAATTATTATTCTAACCCTAATTCTTACCCTAACCTAAACCCTAATTATTATCTTAACCCTAACCCTAACCATTATAGTAAACCTACCCCTAATTCTATCTTTAATCATAACCCAATTTGTAATCTTAACCCTAATTGTAATTGTATTTTTAACCCTAACCTTAATCCCAATATTAACATTAACCAAGTTGATTATAATCCTAACTCTATTCCTAATGCTATCCAAACCTAACCCTAATCTTACTGCTAACACTAACCCAACTCTAATCCAAAATTTATCTCTAACCCTAACCCTTTTCCTATCCCTAATTGTAACCCTAACCCTATTCAAAATGTTAGTTCCCTAATCCTAATAGTAACCCTAATCCTTATGCTAAACTTAACTGTAACCCTAACCCTAACCCTAATGATAATTGTAACCCTATTCTTGATCTGAATTATATTATCTCTACTCCTAACCCTAACCCTAATTATCATGATAACCCCATTCCAAATTCTAATTCTATCTCTAATTGTAATCATAACCCTAACCCTAACATTAACCCCAATATTAATACTAATGCTAACCCAAACCTAATCCTCATTCTATCTCTAACCCTAATCCTGACCCCAATAATTGTGTCTTCCATGCCACGCTACACATGCTACTAGCATATATATATATATATATATATATATATATATATATATATATATATATATATATATTAATATATATAAAAACACCAAGAGATATCCTTCTTGAGGCATTTATTGTTATAATCAATTTCTCAAATAAAAGTACAATAGACATCTTTCGAATGATATCTCTCCACATTTTTATATATATTATTAATAAATAATATATATATGCTAGTTATTTACAAATATGTCAATAGTGGCATGGTGTGATGGTTAAGCTATTTCCATCAAGTTTCAAACCCTTTTGGGTTGTAGTTGTTGAGTGTTTATGGTGGGATGAGGTCCCCCATTTGTGACCTCATGGGTTCATATCTCCGAGTAAAAAAGATACATCCCTAGAGATTAAAATTCATCATTAAATTCACCATCATTTAAACTTTTGCATCCATGTCATTCCCATGTTTGTGATTATTATATTTTACTATCATGTCTGACCTTTAATTTCCATTCCAAAAAAATTCAACATTAATGTCATTTGTTCCCTCAATTCCGGCCTTTTATTGATTGAACTTATTTAATAATTTTGCATACAAAGATATTGGATTGTTGTGCAATAATTTTGCGATTTGGGACTTTAAGGAGGTGTTAATACATGAACTCAAGAATTCATCTTGACAACTCCACCTTTCTATTGGTTTATAATTTTTATTTTTTAAAGGAAAGCCTTCTAAAGAATATGCATTTGCTTGTTTCAATCAATATCTTTTTGTGTGTGGATTATAAACCTTAAGAGAGATTGTTGGAATAATAAGTTCTAATTTTTATTATTATTATTATTACTAAATAATTAGTTACTTTCTTGTAGGTTTGTTATTTTAGAAATTATGATGGAGATACTTTATAAAATCCATAATTTAATACATTAAAAATCAACTATCAATAGTACTACTGTAAATTTTACTTTTATTAGCATCCAAATGCAGATGCCTCTTGACTTTTCTAATAATATGAAATATTATAAAGAAGGTTGAATAACTAATGTAGAATAATATTTTATATATGATTTGATAATTAGTGAAGCATACTACATGAAATTAATTCTCAATTTGTATTATAAATTATTTGAATAATACTTATGTACAAAATACAAATACATTCAAATTGTAAATAAAAAATATTTCAATTATTAATAATTATTGAATATTAATTTAAAAAATATTGACATAACCCTATTATTTAAAGAAAAGAGAGTATTTTCGATATAGAAGGCATGATAAACATAGTCTAAAGCATTTGTTTCCCTCATTCATTGCCATCTCTGTAAAGAACGCAAGGTTAGTTCTAGGACTAAAACATATTAAAATAATAAACAACAGTGAAACATGCACAGGCCATTATGCTGGAAAATTTTATGACAATAAAAAGCGTTCTTATTCAAAGCAACGGAGCGATAATCAAGATGTAGCTACAGGAAACTACTGAATTGAGGAAGTAAACATAATTAAATATAAACGCAATAATAACTCTGTAACTTTGTTCTAACAGTAGACGAACTGGTACGTTGTAAGCATATAGCCGTTAGATTTTCCTTGTCCATTTCCATCAATGGCCTTAAAAGCCTCAGTTTCTAAAACCAATCCTCCGTTTTGGCACTCGTCCACAATTCGTACGGTAACTTTTTGACCCGTCGAATTTATCACCTGCCACAATTCAAAATTAATTAATAACAAGTAATAACATAATATATATTGCTGCAGCCTATGAAGATCTATTATAAAAAATGGAGGTGGAGGAGTTCACTTGGATGCAGGTGCCGCAGAGGGAAGGTCCCATGGGCTGGCCGGCTTGGTCACAATATGCAGTCCAATAGTATTGACTGCGCCACTGCAGGGTCTGATTAGAGTCGTATGTACCGCAGTAGAGCCCATCAAGGCTGTACTTACGAGCAGGAGGATCATACGGACTGCTCGTGGTGAAGGTTTCACCATTAACAGACACATTTTGAAAGTCAGACAGGAGAGCCACAAAGAAGCATACAGCAATCCACCTCACAACCTTGAAGGCCATGATCATATGCTCAACCAACCAGAATAATATGGACCGATTGTTGTGTTAATGAAGGCGATATTGTCATTCGAACGACTCCTATGATTTATAGCGTTAGAATTAGGCAATTTTCTAATAGTTTATCATGGTAGCCGTGCAGCCCTTGGCTTATTTGTTTGGATTGCGGAATGGGACCAAGGATAAATTTAAAGTTCGTTATATCCAACTCCGAGTGATGATAGGAGTGGCTTTTAAGAAGATTTTTTGTATTCTTCATGAAATTGGCAATGAACTAGAATAATGATTGGAATTTTCTCTATAAGCAAATGTTTGTTTGTTGGGTCATATCCATTTCAACCTCGTTCTTGTTTTTGTTTTGGAAACAATTTATATTAATGTAATCAATCTTAATTTGTGTAGGGTATGCAATGGATGTAAGTTCACGGTTTCTCCTTTTCTATAAAATTTAATATATTCTATTTGCACAACTGAAAGTATCAACTGGTAAGGATAAAAATATATATTTATTCATGTTTTTGAGTAGGGGAGAAACAGGTTTTGAATGGACCCAAAACCATTTACAACGGGTTTTGAATGGACCCGAAACCATCAGGTTTTGAAGGGACCCAAAACCCAAACAAGGGTGGACAAGCTGCCTAAAGAGAAAACAATAAAGCCTAGCAGCGAAACAAAGACAAACCAGCAGCCGAAATCAGTTGTCCAATATAGAACCAAGATACTACATGGATCTTGAACCCATTGGTTTTGACGGAACCAACAACCCAATAAAACCAAGTTTTGGAAGGGACCTTAAACCTAAGAGAAAATCCTACAACAACTAGGTGATAGCATACCAATCGCTCAGGAAGATTAGTCTCTCCATACCACTAGCAGAAACAACTAAGTTATAGGTTTGCAGAAGCAGAGCCCCAAAGGTAGACAAAATCTTTCCCAGCAACATACCCTCTCCACCTCTATAGGAGAGATCATCACGAGAGCTTGAGGCTCCAAGCATGTTCCATAGAAACCAATTGCTCACTCCACCTCTATAGAAGACAAGACCAAGCTCGTCCAACCCACCATAGCCACAACATCCCAGCACACCAACATTCCACCTCAATAGAAATGGGATCCCCCTCAGTGGGAAAAGTCCGAAGAGACCTTCATCCGTAGAATACACCTCAACCCAAGAGGGAGAGGACTCCAACTGCAAAGGAGAGGCCTTCACCTCAAAAGAAGACCTAGTATTCAGAGAGAATGGAGAGATTGCATTGAGAAGAAGGACCTTAGAAAGTAGCATCACCAACAACATCTAGGTCTTGAAAATTATCTTTGAAAACCACCCAACCCTCAACACCTTCAACATAGAACAAAGTTGATATAGCACCAAATCCATACCCACAGAAGGGTCCAGCCAAAGCACCAACCGCCAAACACCATCAAAGACCAACAAGGCACAGGGGGGAAATCTTTGAACAAGGGATGAAGAAAGACACCTGCTCTCAACAAGAAAAACCCCTGATAACACCAGCGCAGGCGCACACCAAACACAACAATTAGTCCATATTATTATGGTTGGTTGAGCATATGATCATGGCTTTCAAGGTTGTGAGGTGGATTGCTATATGCTTTTGTGTGGCTCTCCTGTCTGACTATCAAAATGTATCTGTTAATGGTGAAACCTTCACCACGAGCAGTATGTATGATCCTCCTTGTAAATACAGTTTTGATGGGCTCTACTGTGGTACATATGACTCTAATCAAACCTTGCATTGGCGCAGTCAATACTATTGGACTGCATATTGTGACCAAGCATATTGTGGTGCAGTTAATTAAATAAATAAATATAATAAGAAAATAATTTATTTCATTTAATAAAAAAATTAGGATTGATAGTTGTAATAAATATATAAAAAATAATTTGATAGATAATGATGTTTAGTTGTAGAAGTGATGACAAAGAAATATTGGGAAAGTCATGTTGAATGCAATTGTCACTGTTTAGAAACTAATATCCTTAGTTTAAGGAATTCATAAAAAAAAATTCAATGTTAGTAATTTGTATGGTTCAATCTGGGTGCTATGGAGTTAATATTAAATAAAATAGATTCAATCTAATGTAGATAATTGATTTACGGCATGTGGGAATGATCTAATAGAATGTTCACTTGAAAAGTTGTTCATGTGTACTTTCTCAATAACTATGTTTATTTAGGTGGTATCTAAGGACACCACTTAGAAGTTTGCCAACTCATATAGTAAAAGAGCAACCCCCTCTTTGGATCTAGCTTCTCCAAAAATAGTTGAAATCTCATATTAAATTCACTCTCTCAAATGCGAACAATAACAAGATAGGTTGTTTAGAACTTCATGCTATGCATTTCACTTCCTACAAAGAAAATGCCCCCTTCAAATATGCATCAAAACTTCCTAGTGAAAATCTTGATGATATATCAATAGAAATAACATGAATGCACTCACCATACTTTAACATCAGACATCAGAACATTGATGAACATAAACCACATCTCTCAAACAAATCCTCACATTTGAATGCACAACCTTGTTCCTTCTAGTCTCATCTTCTAAAGAAATTAGATTATATCCTCCCTCTTGTTTCCCTTAATAAGGATTATTTCTTTACGAAACAATTGTAATTTTTCCATGGTTTCTAAATGCAACCGAACAACCAAGTTATCATTGTTAACGGCTTCACTCACAACTAATTGACTCGTTGCCTTCTGTGTCAATACAGTATTTGTCTTTATCTTCATACTTGCAAGAGTAGACATTGTGTGAGATGCAATACGGTTGGGGGCTTTCTGCACTTCAATGAAACACATTTTACAATTTCCTACAATGGAAAGATTATGATGAAAAAAAAAATCTCTTATCAACCATTAATAATGCCTCTATAGATTTCTTCAAGCATAATGACTCAATATATCCTTTCTTGTCATGAAATAATCAAAATATTAAAAAATAAAAATAAACTGTGTACTACATATTGCCAAAAAAATAGACCATGCACCCATAGAACTGCTCACAAAATCCACAATAGTCTTATTGAATGTTTGTCTGGTAAAGCAAAATTTCTTAGTGTTGACCGCACCGGGAATCCAAATTACACGGATGAAAATAATATAGAAAGATGTCGGTCGAAAAGCAGAAATAAGAAAGACTAGTCTTCCAGTATACCACCAAAGCCTTCAAGTCTTCCCACAGCCTCTCAAAAATTCTTGCTAGTAACTACCCATCACCCCAAACGTGCCTCAATGCTCTTACACCAGTCTACACATTTTCTTTTCTGTAACTTTCTCCGATTATCTTCCATAAATTCATTTCATTTTGACCGCCATGACAGTCTATCACGTTGGTCTCCCTCAAACACCATAAGCTCTTATTTTCACCATTTAAGAAGCACAAAATATGTGTCGCTCTGATACCAAATGAAGGTGAATAGTTGATTGATATTATTGAAATGTAGGAGGAGATTTGTACATGAAGGATTACAATTAAGGAATAACTGTAATTTTGTAACTGCATAGTAACTATAATTGAATCTTTGCATAGCATAATCTAACAATGTAATATTATTAAAGAACTCACATATATACAAAGTAAAATAGATCATATATTTAATAGATTTGTAGTAAAATTTGATTAAATTATTTACATTAATTATTTACAACTACATCAACAGTGGTATGGTGTGATGGTTAAGTTGTTGTTGTGTTGTTGTTGTCATCAAGTTTCAAACCCTTTTGGGGTGTGTTTGTTGAGTGTTTATGTTGGGGATGAGGTCCCCAATTTATGACCTCACCGGTTCATAACTCGAGTCAAAAAATGTTTACCCTATAATGAAAAAATATTTACAAATACTTTTAAAAAATCCACCTACTTAAGAAAGAAGTTAAATACAATATATTCTTCATCCTATTTTGAGGATACATTCCTAGAGGTTAAAATTCATCATTAAATTCATTATCATTCAAATTTTTTCATCCATGCCATTCCCATATTTGTGATTATTATATTTTACTGCCATGTCCCACCTTTAATTTCCATTCCAAAAAAATTCATTAACATTAATGTCATTTGTTCACTCAATTCCCACCTTCTATGCATTGCACTTATTCAATAATTTTGCATACAAAGTTATTTTATGTTTTCCAATTGATTTCCACCATATAATCATAATTTTTTAGTACGTAAAGAAATAATACATGTCTTAGAAAACATATACATATTTCTACCCATCCATATTGGAGAATGTTTTTAACATAGTTATACCAAAATAGTTTTATCATTTGAAATATCAAATTTTGGATGAAACACATTATTACTTGGTTGGTTACATAAAAAAATCTATATATAAATCCTCAATAGTAGTAATATTTTCTTACAAGGAGGAAACTTATTATTATTGCTGCCCAATATTTATTTTATCCTTGGTCAAAAGCCACCTTCTCACCTAATTTCATCATTGATAAAGGGACTATGTAAATAATTCAAAATATTCTCCTAATATCTTATCATGGACATTCAAAATATCTCACTCTAATTTATAACATTTTCCTTCCATACAGGTATATATGCTTCTATGCCTAATTTTAATGTATAACATAATTAAATATTGAAATAAATTAATATCTTATCAATAAAAATCAAATATAACAAAAGAACCCAAAACTATATGATTATAAAAATTATTATAATAGTAATAATAATCCAAAGTTTTGTAGATTTATAAGAACAAATAAATTAATATATTCATAATATTATATAATAAATAACATCAATATGTCACATAATCACATTGCTATTAAGTATTGTAAAAGAGGTCAAAAATATGGAATAAAAATTCTAAATTGAATCATAAAGGCTACAATTCATTTGGGCTTTAAAATATTTATGCTAAATAAAATTTCTAATATATTATAATATTGAAGATAGATAACATAAATGATAATGGTAACAGTTGAATGCAGGGGATGTGATGGCGTTGAGTGGTATGTGCGCAATCTTGGGCATCCGAGCCCTAGCTTGTTTCTTTGTAGTCTTTGTTCGCAAGGGTTTGGAGTGCGCTCAGGGGCCGTGGGGGGCCTGGTTTCCCTTTCTTGCTCGGTTTTGTATCTTCATTGTTTTTTTTGTTCCAACGTGGTGGCATGACGGGTGGAAAGGTTTTTGTTTCACACCTTCCTAGTTTCATCTTGTTCATCGGTTTATTCCTCGTTGGAGCTTTTATTGGTGCTTGGTGGTTGTGCGTGAGTAGTTCGTGGGTGGGTACCATTTGACCCATTATTTGGTTGAAGGTCTCTTGTGCTCTCAAGGCAAGTTGTTTGTTGATTTTGTGGTCTTTGTGTCTCCCTACTCTGGGTTTGGGGTGCCACTCCATGGGCTTGGTGTGGCTTGTGCAAGCGTGTGTGGTGAGTTGGAGGTTTTCTTTCCTCTCGCGAGCCTTTGCATGCATGCCCGCATTGCATCTTGAGCCGGCCTTAGGTTTTGTGGGGGTGTTTTAGGTTTAGTTTTTGTGTGTGGAGTCCATGGCTTTGAATGTGCCTTCGAAAAATTTGACAGGGGTTGTTGGGATGATGGAGAATGGGGATAGGGTTCCCAATCCATCTTCTCCTGGTGTGAGCTTTGTTATATCTAGTGGTTTCAAACTACAAAACACAAATGGGAATTTAGAGAGGGCCCATGTTCGCCCGGTGTTAGTTATTCAAAAGGAGGAGGTGGAAGATGATTTAGAATATTATAGTAAGTATGTTTTGATCTACAAGTTTATGGGGATGAGGGTTTCTCTTCATTTTCTAGATACTTGGATCTAGAAGACATGGAATCTAGAGGGAGACTTTGATGTTTTGTTGGCTACAAATAATTTCTTTTTGGAGGATTTTTTGGTGTATCTCTAATTGGAATAAGGTGTTTGAAGGTGGGCCTTATTTTTATAATCAAGTTGGTCTATTCATAAAACCATGGAATCCAGGTTTCAACTCGGTAGAGGAGTTTCCCTCTAGGGTTCTAGTTTGGGTGTGTTTTCCAAGGTTTTCGCTTGAGTGTTGGAGAAGAGTGATTCTGCAATTGATTGCTCTGTTGCTAGGGAATCCTTTTGGATCTTCTCAAAAAACCTTGGATAAGAGGATCTTCTTTTATGCACAAGTATGTGTTGAAATTGATTTGAGTCAGTCTTTTCCAGATTCAATTGATTTGACTTTTGGTTCTAGCTCCTAGACTCAACCGTTGGATTATGAGACATTACCTTTTAGGTGTCAGTTGTGTCACAAGTATGGTAATCTTCAACGGAGGTGTCCTCATGCTTCGGGTGCTGGGGGAAAGTAATGTGAATTCTCAATCTAATCCAAGAGTGGAGAAGGGTAAACCTCCTCTGCAAGGGGTGACAGTGGATAAACATGGTTTTGTTCCGGTTAAGTCTCGCAATGATGGGCGAGGTCAAAAGAGATCTATTATGGATAGACAAGAAGGTGAAAACTTCAATAGATTTTAGGCTTTCGATGAGTTAGTTTAGGAGGAGAGGCTTCAAACAGACATGCAACTAGAGGCTGGCTCTTATACTAAGGAGTTGCCTGAGGTGCAACCTTCAGAGGTTTCTAGGATGGATCGGGTTGTTGTTTAGGGTCCTCAGATGATTTCGGGTTTACCTCCCCTGGCTCAAATTTTGGGTGAAGATGGTGGGGTGAATGTTGATTCTAGGGGATCCTCTAGTGCTGGTGGAATTATTGTAGAGATACGAGGCAGTTATGATTTAAGGAAAAATAAGTCTCCTTCCTCTGCTCTAGGTTTGTAGCAAAAGCCTCTCAAGAAGGGGGCTTTAAATAGGCCTTCTAAGGTTGGTCATAAGAAGGATCAGGAAAAGGTGAAGTTGGCTGGTGAGACTTTGGTTAAGGTGGGTTCGGTGAAGAATTTAGATTCTCACTTCTCCCAACCTCAGTGATGATTGTGCTATCTTGGAATGTGAGGGGTATGAATAGCATCCCTCGACAAAACGCCATTCAAGATTTGATTCTTATTCACTCTCCTGATGTGGTCTTCCTTCAGGAAACTAAGTTATCGGTTGATAGTATGTTGTGTGTGGCTTCAAAGATTTGGGGTTGCGGGAAATGTCAATGTGTGGTCTAGCTTTTGGTAACTTTAGTAGTGTGGCCTGTTTATGGGATCCTCTAAAATTCAATCCAATTTGGTGGCTCTCCTGCCAAGGCTTGATTTATTATGTTGCTTCTCATCTTGAGTCTGGGAAGCAAGTTCTTTTATCTTATATTTATGCTTCGATTGATTTTCAAGGTAAAGTTCGGTTGTGGAAGCATGTTAGTTATGTGAGGTCTCTGGTCCCTTATCTGCCTTGGATCTTGGCTGGAGATTTCAATGTTGTCATTTCTCTAGAGGAAAAGAGGGGAGGTAATGCTTTCCTGGAGCCTTCCTCAGGGCTTTTGTAGGATAATGTGGCTCAGTGGCAGTTCATTGACATTAAGCCAACTAATGGTGTATTTAATTGGAGTAATAGGAGAAATTGTGGAGATGCAACTATTTCTAAAAGGCTAGATAGGTTTTTGGTGTCCAATTTTTGGGTGGGGGAAAAGTGAATGGCTAGCTCTAAGATTTTAGATGGGAAAGGCTTAGATCATAGGCCAATTAAGTTTACGGTTGAGTGTCTCTAATGGAGTGTTAGGAAATCTTTCAAGTTCCAACTTATGTGGCTCAGGGATGAGTCTCTTCATGATCTGATTCCTGGTTGGTGGTGCCTTGGGAAACCTGCTTATGGCATGACTATGTATTCTTTCTCCAAGAGGCTTCAGTATGTTAAATACAGGTTGAAACAATGGAATCGACAACAATTTGGTAATATGTTTCATACTAAATAGAATGCCCAAGATAGCTTGGACCTAATCACCAAGAAGATTTGAGACCATGGCCTTACTGAGGAGCTTCATTTGCTTGAAGTTGTCATTGTTAAGGAGGTTGAGGAATGGGAGTTAAGGGAAGAATTTTTTTGGAAGCAGTAGTCCTATATTGAATGGCTTCAGGCTGGTGATCGGAATTCTTCTTTCTTTCACAATTTTGTTAAGGCTTAGAGACAAGGTAATGTTATTCCTTCTCTCTTGACATTGGACAAGGAGATTTTGACCTCTACTTCTATTTCTATTGAATGTGTTTGGTATTTTTTTGCTTTATTTTATGAGGATTCGCCTCTTGCGGTGGGGGATGAAGCTAAGATCTTGAACTGTATCTTGTAGTTGGTTTCTAATGAAATGAATGAATATTTGCTTTCTCCTATTACCTTGTCAGAGCTTAAGAGTATTGTGTTTCAGATGAAGAAAGGTTAAGCCCCTGGGCCTGATGGATTCCCACCTAAATTTTTTCAAGAATTTTGGGAAGTGATTAAGTTGGATCTCTTGGAGATTGTTCAAGAATCCCTTATGAGCAAGAAAATGTTGAATTCTCTAAATGCAAATTTTTTATCTTTTATTCTAAAGGAGGGGGATAATTCTCTAGATGTTTTCCACCCAATTGTGTACTATGCAATAATCTTTATAAGATCATCACAAAGTTTATTACTGAAAGGATGAAACCTTGGCTAGGAGGATTAATCTTAGAGGAGTAGGGGGGTTTTCTTGGTGGTAGACTGATTATGGATGGTTTCGTTATTGCTACAAAGACCATTCATTGTATGGAGTCTTCTAAGGAAAAATCTATGTTTATCAAGTTGGATATGGTGAAAGTGTATGATCGGGTTAAATGGAACTTTTTATTTAGGATTCTTGGAGTGTTTGGCTTTGTTGGTGGTTGGATTGATTAGGTTAAGAGTTGTGTTACTTATTCCTCCTTTTTCTGTGCTATTTAATGGTATGCCTACGGAGCTATTTGGTGCATCTAGAGGACTCAGACAAGGGGATCCTTTATCTCCTTACTTTTTCATCTTACTCGCAGAAGGATTGGGGAGTTTTATTCATTCTTAGGTTGCAAATGTATTCATTCAGGGTTGCACTTGGGAAAATGATATTCCCCCTCAATCTCATCTTTAGTTTGTGGATGATACTACTTTGATGGGTAGGGTGAAGGTTGAGGAGTCTATTAGATGGCGTAGTGTGTTGGACTACTATCTGGTAGCTTTAGCGCAGCACATTAATTAGGGCAAGTCCTTCATTTACTTCTTTCATACTCCTAAGGATATTCAAAGGAGAATATTTGGCATTGTCCATTTTCATATTGGTTCACTCCCTTTTGTTTATCTTGGGATTCCTCTTACTATTATTTCACTTTCCAAAAGGTTTTGGCAAGTGATTTTTGTTAATTTTTTGACTTTGGTCAGTCATTGGATGTGTAGATGGCTTTCTTCAACTTGTAGAGTGACTCTTCTAAAATCAGTGGTTTTGGCTCTCCCTCTGTACAGATGCTTTGTTCTCTCAGTTCCCTCCCTCTTTATCAAGGATTTTGAGAGGTTTTCTCGTTAGTTCCTATGGTCTGGTACTCTTCATAGAAAGTGGAGTTTGGTGAAGTGGGATTCTATTTTCAAGCTGGAGCAAGAAGGTAGCCTTGGTCTTCATCAGAATTATATGAATGAGCGGGCCTTGGCAGCTAAGTTGTATTGGCGTTGGTGTTCCCAACAACATTTTTTGTGGGTTAAAATCCTTACTTTCTAGTATTTGGGTGTGGTGGAGAGTGCTGAGGTTGCTAGATTTAGTATGGAGGGGAAGGGTTCTATGATTTGGGGTTTGCTCAAGAGGGGTGCCAATCTTATTAAACAGGGGTTGTTCTCGATTTATAATGATGGTAGTGATGCTCTTTTCTGTCATGATGCTTGGGATGGGTATCCACCTGTGCCATAGAAAAAAATTCCCTTTGCTTGACATGGGATTAAATCATGATTAATTGGACTTAATAAGGCCTTAATCTAGTGTTGTGAGGCATTTTATGTGTCCACAATAGGCCTTAGACCCTTGAAAACTAAATAAAATTCAAATAACCATGTCTTGTGAAGGTGTTGTGAAGTGTTGTAAGGAATTTTTACATTCTTCTAGACTCTATCTATTATAATTCATCTAAATATCACCTTTTCATCCCTAATCAATTCCTATTTTGAAGTGTTGTAAACTCTTCTAACAAGATTTCATGCTTTTCTAGGCACATCTTCACTATTTATCGCTTTCTCATGCTTCAATTCATAAAACCATGGAATCCAGGTTTCAACTCGGCAGAGTAGTTGCCCTCTAGTGTTCTAGTTTGGGTGTGTTTTCCAAGGTTTTCGCTTGAGTCTTGGAGAAGAGATATTTTGCAATTGATTGCTCTATTGGTGGGGAAGCATATTGGATCTTCTCAAAAAACCATGGATAAGAGGATCTTCTCTTGTGCACAAGTATGTGTTGAGATTGATTTGAGTCAACCTTTGCCAGATTCAATTGATTTGACTGTTGGTTCTAACTCCTAGACTCAACCATTGGATTATGAGACATTACCTTTCAGGTGTCGGTTGTGTCACAAGTATGGTAATCTTTAGTGGAGGTGTCCTCATGCTTCGGGTGTTGGAGGGCAAGTAATTTGAATGCTCAATCTAATCCAAGAGTGGAGAAGGGTAAAACTCCTCTGTAGGGGGTGACAACAGATAAACATGGTTTTGTTCTGGTTAAGTCTCACAATCGTGGGCAAGGTCAAAAGAGATCTTTTATGGATAGACAAGAGGGCGTAAACTTCAATAGATTTTAGGCTTTGGATGAGTTAGTTTAGGAGGAGAGGCTTCCAATAGAAATGCAGCTAGAGGCTGGTTCTTATACTAAGGAACTGCCTGAGGTGCAACCTTCAGAGGTTTCTAGGATGGATCGGGTTGTTGTTCAAGGTCCTCAGATGGTTTCGGGTTTACCTCCCCTGGCTCCAATTTTAGGTGAAGATGGTGGGGTGAATGTTGATTCTAGGGGATCCTCTAGTTCTGGTGGAGTTATTGTAGAGATACAAGGCTATTATGATTTAAGGAAAAATAAGTCTCCTTCCTCTACCCTAGGTTTGTAGCAAAATCCTCTCAATAAAGGGGCTCTAGACAAGCCTTCTAGGGTTGGTCATAAGAAGGATCAGGAAAAGGTGAAGTTGGCTGGTGAGACTTTGGTTAAGGTGGGTTCGGTGAAGAATTTAGATGTTCAGTTCTCCCAACCTCAGTGATGATTGTGCTATCTTGGAATGTGAGGGGTATGAATAGCATCCCTCAAAAAAATGCCATTCAAGATTTGATTCGTATTCACTCTCTTGACGTGGTCTTCCTTTAGGAAAATAAGTTATCAGTTGATAGTATGTTGTGTGTGGCTTCAAAGATTTGGGGTCGCAGGCAATGTCAATGTGTGGTCTAGCTTTTTGTAACTCTAGTAGTGTGGCCTATTGATGGGATCCTCTAAAATTCAATCCAATTTGGTGGCTCTCCTGCAGAGGCTTGATTTATTATGTTGCTTCTCATATTGAGTCTGGGGAGTGGGTTCTTTTATCTTATATTTATGCTTCAATTGATTTTCAAGGTAAAGTCTGGTTGTGGGAGCATGTTAGTTATGTGAGGTCTTTGGACCCTTATCTTCCTTGGATCTTGGCTGGAGATTTCAATGTTGTCATTTCTCTGGAGGAGAAGAGGGGAGGTAGTGATTGCCTGGAGCCTTCCTGGGGGATTTTGCAGGATAATGTGGCTCGGTGGTGGTTGGTTGACATTAAGCCAAATAATGGTGTATTTACTTGGAGTAATAGGAGAAGTGGAGATGCAACTATTTTTAAAAGGCTAGATAGATTTTTGGTGTCCAATTTTTGGGTGGGGGACAAGTGGATGGCTAGCTCTGAGATTTTGGATGGGAAGGGCTCAGATCATAGGCCAATTAAGTTTACGGTTGAGTCTCCCTAATGGAGTGTTAGGAAATATTTCAATTTCCAACTTATGTGGCTCAGGGATGAGTCTCTTGATGATCTGATTCTTGGTTGGTGGTGACTTGGGAAACCTGCTTATGGCACGACTATGTATTCTTTGTCCAAGAGGCTTCAGTATGTTAAATCCAAGTTGAAACAATGGAATCGACAACAATTTGGTAATATGTTTCATGCTAAATAGAATGCCCAAGATAGCTTGGACCTAATAACCAAGAAGATTCGAGACCATGGCCTTACTGAGGAGCTTGGTTTGCTTGAAGTTGTCATTGTTAAGGAGGTTGAGGAATGGGAGTTAAGGGAATAAATTTTTTGGAAGTAGTAGTCCCGTATTGAATGGCTTCAGGCTGGTGATCAAAATTCTTCTTTCTTTCACAATTTTGTTAAGGCTCAGAGACAAGGTAATGTTATTCCTTCTCTCTTGACATCGAACAAGGATATTTTGACCTCCTCTACTTCTATTTCTACTAAATGTGTTACAGTATTTTCCTGCTTTATTTTATGAGGATTCGCCTCCTGTGGTGGGGGATGAAGCTAAGATCTTGGACTGTATCTTGCAGTTGCTTTCTAATGAAATGAATGAATCTTTTCTTTCTCCTATTACCTTGTAAGAGCTTAAGAGTGTTGTGTTTCAGATGAAGAAAGGTAAATCCCCTTTGCCTGATGGATTCCCAAATGAATTTTTTCAAGAATTTTGGGAAGTGATTAAGTTGAATCTCTTGGAGATTATTCAAGAATCCCTTATGAGAAAGAAAATGTTGAATTCTCTAAATGCAACTTTTTTATCTCTCATTCTAAAGAAGGATGGGGCTAATTCTGTAGATGTTTTCCACCCAATTGTGTTATGCAATATTGTTTATAAGATCATCACAAATTTGATTGCTAAAAGGATGAAACCTTGGCTAGGAGGATTAATCTCAGAGGAGTAGGGGGGTTTTCTTGCTAGTAGACCAATTATGGATGGTTTCATTATTGCTACAGAGACCATTTATTCTATGGAGTCTTCTAAGGAAAAATCTATGTTTATCAAGTTGGATATGGTGAAAGTGTATGATCGAGTTAAACGGAAATTTTTATTTAAGATTCTTGGAGTGTTTGGATTTGCTGGTGGTTGGATTGATTGGGTTAAGAGTTGTGTTACTTATTCCTCCTTTTTGGTGCTATTTAATGGTATGCCTACGGAGCTATTTGGTGCCTCTAGAGGACTCAGACAAGGGGATCCTTTATCTCCTTACTTTTTCATCTTGCTTGCGGAAGCATTGGGGAGTTTTATTCATTCTCGGGTTGCAAATGGCTTCATTTAGGGTTGGACCTGGGGAAATGATATTCCCCGTCAATCTCATCTTTAGTTTGTGGATGATACTATTTTGATGGGTAGGGTGAAGGTTGAGGAGGCTATTAGATGGCATAGTGTGTTGGACTACTATCTTGTAGCTTTAGCACAACACATTAATCAGGGGAAGTCCTTCATTTATTTCTTTCATACTCCTAAGGATATTCAAAGGAGAATACCTGGCATTTTCCATTTTCATATTGGTTCACTCCCTTTTGTTTATCTTGGGATCCCTCTTGCTATTCGTTCACTTCCCAAAAGGTTTTCGCAAGTGATTTTTGTTAATTTTTTGAGTTTGGTGAGTCATTGGATGTGCAGATGGCTTTCTTTGACTAGTAGAGTGACTCTTCTAAAATCGGTGGTTTTGGCTCTCCCTCTGTATTGATGATTTTTTTCTCTCAGCTCCCTCCAACTTTATCAAGGATTTTGAGAGGTTGTCTCGTCAGTTCCTATGGTATGGTACTCTTCTTCATAGAAAGTGGAGCTTGGTGAAGTGGGATTCTATTTTTAGGCTGAAGCAAGAAGGTGGCTTTGGTATTCGTCAGAATTATCTGAATGGGCGGGCCTTGGCAGCTAATTTGTATTGGCGTTGGTGTTCCCAACAACATTTGTTGTGGGCTAAAATCCTTACTTTCTAGTATGTGGGTGTGGTGGAGAGTGCTGAGGTAGCTATATTTAGTCTGGAGGGGAAGGGTTCTATGATTTGGGGTACACTCAAGAGGGGTGCCAAGCTTATTAAACATGGGTTGTTCTCGCTTTATAATGATTGTAGTGATGCTCTTTTCTATCATGATGCTTGGGATGGGTATCCACCTGTGCCATAGAAAAAACTTCCCTTTTCTTGACATGGGATTAAATAATGATTAATTGGACTTAATAAGGCCTTAATATAGTGTTGTGATGCATTTTATGCGTCCACAATAGGTCTTAGACCCTTGAAAACTAAATAAAATTCAAATAACGATGTCTTGTGAAGGTTTTGTGAAGTGTTGTAAGGAATTTTTACATTCTTCTAGACTTTATCTATTATAATTCATCTAAATATCACCTTTTCATCCCTAATCAAGTCCTATTTTGAAGTGTTGTAAAGTCTTGTAACAAGATTTCATGGTTTTCTAGGCACATCTTCACTATTTATCCCTTTCTCATGCTTTATTTGACCGCTTTATGCCCTTATAAGCCTTAATTAAGTGTATTTTTGAATGTAAGTCTGACAAACAACATTAAATGCAAGATAATTCCCAACAGTTATTTTCAAGTCCTAGGTGGGACCCATTCGCCATGGGTGGCAAATGAATCCCTCCAGGCCTAAATTTCAGTGTCAGCAACATTCCAAAAGTCATTACCAATTCTCATCCATATCTCAGGTGCACACTTTCAATCTGATTCATTTTTGTTGTAGTTTCCCATTTGTTTTTAGGTGATTTTGTATTACACATTGTGTTTTCAAACAAATTGTTTTCCTTTAGTTTTTGTTCATTAGCCAATTAATCCTATTAGTTTCTTGCATTTAAACATTGCATCTAGACACTTTGCATCCTTTTCCATCCATATCACATTAATATTTGAATGTAAAATTAAGTCATTTTTGGACCCATCTTTCTTCTTTTAGGTGAAAAATCCTAGAAGTGTTAGAAAGAAAGTAGGTCCCAAAAATCTCACCTACAAGACTTGTGCTAGGTTTTCATGGATGTGGGTTGGTGTCATGTGGCTGATTTTAAATCACATCAATCCTTGGGTCAGATTACTATGTATGGGTGGAAGGATCCTTTACAGTGGCCTCCTAGTGGTGTTGTGGAGGATCGTCAAGAGGTTGCTAGGATCTTATCAGACCATGGTTGCAATTATCTTTCTAGGATGTGTTGTCTTGGGGTTCTTATCCCAAAGGAAAAATTTTAGTTACTTTTGGTTATCAGGTCTTGGATAGGTAGGTGTTTGGGAGCTCTAAGGTCTCTTGGTGGAAGCATGTTTGAAATAAGTTTGCTTGGCCTAAGTGTAATTTTTCGCTTGGTTGGTGGTTAAAGGTAAGTGTCTTACTTGGGAGAATCTTTGGAAGGAAGGATTCTAGGGCCCTTCCATGTGTGTTATGTGTGCTAAGCATGAAGAATTCCTCCCACATCTCTTCTTTTAGTTCTCTTTTGTGAAAACTATTTGGCATCTTTGGTGGAATCTCTAGAACTTTCCATGTTGTCATATTTCTTCTTTGGATTATTTTTGGAGGAGACAAAGGTCCTCACCAGCTAAGACCTCCTTTTAAGTATTGCTTGGATCATAGGTCCTGGTTTGATTCTCTAGCATATTTGGTTGGAGTGTAATCAGAGGATTTTCTTAGAGAAGAAATTGCTTATTAGACAACTTTGGATGAAGATTCTTGGAGTTCTGCAGGAGACTCTGGTAGCAAAGTGTGATTTTTCTATGCTAGTTGATTCTATAGATCTGAGAGTGGTTAATGATTTGGGCCTTGTTGAGAAGGATAGGAGAAATTTGAGTAGTGGCCATTTTGATCATGGGCATGAGAGGGTTGCTCATGTTGGGTTTTGGTGCCCTCCTACTTGAGGTGTGTTGAAAATTAATACAGATGGATCTTCTAAGGGTAATCTAGGGCACACTGAAATTGGTGGTATCGGTACAAATATCTTGGGACTAGTGGTGTTTTTATTTTCTATTTATAGAGGTGTGCACTCTAATAACCTCATGGAGGCTCTTGCTATTCTTATGGTAGTTGAGCATGCGGTTGGCCTTGGGTGGGGGAACATTGTGTGTGAGTCTGATTCTCAGATTGTTATTGATATGTTACATAGGTGTCATTTGGAGGATGTGAACTGGTAGTTGGCTGTGGTAGTCAAAAAAATTATTTCCATGTGCTCTTCTTTGGAGTCCATTATTTTTTTCCATATTCCTTGGGTATGGAATAAGGTGGTTGATGTTCTGGCTAGATGGGCTACTGAGAGGATGGGATCTTGGTATGTGGATGATTTGGGAAACCTTCTTGGTGACTTGTCCCTTGCCTTGGAGGATTGGGTTTCAAAAGATATGAGGTGCTTATTAGGTGTGAATTAATTCTTTGCTTTGTTTGGCCCTTGGTAGGTTTGTTTTTGATAAAGGAAAAAATGGGTTTTACAGGGACTCGAAACGAAGAAGTTTACAAGAAAAAGAAAGATACAACATTACAGTCCACAAAAAAAAAGGTTTCCCAACAGAAAAAAACAAGAGAAGATTGAAGCTAATAGCGAAAAGCCAGCATTGTCCAGTCAAAAAAACTAGCACAAAAACACCCTAAGCTAACTTAAAGACTTTAAAGTATCAACAACCTTAGCTTCAAGATTGCTCATATCCTAGGTGCCCTTTTTCAGAGCTTGAATCTCCTAAGGTGTCAAATCAACCTTTCTCTTTAGGTGAGCTCTTGTCTTCTTCAAGATGCCAGCATCCTTAGTCCTGCTTTTTTCCTTATCTGCATCCAGATCCACCACCAGTGAACCCTTTGGATATTGTTCGTTCTCTCAACCATAGTGGTCATGATAGTGGCAATGTGTTTAGCAATTTTGTGGTTTTGCTCCATGATTATTTTCATAGTGTCCCTAATTTTTCTCATTTCTCCCTCCAGAACCTTCATCTTATCCTCATAATCCTTCTTCATCTTGTCTGTGATCTTAATGTTTCATTGAAGGCTCCCAGCCATCACCTAATATTCTCCTCAATGCACACAACCTCAACAGTATTATGGGTAGCGCCAATAGCTTTCAATTCTTCTAATTTATTGGTGAAAGCCCTATTTTTTGAGCTAAGGTCCTTTATCTTATGAAAAACCCATCTCATAATCCTGAAATAATCCACAGTCCCATTTCTAGAAATAGCTAAAATGTCATCAGGATACTCCCGGTCAGGCTTAAAATAGTGGTCTTCAGGGTTAAGATTATTAGGGAATCTAGGTCTATTTTCTTTGTCTGTAGGAGGGTAAGAAGTGTAGGATTCCTCACTAGCTTTGAAGGCTTCACTTTTATCCTTTGGGGAGTCCTTGGAATAGGAGACCAACTTGTTAACAGGGGTGTCCTTCTTTGGATTTTTTTTGTGCAGAGCCGATGAGGGTTTTCACAGGGCCCACTTTTTTAGCCACAGGCTTTCTCAGTGGGGTTTTCTTACCCAATTTCCTAGGGGAAGGAGGGTCTTCCTCTTTCCAATTAGAATCCTAGTTGTCTTTTTCCTCAGATATGCTAACATCAGTATCATAATCTTTAGAGGCTGAAGCCGAGACACTATTAGATAAAGCCGACATGTTTTGAAAATGTTCATAAATAAGTCAAATGGGGCTGGTATGCAAGACAGGGTATTTCCTAAGGACTCTTTTTATGACATTCCATAGTATTACTCAAGGAGCAACACAAATAGTGAGGGAAAGAAACCCTAACCTTATAGTGAAAGTGATTGAGGAGGGAAAAATGGTAGTCGTAGACTCTGGTAAATCTATTGTCCACCATGATGTATTCCATTATGATTCTGAGAACTTTCCTCCATAATGCCTTGATAGAATTAGCATCAAAATAGCTACTGAAAATTTTGATCAACTTATTCTTTTCCTTATTTTTTTTGGGAAACTTAATGACAACCTGATTAGAATTTTTTTTTTCACGGAAGAACCTCATCCCTTTCATCAAAAGATTAATGACCTCCCCAATGAGATTCTCGTCCACACTGACCTTCTTGCCAAAGAGAAAAATTTCTCTATTCCTCTAATATTTAGCAAAATACGCAGTGGCTTTTGGGTCTGGGCCGTGAAGCTTCTCAATGAATGGGAGAATCCCACCACACTCTATTTTCCTCCATACCTTTGGGTTTTGCTTATGCATTTCATATCTGGTCGGCTCAAATCTTTTCCTACTTCCCCCATTATCTTATTCACCTTACTTGCATTGCTAGCATATCTAATACCCTGAATCAAAATGTAGCAGCCGAACCAAAGCACATGTCAGTTCTTACATCCAGTAGAGTTAATAATTACGACCCCCACAAATCTATTTATGACTCTGTACATGGCCTTATTCTCCTTCATCATTGCAAAAAGTGGCAAATTTCCCATGGATGCTATCATACTTGATCAAGGCTCTAACGTCAGCTCCCAACTCATTGAGGTTCTGCCATGTATTAAACCCTTTTTGTTTAGCTCCCTCATTAGCAAAAAAGTCGACAACACTATTGGCTTCCCTAAAGGCATGAGTAACTCTAACTTTATCAAACTTAGATAAAAGAGCCTTAGCATCTTCGATCCAACATTTTATGGACCACGAGGGAGGGGATTTTCCTAAAATGCAATCAATAATGTTTTTTGAATCACCCTCTAACCAAATATTTTTAACTTTCATCCTAATAGCAAGGTCAATGACCTAAAATGCCCCTATGGCTTCGGGAACATGGTTAGATTGCGTACCTAAGGAGATGGCCATCGTCGCAAAAAACGTACCATTATAATCCCTTATCACTCCCCCACTTCTAGCCAAACCCGAGTTGCCCTTAGTCGCTCCATCAAAGTTTTCTTTTGACCAGGCTCTAGGCGGATGACTCCAACACACTCCTTCTCGACCCTTTTTAGAGGTTTTGAGGCCTTAGATACATCATTTTTTATATTCCAATCCTTAGTCATCTTGAGGTCATAGGATGAACATACCACAACTTCCCTATTATTCTCTTGATGGGGAATGATATTGAAGTTTTCCACAATTAATCTGAAAGTTTTCTCATACACAATATTCTCCGATGTTTCATTTTCCCTAAAGATTCTGTTATTTTGTTCCTTCCACACTCCCCAAGCTACATAAGGGAATGTAAAATCCCAAAGTCTTTGAATAGAAGGATTCAGAGAAGGAGAATTCCACTAGATGAAAATTTCCTCAATAGAATAAGGAAAAACCCATGAAAAGTTCTAGAGAGCCATAAATCTACCCCAAATTGCAGCCACAAATGGACAATGAAGAAATAAGTGGTATGCATTTTTTGCCTCTTCCTTACACAAGTAGCATCAATAGTACGATTATAATTTTTACTTTTATTACCATGCAAATGTAGATACTCTTGACTTTTCCAATAATATGAAATATTATAAAGAAGGTTGAATAAATAATGTATAGCAATTTTTTATTTATGATTTGATGATTATTGAAGCATACTACATGAATTTAATTCTCAATTTGTTTTATAATTGAGTTGGATAATAATTATTTACAAATATAATTTGTATCTATTAAGGAGTGAAGATATAATACCATTTCTATAACATGTAGACAACAAAATAACATACCTTATATTGTAATTTTGAGGCGGATTTTTTCGTTATAGTTTTCCACAAAATTGCATGTGTATAATGAATGCAATATGAGAATGATTGAATTGAAATAATTAACAATTTTTTTTATTGAATAGTTGGTGAACATAATTAAATTTATAAGTTGATCATTGAAACATTACACAAAATAAGTGATTCCAAAATAATGTAGTGCTTGATCAATTAAGTATATGTATAAATATCTTTCTATTAATATTAATTATTTTATTAATATTTTTTTATTATAATAATATAAATCTCTTTAAAAATATTAAGAATTTAAAATTTAAATAAATAAATTATAAAAGTTACAAATAATTTTAAAATTTAATATAAAGAAATGTAAATACGTTCAAAATGTTAATAAAAGTATTTTAATTATTAATAATAATTGAATATTAATTTCAAAAATATTGACATAATCCTCAAAAGAGATAGTATTAGACACAATATTTTCGATATAAAAAGGCATCATAAACATAGTCTAAAGAATTTGTTTCCCTCATTCATTGCCGTCTATGTGAAGAACGCAGGATTGTTATCTATGACTAAAACATATTAAAATAATAAACAACAGTGAAACATGCACAGGCCATTATGCTGGATAATTTTATGACAATAAAAAGCGTTCTTATTCAAAGCAACGGAGCGCTAATCAAGAAGTAGCTACAGGGAACTACTGAATTGAGGAAGTAAACATATTTAAATATAAACGCAATAATAACTCTGTAACTTTGTTCTAACAGTAGACGAACTGGTAGGTTGTAAGCATATAGCCGTTAGATTTTCCTTGTCCATTTCCATCAATGGCCTTAAAAGCATCAGTTTCTAAAACCAATCCTCCGTTTTGGCACTCGTCCACAATTCGTACGGTAACTTTTTGACCCATCGAATTTGTCACCTGCCACAATTCAAAATTAATTAATAACAAGTAATAACATAATATATATTGTTGCAGCCTATGAAGATCTATTATAAAAAATAGAGGTGGAGGAGTTCACTTGGATGCAGGTGCCGCAGAGGGAAGGTCCCATGGGCTGGCCGGCTTGGTCACAATATGCAGTCCAATAGTATTGACTGCGCCACTGCAGGGTCTGATTAGAGTCATATGTACCGCAGTAGAGCCCATCAAGGCTGTACTTACGAGCAGGAGGATCATACGGACTGCTCGTGGTGAAGGTTTCACCATTAACAGACACATTTTGAAAGTCAGACAGGAGAGCCACAAAGAAGCATACAGCAATCCACCTCACAACCTTGAAGGCCATGATCATATGCTCAACCAACCAGAATAATATGGACCGATTGTTGTGTTAATGAAGGCGATATTGTCATTCGAACGACTCCTATGATTTATAGCGTTAGAATTAGGCAATTTTCTAATAGTTTATCATGGTAGCCGTGCAGCCCTTGGCTTATTTGTTTGGATTGCGGAATGGGACCAAGGATAAATTTAAAGTTCGTTATATCCAACTCCGAGTGATGATAGGAGTGGCTTTTAAGAAGATTTTTTGTATTCTTCATGAAATTGGCAATGAACAAGAATAATGATTGGAATTTTCTCTATAAGCAAATGTTTGTTTGTTGGGTCATATCCATTTCAACCTCGTTCTTGTTTTTGTTTTGGAAACAATTTATATTAATGTAATCAATCTTAATTTGTGTAGGGTATGCAATGGACGTAAGTTCACGGTTTCTCCTTTTCTATAAAATTTAATATATTCTATTTGCACAACTGAAAGTATCAACTGGTAAGGATAAAAATATAAATTTATTCATGTTTTTGAGTAGGGGAGAAACAGGTTTTGAATGGACCCGAAACCATCAGGTTTTGAAGGGACCCAAAACCCAAACAAGGGTGGACAAGCTGCCTAAAGAGAAAACAATAAAGCCCAGCAGCGAAACAAAGACAACCAGCAGCCGAAATCGGTTGTCCAATATAGAACCAAGATACTACATGGATCTTGAACCCATTGGTTTTGATGGAACCAACAACCCAATACAACCAAGTTTTGGAAGGGACCTTAAACCTAAGAGAAAATCCTACAACAACTAGGTGATAGCATACCAGTCGCTCAGGAAGATTAGTCTCTCCATACCACTAGCAGAAACAACTAAGTTATAGGTTTGCAGAAGCAGAGCCCCAAAGGTAGACAAAATCTTTCCCAGCAACATACCCTCTCCACCTCTATAGGAGAGATCATCACGAGAGCTCGAGGCTCCAAGCATGTTCCATAGAAACCAATTGCTCACTCCACCTCTATAGGAGACAAGACCAAGCTCATCCAACCCACCATAGCCACAACATCCCAGCACACCAACATTCCACCTCAATAGAAATGGGATCCCCCTCAGTGGGAAAAGTCCGAAGAGACCTTCATCCGTAGAATACACCTCAACCCAAGAGGGAGAGGACTTCAACTGCAAAGGAGAGGCCTTCACCTCAAAAGAAGACCTAGTATTCAGAGAGAATGGAGAGATTGCATTGAGAAGAAGGACCTTAGCAAGTAACATCAACAACAACATCTAGGTCTTGAAAATTATCTATGAAAACCACCCAACCCTCAACACCTTCAACATAGAACAAAGTTGATATAGCACCAAATCCATACCCACAGAAGGGTCCAGCCAAAGCACCAACCACCAAACACCATCAAAGACCAACAAGGCACAGGGGGGAAATCTTTGAACAAGGGATGAAGAAAGACACCTGCTCTCAACAAGAAAAACCCCCGATAACACCAGCGCAGGTGCACACCAAACACAACAATTAGTCCATATTATTATGGTTGGTTGAGCATATGGTCATGGCTTTCAAGGTTGTGAGGTGGATTGCTATATGCTTTTGTGTGGCTCTCCTGTCTAACTATCAAAATGTATCTGTTAATGGTGAAACCTTCACCACGAGCAGTATGTATGATCCTCCTTCTTGTAAATATAGCCTTGATGGGCTCTACTGTTGTACATATGACTCTAATCAAACCTTGCATTGGCGCAGTCAATACTATTGGACTGCATATTGTGACCAAGCATATTGTGGTGCAGTTAATTAAATAAATAAATATAATAAGAAAATAATTTATTTCATTTAATAAAAAAATTAGGATTGATAGTTGTAATAAATATATAAAAAATAATTTGATAGATAATGATGTTTAGTTGTAGAAGTGATGACAAAGAAATATTGGGAAAGTCATGTTGAATGCAATTGTCACTGTTTAGAAACTAATATCCTTAGTTTAAGGAATTCATAAAAAAAAATTCAATGTTAGTAATTTGTATGGTTCAATCTGGGTGCTATGGAGTTAATATTAAATAAAATAGATTCAATCTAATGTAGATAATTGATTTACGACATGTGGGAATGATCTAATAGAATGTTCACTTGAAAAGTTGTTCATGTGTACTTTCTCAATAACTATGTTTATTTAGGTGGTATCTAAGGACACCACTTAGAAGTTTGCCAACTCATATAGTAAAAGAGCAACCCCCTCTTTGGATCTAGCTTCTCCAAAAATAGTTGAAATCTCATATTAAATTCACTCTCTCAAATGCGAACAATAACAAGATAGGTTGTTTAGAACTTCATGCTATGCATTTCACTTCCTACAAAGAAAATGTCCCCTTCAAATATGCATCAAAACTTCCTAGTGAAAATCTTGATGATATCATCAATAGAAATAACATGAATGCACTCACCATACTTTAACATCAGACATCAGAACATTGATGAACATAAACCACATCTCTCAAACAAATCCTCACATTTGAATGCACAACCTTGTTCCTTCTAGTCTCATCTTCTAAATAAATTAGATTATATCCTCCCTCTTGTTTCCCTTAATAAGGATTATTTCTGTACGAAACAATTGTAATTTTTCCATGGTTTCTAAATGCAACCGAACAACCAAGTTATCATTGTTAACGGCTTCACTCACAACTAATTGACTCGTTGCCTTCTGTGTCAATACAGTATTTGTCTTTATCTTCATACTTGCAAGAGTAGACATTGTGTGAGATGCAATACGGTTGGGGGCTTTCTGCACTTCAATGAAACACATTTTACAATTTCCTACAATGGAAAGATTATGATGAAAAAAAAAATCTCTTATCAACCATTAATAATGCCTCTATAGATTTCTTCAAGCATAATGACTCAATATATCCTTTCTTGTCATGAAATAATCAAAATATTAAAAAATAAAAATAAACTGTGTACTACATATTGCCAAAAAAATAGACCATGCACCCATAGAACTGCTCACAAAATCCACAATAGTCTTATTGAATGTTTGTCTGGTAAAGCAAAATTTCTTAGTGTTGACCGCACCAGGAATCCAAATTACACGGATGAAAATAATATAGAAAGATGTCGGTGGAAAAGCAGAAATAAGAAAGACTAGTCTTCCAGTATATCGGCAAAGCCTTCAAGTCTTCCCACAGCCTCTCAAAAATTCTTGCTAGTAACTACCCATCACCCCAAACGTGCCTCAATGCTCTTACGCCAGTCTACACATTTTCTTTTCTGTAACTTTCTCCGATTATCTTCCATAAATTCATTTCATTTTGACCGCCATGACAGTCTATCACGTTGGTCTCCCTCAAACACCATAAGCTCTTATTTTCACCATTTAAGAAGCACAAAATATGTGTCGCTCTGATACCAAATGAAGGTGAATAGTTGATTGATATTATTGAAATGTAGGAGGAGATTTGTACATGAAGGATTACAATTAAGGAATAACTGTAATTTTGTAACTGCATAGTAACTATAATTGAATCTTTGCATAGCATAATCTAACAATGTAATATTATTAAAGAACTGACATATATACAAAGTAAAATAGATCATATATTTAATAGATTTGTAGTAAAATTTGATTAAATTATTTACATTAATTATTTACAACTACATCAACAGTGGTATGGTGTGATGGTTAAGTTGTTGTTGTGTTGTTGTTGTCATCAAGTTTCAAACCCTTTTGGGGTGTGTTTGTTGAGTGTTTATGTTGGGGATGAGGTCCCCAATTTATGACCTCACCGGTTCATAACTCGAGTCAAAAAATGTTTACCCTATAAAGAAAAAATATTTACAAATACTTTTAAAAAATCCACCTACTTAAGAAAGAAGTTAAATACAATATATTCTTCATCCTATTTTGAGGATACATTCCTAGAGGTTAAAATTCATCATTAAATTCATTATCATTCAAATTTTTTCATCCATGCCATTCCCATATTTGTGATTATTATATTTTACTGCCATGTCCCACCTTTAATTTCCATTCCAAAAAATTTCATTAACATTAATGTCATTTGTTCACTCAATTCCCACCTTCTATGCATTGCACTTATTCAATAATTTTGCATCCAAAGTTATTTTATGTTTTCCAATTGATTTCCACCATATAACCATAATTTTTTAGTACGTAAAGAAATAATACATGTCTTAGAAAACATATACTTATTTCTACCCATCCATATTGGAGAATGTTTTTAACATAGTTATACCAAAATAGTTTTATCGTTTGAAATATCAAATTTTGGATGAAACACATGATTACTTGGTTGGTTACATAAAAAAATCTATATATAAATCCTCAATAGTAGTAATATTTTCTTACAAGGAGGAAACTTATTATTATTGCTGCCCAATATTTATTTTATCCTTGGTCAAAAGCCACCTTCTCACCTAATTTCATCATTGATAAAGGGACTATGTAAATAATTCAAAATATTCTCCTAATATCTTATCATGGACATTCAAAATATCTCACTCTAATTTATAACATTTTCCTTCCATACAGGTATATATGCTTCTATGCCTAATTTTAATGTATAACATAATTAAATATTGAAATAAATTAATATCTTATCAATAAAAATCAAATATAACAAAAGAACCCAAAACTATATGATTATAAAAATTATTATAATAGTAATAATAATCCAAAGTTTTGTAGATTTATAAGAACAAATAAATTAATATATTCATAATATTATATAATAAATAACATCAATATGTCACATAATCACATTGCTATTAAGTATTGTAAAAGAGGTCAAAAATATGGAATCAAAATTCTAACACAAAATTGAATCATAAAGGCTACAATTCATTTGGGCTTTAAAATATTTATGCTAAATAAAATTTCTAATATATTATAATATTGAAGATAGATAACATAAATGATAATGGTAACAGTTGAATGCAGGGGATGTGATGGCGTTGAGTGGTATGTGCGCAATCTTGGGCGTCCGAGCCCTAGCTTGTTTCTTTGTAGTCTTTGTTCGCAAGGGTTTGGAGTGCACTCAGGGGCCGTGGGGGGCCTGGTTTCCCTTTCTTGCTTAGTTTTGTATCTTCATTGTTTTTTTTGTTCCAACGTGGTGGCATGACGGGTGGAAGGGTTTTTGTTTCACACCTTCCTAGTTTCATCTTGTTCATCGGTTTATTCCTCGTTGGAGCTTTTATTGGTGCTTGGTGGTTGTGCGTGAGTAGTTCGTGGGTGGGTACCATTTGACCCATTGTTTGGTTGAAGGTCTCTCGTGCTCTCAAGGCAAGTTGTTTGTTGATTTTGTGGTCTTTGTGTCTCCCTACTCTGGGTTTGGGGTGCCACTCCATGGGCTTGGTGTGGCTTGTGCAAGCGTGTGTGGTGAGTTGGAGGTTTTCTTTCCTCTCACGGGCCTTTGCATGCATGCCCGCCTTGCATCTTGAGCCGGCCTTAGGTTTTGTGGGGGTGTTTCAGGTTTAATTTTTGTGTGTGGAGTCCATGGCTTTGAATGTGCCTTCAAAAAATTTGACAGGGGTTGTTGGGATGATGGAGAATGGGGATAGGGTTCCCAATCCATCTTCTCCTGGTGTGAGCTTTGTTATATCTAGTGGTTTCAAACTACAAAACACAAACGGGAATTTAGAGAGGGCCCATGTTTGCCCGGTGTTAGTTATTCAAAAGGAGGAGGTGGAAGATGATTTAGAATATTATAGTAAGTATGTTTTGATCTACAAGTTTATGGGGATGAGGGTTTCTCTTCATTTTCTAGATACTTGGATCTAGAAGACATGGAATCTAGAGGGAGACTTTGATGTTTTGTTGGCTACAAATAATTTCTTTTTGGAGGATTTTTTGGTGTATCTCTAATTGGAATAAGGTGTTTGAAGGTGGGCCTTATTTTTATAATCAAGTTGGTCTATTCATAAAACCATGGAATCCAGGTTTCAACTCGGTAGAGGAGTTTCCCTCTAGGGTTCTAGTTTGGGTGTGTTTTCGAAGGTTTTCACTTGAGTGTTGGAGAAGAGTGATTCTGCAATTGATTGCTCTGTTGCTAGGGAATCCTTTTGGATCTTCTCAAAAAACCTTGGATAAGAGGATCTTCTTTTATGCACAAGTATGTGTTGAAATTGATTTGAGTCAGTCTTTTCCAGATTCAATTGATTAGACTCAACCGTTGGATTATGAGACATTACCTTTCAGGTGTCGGTTGTGTCACAAGTATGGTAATCTTCAGCGGAGGTGTCCTCATGCTTCGGGTGCTGGGGGAAAGTAATGTGAATTCTCAATCTAATCCAAGAGTGGAGAAGGGTAAACCTCCTCTGCAAGGGGTGACAACGGATAAACATGGTTTTGTTCCGGTTAAGTCTCGCAATCATGGCGAGGTCAAAAAAGATCTATTATGGATAGACAAGAAGGCAAAAACTTCAATAGATTTTAGGCTTTCGATGAGTTATTTTAGGAGGAGAGGCTTCAAATAGACATGCAACTAGAGGCTAGCTCTTATACTAAGGAGTTGCCTGAGGTGCAGCCTTCAGAGGTTTCCAGGATGGATCAGGTTGTTGTTTAGGGTCCTCAGATGATTTCGGGTTTACCTCCCCTGGCTCAAATTTTGGGTGAAGATGGTGGGGTGAATGTTGATTCTAGGGGATCCTCTAGTGCTGGTGGAATTATTGTAGAGATATGAGGCAGTTATGATTTAAGGAAAAATAAGTCTCCTTCCTCTGCTCTAGGTTTGTAGCAAAAACCTCTCAAGAAGGGGGCTTTAAACAAGCCTTCTAAGGTTGGTCATAAGAAGGATCAAGAAAAGGTGAAGTTGGCTGGTGAGACTTTGGTTAAGGTGGGTTCGGTGAAGAATTTAGATTCTCACTTCTCCCAACCTCAGTGATGATTGTGCTATCTTGGAATGTGAGGGGTATGAATAGCATCCCTCGACAAAACGCCATTCAAGATTTGATTCTTATTCACTCTCCTGATGTGGTCTTCCTTCAGGAAACTAAGTTATCGGTTGATAGTATGTTGTGTGTGGCTTCAAAGATTTGGGGTTGCGGGAAATGTCAATGTGTGGTCTAGCTTTTGGTAACTTTAGTAGTGTGGCCTGTTTATGGGATCCTCTAAAATTCAATCCAATTTGGTGGCTCTCCTGCCAAGGCTTGATTTATTATGTTGCTTCTCATCTTGAGTCTGGGAAGCAAGTTCTTTTATCTTATATTTATGCTTCGATTGATTTTCAAGGTAAAGTTCGGTTGTGGAAGCATGTTAGTTATGTGAGGTCTCGGTCCCCATTCCATGGATCTTGGCCTTGAGATTTCAATGTTGGCTACTGGAGGAAAGAGGGGGAGGTAAATGCTTCCCGAGCCTTCCCTGTGGCTTTGTGGTGGATAATGTGGCTCGGCTGCCTGGCCGACATTGAACCTAATAACAGTGTAGCTTAACGAGTAAGCACAGGAGGAAATAGGAGGATGCAAACTACTTCTAAAAGGCTGGGATAGGTTTCTTTTCGCAAAAAATCCATAACTTTTGGTGGGGGAAAAGTGAATGGCTAGCTCTAAGATTTTAGATGGGCAGGGCTTAGATCATAGGCCAATTAAGTTTACGGTTGAGTGTCTCTAATGGAGTGTTAGGAAATCTTTCAAGTTCCAACTTATGTGGCTCAGGGATGAGTCTTTTCATGATCTAATTCCTGGTTGGTGGTGCCTTGGGAAACCTGCTTATGGCATGACTATGTATTCTTTCTCCAAGAGGCTTCAGTATGTTAAATACAGGTTGAAACAATGGAATCAACAACAATTTGGTAATATGTTTCATACTAAATAGAATGCCCAAGATAGCTTGGACCTAATCACCAAGAAGATTTGAGACCATGGCCTTACTGAGGAGCTTCATTTGCTTGAAGTTGTCATTGGTAAGGAGGTTGAGGAATGGGAGTTAAGGGAATAATTTTTTTGGAAGCAGTAGTCCTATATTGAATGGCTTCAGGCTGGTGATCGGAATTCTTCTTTCTTTCACAATTTTGTTAAGGCTCAGAGACAAGGTAATGTTATTCCTTCTCTCTTGACATTGGACAAGGAGATTTTGACCTCTACTTCTATTTCTATTGAATGTGTTTGGTATTTTTTTGCTTTATTTTATGAGGATTCGCCTCTTGCGGTGGGGGATGAAGCTAAGATCTTGAACTGTATCTTGTAGTTGGTTTCTAATGAAATGAATGAATATTTGCTTTCTCCCAAGCACCGGTTCGAGCTAAGAGGTTGTGTTTCCGCATGAGAAGAAAGGTAAAGCCCCAGAATGATTCCACCCTAATTTCTTTTCAAGAATTGGAAGTGATTGCTGGATCTCTCGAGATTGTCCAAGAACTTCATGAGCAAAGAAAATGTTGAATTCTTCTAGAAAATGAAATTTTACCTCATTCGTGTGCAGAGGGATAATTCTGTAATGTTTTCTCCACCCGAATTGTACCATGCAATAATTCGTTGCAAGACTACTTCCAAAGTTTACACCGAAAGACGAAGTAGGAGGATTAAATCCTATATAGGGGTTGGTGGTAGACCCATTATGATTTGTTCTACTACTTAACAAAGACTACTCATTCCACGGAGTCTTTCTTCTAAGGAAAAATCTATGTTTATCAAGTTGGATATGGTGAAAGTGTATGATCGGGTTAAATGGAACTTTTTATTTAGGATTCTTGGAGTGTTTGGCTTTGTTGGTGGTTGGATTGATTAGGTTAAGAGTTGTGTTACTTATTCCTCCTTTTTTCTGTGCTATTTAATGGTATGCCTACAGAGCTATTTGGTGCATCTAGAGGACTCAGACAAGGGGATCCTTTATCTCCTTACTTTTTCATCTTACTTGCAGAAGGATTGGGGAGTTTTATTCATTCTTAGGTTGCAAATGTATTCATTCAGGGTTGCACCTGGGGAAATGATATTCCCCCTCAATCTCATATTTAGTTTGTGGATGATACTACTTTGATGGGTAGGGTGAAGGTTGAGGAGTCTATTAGATGGCGTAGTGTGTTGGACTACTATCTGGCAGCTTTAGCGCAACACATTAATTAGGGCAAGTCCTTCATTTATTTCTTTCATACTCCTAAGGATATTCAAAGGAGAATATTTGGCATTGTCCATTTTCATATTGGTTCACTCCCTTTTGTTTATCTTGGGATTCCTCTTGCTATTATTTCACTTCCCAAAAGGTTTTGGAAAGTGATTTTTGTTAATTTTTTGACTTTGGTCAGTCATTGGACGTGCAAATGGCTTTCTTCAACTTGTAGAGTGACTCTTCTAAAATCAATGGTTTTGGCTCTCCCTCTATACAGATGCTTTGTTCTCTCAGTTCCCTCCCTCTTTATCAAGGATTTTGAGAGGTTTTCTCGTTAGTTCCTATGGTCCTGTACCTCAGTGCGTGGAGTTTGGTGAAAGTGGGATCCCACCTCAGGCCGAGTGTACAGTAGCCCGGTCTTTCACTGGGACACTATAACACACCGAGGGTCTTGGCAGCCTAAGTTGTAATATGCCGTTCCCCAACAAACATTTTTCGTGGTTAAAATCCCACCTCTAGTAGACGAGGTGTGATGGAGAGGTTGAGGTTGCTAGACTTTAGTACATGGAGGGAAGGGTTCTAAGGATTTGGGGTTTGCCCAAGATAGTGGGGTGCCAATCTTTTATTAAATAGGGTTGTTCTCGATTATAATGACTAGAGTGATGCTCTTTTTTCTATCAGCGATTTGGGATGGGTAATCCAACTGCGCTGCTAGAAAACTTTTCGCTTGCTCATGGATTTCAAATCGATTAATTGGACTTAATAAGGCCTTAATCTAGTGTTGTGAGGCATTTTATGTGTCCACAATAGGCCTTAGACCCTTGAAAACTAAATAAAATTCAAATAACGATGTCTTGTGAAAGTGTTGTGAAGTGTTGTAAGGAATTTTTACATTCTTCTAGACTCTATCTATTATAATTCATCTAAATATCACATTTTCATCCCTAATCAAGTCCTATTTTGAAGTGTTGTAAACTCTTCTAACAAGATTTCATGCTTTTCTAGGCACATCTTCACTATTTATCCCTTTCTCATGCTTTATTTGACCACTTTATGCCCTTGGCAAGTCTACTGGGTGTATTTTGAATGTAAGCCCCAAGAAATAGCTAAATGCCATGAGGGTGTCTCCTAATAAATTGTTTCATATTAACGTCGTCCTGTGGGACCATAGCCCAACATATGGTGGCGGTAATGAGTCCCTCCACAAGGTTTGTACTTCTGCACACAGCAGTATCTGGAAAAAGTCATTACTACCACCATAATCCATACTCGTGCAGTACCACTTTCAACTTAGATCTTACTTTTGTTGTGTTTTCCATTTGTTTTAGGTGATTTTGTGGGCTGAAATGTGGGCTGTTGGCCATTTTCCTTTAGTTTTTGTTCACTAGCCAATTAATTATATTAGTTTCTTGCATTTAAACATTGCATCTAGGCACTTTGCATCCTTTTCCATCCATATCACATTAATATTTGAATGTAAACATAAGTCATGTTTGGACCCGTCTTTCTCCTTTTAGGTGAAAAATCCTAGAAGTGTTAGAAAGAAAGTAGGTCCCAAAAATCTATATTTCACCACCCACTTTTTCTTCTCATTCTCACCTGCAAGAATTATGCCAAGTTTTTCATGGATGTGGGTTGTTGTCATGTGGCTGATTTTAAATCACATCAATCCTTGGGTCAGATTATTATGTCTGGGTGGAAGGATCCTTTAGAGTGGCCTCCTAATAGTGTTGTGGAGGGTCGTCAAGAGATTGCTAGGATATTATCAAACCGTGGTTGCATTTCTCTTTCTGGGATATGTTTTCTTGGGGTTCCTATCCAAAAGGAAAAATTTTAGTTACTTTTGGTTATCAGGTCTTGGATAGGTAGGTATTTGGGAGCTCTGAGGTCTCTTGGTGGAAGCATGTTTGGAATAAGTTTTCTTTTCCTAAGTGTAATTTTTTGCTTGGTTGGTGGTTAAAGGTAAGTGTCTTACTTGGGAGAATCTTTGGAAGCAAGGATTCTAGGGCCCTTCCATGTGTGTTATGTGTGTTAAGCATGAAGAATGCCTCCCGCATCTCTTCTCTCAGTTCTCTTTTGTGAAAGCTATTTGGCATCTTTGGTGGAAAAAGAAAGATACAACATTATAGTCCACAAAAAAACAAAAAGGTTGGCCAACAGAAAAAACAAGAGAAGATAGCAACCAACAGCCAAAAGACAACATCGTCCAGTCAAAAATACCAACGCAGAAACACCCTAAGCTAACTTAAAGACTTTAAAGTATCAGCAACCTCAGCTTCAAGATTGCTCATATCCTAGGTGCCCTTTTTCAGAGCTTGAATCTCCTGAGGCATTGAATCAACCTTTCTCTTCAGGTGAGCTCTCATCCTCTTCAAGATGTCAGCATCCTTAGTCCTTTTTTCCTTATCTGCATCCAGATACACCACCAGTGAACCCCTTTGGATATTGTTCATTCTCTCAACCATAGTGGTCATGATAGTGGTGTTGTGTTGTGGTTCTACTCCATGATTATTTTCATAGTGTCCCTGATTTTGCTCGTTTCTCCCTCCAGAACCTTCATCTTATCCTCATAATCCTTCTTGGTCTTTTCTGTGATCTCAATGTTTCATTGAAGGCTCTCATCCATCAACCTAATATTCTCCTCAGTGCTCACAACCTCAACAATATTATGGGTAGTGTGTGCCAATAGCTTTCAATTCTTCCAATTTATTGGTGAAAGCCCTATTTTTTAAGCTAAGGTCCTTTATCTCATGAAAAACCCATCTCATAATCCTAAAATAATCCACAGTCCCATTTCTAGAAATAGCTAAAATGTCATCAAGATACGCCTAGTCAAGCTTAAAATAGTGTTCTTCAGGGTTAAGATGACTAGGGAATCTAGGTCTATTTTCTCTGTCTATGGGAGGGTAAGAAGTGTAGGACTCTTCACTAGCTTTGAGGGCTTCACTTTTATCCTTCAAGGAGTCCCGTGGATACCAAACTTGTTAATAGGTGTTCCTTCTTGATTCTATGCATCCGCATGAGAGGGTTTTCACAAAATTTTTAAAGGCCGTGATTTCTAGTTAGTTTTCTACCCAATTTAGGGAAGGAGGGTCTTCCTTTTCTCTCCACCGTAACTCGGTTGTCTTTTCGCAGATACGCAACATCAATATGATACTTTAGAGGCTAGAGTTTATAGATTACAATCAAAGTCGGCTACGTTTTGAAATGTTCATAACAAGTCAAATGAGGTCTGCATGTAAGATAGGTATATCACAGGGAGTTCTTTTATGATATTCCATACTACTCAAGGAGCACACAAATAGTAGAGGGTGAAACCCTAACCCATATGAAATGATTGAGGAGAGGAAAATGGTCGTCAGACCTTCGCAAATCTGTTGTTCAGTGTGATGTGGCCCAATAAGAATTCTAAGAACCTTTCCTCCATAAATTTTGATAAGGGACACCAGCACTGGACACAACATAGAAATTTTGACACAACTTGTTCTTTTTTTTTCCTTATCTTTTTTGGGAAACTTAATGATAGTCTGATTAGAATTTTTTTTGTCATGGAAGAACTTCATCCCTTTCGTCAAAAGACTGGTGACCTCCCCAAGGAGATTCTCGTCCACACTGACCTTCCTACCAAAGAGAACAATTTCTCTATTCCCCCAATATTTAGCAAAATACGTAGTGGCTTTTGGGTCTAGGCTGTGAAGCTTCTCAATGAATGGGAGAATCCCACCACACTCTATTTTCCTCCGTACCTTTTGGTTTTGCTTATGCATTTCATATCTGGTTGGCTCAACTCTTTTCCTGCTTCCCCCATTATCTCATTCACCTTATTTGCATTGCTAGCAAAGCTAGTACCCTGAATCAAAATGCAGCAGCCGAACCAAAGCACCCACAATACGTGTCAGTTCTTACATCCATTAGAGTTAATAATTACGACCCCCACAAATCTATTTGACTCTATACTTGGCCTTATTCTCCTTCATCATTGCAAAAAGTTGCAACTTTCCCATGGATGCTATCATACTCGATCAAGGCTCTAACATCAGCTCCCAACTCATTGAGGTTCTGCCACGTATTAAAACCTTTTTGTTTAGCTCCCTCATTAGCAAAAAAGTCGATGACACTGTGGCTTCCCTAAAGGCATGAGTAACTCTAACTTTATCAAACTTAGGTAAAAGAGCCTTAGCATCTTTGATCCAACATTTTAAGAACCACAAGGGAGGGGATTTTCCTAAAATGCAATCAATAATGTTTTTTGAATCACCCTCTAACCAAATATTTTTAACTATCATCCTAATAGCAAGGTTAATGACTTGAAAAGCCCCTATTGCTTCGGCCACATGGTTAGATTGCGTACCTAAGGAGATGGCTACCACCGTAACAAACTTACCATTATAATGCCTTATCACTCCCACACTTCTAGCCAAACTCAAGTTGCCCTTAGCCACTCCATCAAAGTTTTCTTTTGACCACCCTCTAGGCGGATGACTCCAACACACTCCTTCTCAATCCTTTTTAGCAGGTTTTGAGGCCTTAGTCATCTTGAGGTCATAGGAAAAACATACCACATCTTCCCTATTATTCTCTTGGTGGGGAATGATATTGAAGTTTTCCACAATTAATCTGAAAGTTTTCTCATACACAATATTCTCCGATGTTTCATTTTCCCTAAAGATTCTTTTATTTTGTTCCTTCCACACTCCCCAAGCTACATATGGGAATGTAAAAGCCCAAAGTCTTTGTATAGAAGGATTCAAAGAAGGAGAATTCCACTGGATGAAAAATTCCTCAATAGAATAACGAAAAACCCATGAAAGGTTCTAGAGAGCCAAAAATCTACCCCAAATTGCAGCCACAAACAGACAAAGAAGAAATAAGTGGTATGCAGTTTTCGCCTCTTCCTTACACAAGTAGCATCAATAGTAGGATTATAATTTTTACTTTTATTACCATGCAAATGTAGATACTCTTGACTTTTCCAATAATATGAAATATTATAAAGAAGGTTGAATAAATTATGTATAGCAATTTTTTATATATGATTTGATGATTATTGAAGCATACTACATGAATTTAATTCTCAATTTGTATTATAATTGAGTTGGATAATAATTATCTACAAACATAATTTGTATCTATTAAGGAGTGAAGATATAATACCATTTCTATAACATGTAGACAACAAAATAACATACCTTATATTGTAATTTTGAGGTGAATTTTTTCGTTATAGTTTTCCACGAACTTGCATGTGTATAATGAATGCAATATGAGAATGATTGAATTGAAATAATTAACAAATTTTTTTATTGAATAGTTGGTGAACATAATTAAATTTATAAGTTTATCATTGAAACATTACACAAAATAAGTGATTCCAAAATAATGTAGTGCTTGATCAATTAAGTATATGTATAAATATTTTTTATTGTAATATTATAAATCTCTTTAAAAATATTAAGAATTTAAAATTTAAATAAATAAATTATAAAAGTTACAAATAATTTTAAAATTTAATATAAAGAAATGTAAATACGTTCAAAATGTTAATAAAAGTATTTTAATTATTAATAATAATTGAATATTAATTTCAAAAATATTGACATAACCCTCAAAAGAGATAGTATTAGACACAATATTTTCGATATAAAAAGGCATCATAAACATAGTCTAAAGAATTTGTTTCCCTCATTCATTGCCGTCTATGTGAAGAACGCAGGATTGTTATCTATGACTAAAACATATTAAAATAATAAACAACAGTGAAACATGCACAGGCCATTATGCTGGATAATTTTATGACAATAAAAAGCGTTCTTATTCAAAGCAACGGAGCGCTAATCAAGAAGTAGCTACAGGGAACTACTGAATTGAGGAAGTAAACATATTTAAATATAAACGCAATAATAACTCTGTAACTTTGTTCTAACAGTAGACGAACTGGTAGGTTGTAAGAATATAGCCGTTAGATTTTCCCTGTCCATTTCCATCAATGGCCTTAAAAGCATCAGTTTCTAAAACCAATCCTCCGTTTTGGCACTCGTCCACAATTCGCACGGTAACTTTTTGACCAGTCGAATTTGTCACCTGCCACAATTCAAAATTAATTAATAACAAGTAATAACATAATATATATTGTTGCAGCCTATGAAGATCTATTATAAAAAATAGAGGTGGAGGAGTTCACTTGGATGCAGGTGCCGCAGAGGGAAGGTCCCATGGGCTGGCCGGCTTGGTCACAGTATGCAGTCCAATAGTATTGACTGCGCCACTGCAGGGTCTGATTAGAGTCATATGTACCGCAGTAGAGCCCATCAAGGCTGTACTTACGAGCAGGAGGATCATACGGACTGCTCGTGGTGAAGGTTTCACCATTAACAGACACATTTTGAAAGTCAGACAGGAGAGCCACACAGAAGCATATAGCAATCCACCTCACAACCTTGAAAGCCATGATCATATGCTCAACCAACCAGAATAATATGAAACGATTGTTGTGTTAAGGAAGGCGATATTGTCATTCGAATGACTCCTGTGATTTATATCGTTAGAATTAGGCATTTTTCTAATAGTTTAACATGGTGGCCGTGCAGCCCTTGGCTTATTTGTTTGGATTGCGGAATGAGACCAAGGATAAATTTAAAGTTCGATATATCCAACTCCGAGTGATGATAGGAGTGGCTTTTAAGAAGATCTTTTGTATTGTTCATGAAATTGGCAATGAACTAGAATAACGAGTGGAATTTTCTCTATAAGAAAATGTTTGTTTGTTGGGTCATATCCATTTCAACCTCGATCTTGTTTTTGTTTTGGAAACAATTTATATTAATGCAATCAATCTTAATTTGTGTAGGGTATGCAATCGACGCAAGTTCACAGTTGCACCTTTTCTATAAAATTTAATATATTCTATTTGCACAACTTAAAGTATCAACTGGTAAGGATAAACGTATAAATTTATTCATGTTTTTGAGTAGAGGAGAAACAAGTTTTGAATGGACCTGAAACCATTAGGTTTTGAAGGGACCCACAACCCAAACAAGGGTGGAGAAGCTGCCTAAAGAGAAAACAATAAAGCCCAGCAGTGAAACAAAGACAAACCAACAGCCGAAATTAGCTGTCCAATACATAACCAATATACTACATGGATCTTGAACCCATTGGTTTTGATGGGACCAGCAACCCAATACAACTAGGTTTTGGCAGGGACCTTAAACCCAAGAGAAAAGCCTGCAACAACCAGGTGATAGCATACCAGTCACTCAGGAAGATTAGACTCTCCATACCACTGGCAAAAACAACTAAGTTATAGGTCTGCAGAAGTAGAGCCCCAAAAGTAGACAAAATCTTGCCCAACAACATACCCTCTCCACCTTTATAGGAGAGATCATCACCAGAGCTCGAGGCTCCAAGCATGTTCCATAAAAACCAATTGCTCACTCCACCTCTATAGGAGACAAGACCAAGCTTATCCAACCCACTACAGCCACAACACCCTAGCACACCAACATTCCACCTCAATAGAAGTGGGATCCCGCTCAATGGGAAAAGTCAGAAGAGACCTTCATCCGCAGAATGCACCTAAACCCAAGAGGGAGAGGACTCCACCTCCAAAGGAGAGGCCTTCACCTCAAAAGAAGACCTAGTATTCAGAGAGAATGAAGAGAGTGAGAAGGAGGACCTTAGCAACCAACAACAACAACAACAATAACATCTGGGTATTCAAAATTATCTCTGAAAACCACCTAGCCCTCAACACCTTCAGCACAAAACAAAGTTGATACAACACCAAATCCATACCCACAGAAGAGTCCAGCCAAAGCACCAACCCCCAAACACCATCAAAGACCAAAAAGCCACACAAGGGAAAAACCTTGAACAAGGGATGAAGAAACACACCTACTCTCAACAAGAAAAACCCCTGATAACACCAGTGTAGGCCCACACCAAACACAACAATCAGTCCATATTATTCTAGTTGGTTGAGCACGAGCAGTCTATATGATCCTCTTGCTCCTAAGTACAACCTTGATGGGCTCTACTGCAATACATATGACTCTAATCAGACCTTGTAGTCGTGCAATCAATACTATTGGACTGCATATTGTGACCAAGCATATTGTGGCACCGTTAATTAAATCATTAAATATAATAAGAAAATAATTTATTTTATTTAATAAAAAAATTAGGATTGATAGTTGTAATAAATATATAAAATTTAATTTGATAGATAATGATGTTTAGCTGTAGAATTGATGATAAAGAAATATTGGGGAAGTCATGTTGAATGCAATTGTAATTGTTTAGAAAATAATATCTTTAGTTTAAGGAATTCATCAAAAAATATTCAATGTTAGTAATTTGTATGGTTCAATCTAGGTGTTATGGAGTTAATATCAAATAAAATAGATTCAATCTAATGTAGATAATTGATTTAGGACATGTGGGAATGATCTAATAGAATGTTCACTTGAAAAGTTGTTCATGTGTACTTTCTCAATAACTATGTTTATTTAGGTGGTATCTAAGGACACCACTTAGAAGTTTGCCAACTCATATAGCGAAAGAGAAACCCCCTCTTTGGATCTAGCTTCTCCAACAAAAATTGAAATCTCATATTAGATTCACTCTCTCAAACGCGAACAATAACAAGATAGATTGTTTTGAACTTATGCTATGTATTTCACTTCCTACAAAGAAAATGTCCCCTTTAAATATGCATCAAAAACTTCCTAGTGAAAATCTTGATGATATCATCAATAGAAATAACATGAATGCACTCACCGTACTTTAACATCAGAACATTGATGAACAGAAACCACATCTCTCACACAAATCCTCACATTTGAATGCACAACCTTGTTCATTCTAGTCTCATCTTCTAGAGAAATATAGATTATATCCTCCCTCTTTTTTCCCTTAATAAGGATTATTTCTTCACGGAACAATTGTAATTTTTCCATGGTTTCTAAATGCAACCGAACAACCAAGTTATCATCGTTAACGGCTTCACTCACAACCAATTGATTCGTTTCCTTTTGTGTCAATAGAGTATTTGTCTTTATCTTCATACTTGCAAGAGTAGACATTGTGCGAGATGCAATACGGTTGGGGGCTTTCTCCACTTCAATGAAACACATTTTACAATTTCCTACAATGGAAAGATTATGATGAAAACAAAATTCTCTTATCAACCATTAATAATGCCTCTATAGATGTCTTCAAGCATAATGACTCAATATATCCTTTCTTGTCATGAAATAATCAAAAGATTAAAAAATAAAAATAAACTGTGTACCTACATATTGCCAAAAAAACAGACCATGCACCCATAGAACTGCTCACAAAATAATATAGAAAGATGTCGGTCGAAAAGCAGAAATAAGAAAGATTAGTCTTCCAGTATATCGGCAAAGCCTTCAAGTCTACCCACGGCCTCTCAAAAATTCTTGCTAGTAACTACCCATCACCCCAAACGTGCCTCAATGCTCTTACACCAGTCTACACATTTTATTTTCTGTAACTGTCTCTGATTATCTTCCATAAATTCACTTCATTTTGACCGCCATGACAGTCTATCACGTTGGTCTCCCTCAAACACCATAAGCTCTTATTTTCACCATTTAACAAGCACAAAATATGTGTCGCTCTGATACCAAATGAAGGTGAATAGTTGATTGATATTATTGAAATGCAGGAGGAGATTTGTACATGAAGGATTACAGCTGAGGAATAACTGTAATTTTGTAACTACATAGTAACTATAATTGAATCTTTGCTACCCATAATACTGCGCACAACCTCAGCAGTATTATGGGTAGCGCCAATAGTATATCGGCAAAGCCTTCAAGTCTACCCGCGGCCTCTCAAAAATTCTTGCTAGTAACTACCGGCCGGGCTTAACCGGTACACTCTAAGCGCTGACTTGCTTAGGTGGCCGGACGCGTGGGCCCATTAATCCGATCCGTTCTAAACATTTCTACTTTCCGTTTTCTACGGACTCCGTTCCCGTAACTTTTTTGTTCCTCGTTTGAAGGTTAGCTTTCCGTAGCTGTTCGTTTCCACCGTTTAGAGGTTTCTCCGCCAAGTGGACTAGTACAGCTCATATATTCCGTTTAAGATCCTTAGTTCACAAATTTTTATTTTGAAAATTGTGACTAACTATTTAGGTAGATTTAGATTTTCGTTATCTCATGGAAAAAATGTTCTCTATATTTTAGTTTATACATGTTTGTTTATATGTAAAAAGGCCCCGTGCATGTGTCTTTTATTTTTTCCTTCTAAAAGAATAATCAATGATATATAAAAAAAATTATAATTTAAATTAAAATATAATTAATTTAAAATATTGTAATTCAATTTTTTAATTTGTTAAATTAATATTTTAATTAAGTTTTTGTAATTTTATAAATTATAAATTAATATTAGTGTCTTTGATTTATTTTAATAATATAAGATAAAATTTAATTAGATAAAAGAAAGAAATATTCTTGTAAAAGAAATTATTAAATGATTTTTTTTTTCAATTACAATAAACAGTCAAGTGAAAAAAGGATCTAATACTAATGTGTACTATACAATACTAATAAACAAATAATGAGTGACAACGTTCAAGGATTTGAAAAAGAGAAACAGAGTAGGGTAGAATTAGGTATTTGCTATTCCATGTTCTTAGTGAGCTCAAACATGAGAAGTTGTTTGTTAGAAAGATTGATGTCTTTCTTTCCTTTATTATACCTATTTTTTTATATATTTAGGCTAAGATCATGACATGATTTTCATTTTATTTGTTTTCTATTCTAGTTCCCTTTGATATTCAATGACAATACTTAAAGGTGCTATCAAATGATAGATATACACAAATATGTATATAATCTCTATAAATATTTGTGTCTATTAGTCATTTGATAACATCTCTAGGTGTTATTACTATTTTTTAAGAATTTGACAGTTGTGATACTTTAAGATAATCTTTTATAAAAAAGAAACAACTATGTTCAGATATTATTAATTTATCAAAAGTAATGATCATTTCCAAAAATATGTAAGAGTAATACAAAAATTATTAACCAAACAAATTATGATTTCATAATTCTCTTTTAACATATGTAGCTCAAGATAGGATAAAGTTAGAGTAGATGTGAAGCATTCCAGCTATACTCAAGGTAGTGCAAGAAAGAAATTGCATAAAAAGCCCATCATTATAACCATTTTAAAAATATTTTAATACATAGCAATATTCTACTAGATTTTGGTATGAATTTTCTTAAATATTTATTATTTTCATGTTTATGATTACTTGTTAAGGTTTTTCATACAACTATATAGGTCTACCCAAAGCTACTAGGACTCTCATGTGCCTTGAGAAAAAATTCTATAGACTGACATGTTGGTGTGTAAGGGTGGTAAGTGATATCCATTTGGTCAATTTCATTCAAGGGGATTTCTTATAACAATAGATATTTTAAGGCACAATCCTCACATAAGGTACAATATAATATTGATTTTTTAAAGCATATTCATTTACATGATTCTAAAAATAATTTTGTGGGCATGTTTAATGATGATTATAATAATTCTACATCTTCTTCTATAACAATTAGTACATTTTCACTTGATGAGATCCTTGTGAATGGTTATTATGATCCTTTATACGCTAGCACTTATGTTTGCTACAAACCAATTAAGAGTGTTCTTATTGATCTTACTTATCAATTTAACATATACTCAAAAAAATAAAATTAATCATTATTTTTATTAGCTATAATATGAGTATTTAATTGTTTTCCTTAAGATAACTAATGGAATGCCAATTGTGGCTAGGGGTTTCTTTATTTTACTTTTGGTATTTTTTTTGAAGGAAAATTAACTCTAAATATCATATATTTTTTTACATTGGATCAGTTCCATGTATTACAGGGGTTTCTTTATTTTACTTTTAGTAGTTTTTTTTTTAAAGAAAATCAACTCTAAATATCATATATTTTTTTACTTTGGATTAGTTCCATGTATTACTTGGTTTTCCATAGATTCAACAATGTCAATACGTTCCTTATATGTTACATTAGTATATTTAATAGGTTCAAAGGGGTGAAGTTGTTACTATTGTTAGAGAACCATATGTATCATTATCAAAATTAGGTAATTTTATTTTGGATATATTTATTTAGATGCTTAAGGAAACAAGTTAGGTAATATGCACCGACCATCCATCTTCATTATTTTTGGTACCCCAAATTGATGGGGTCATATCTCCTAGATTTCTTATCAAAAATTGAAGTTGTCAATGCATTGGAAATAACACCAAAAATATAAGTAGAAATACAAAGATGATTAGTTAAAAGAAACACAACATTCAAGTGATAGAAATTACTCTAATGTTGGTGATAATTCTATGAAAATATTTGAAATTTATCACTCATTATTTGTTTATTAGTATGTATCATACACATTATTATTAGAATTTTTTTTCTCCTTAATTATTTGCTATAATTAGAAAAAAAATTATTTAATAACCATAAAGTGTGTTTTGATAACCATGTCCACCACAATCTAAATTTTTAAATTCAAATATTTACATATTAATATTCTCTCTTACAAATTTAATTCTTTATTTTATCCAATTAAATTTTATCTTATATTTTTAAATAGATCAATAAACATTAATAGTAATTCCTAATTTATAAGATTAAAAAAACTTTATTACAATATTAATTATCAAACTTAAAAAAAATTATTCTAAATTAAATTATTAAAAAAATAATTATATTTTAATTTAAATTATAAAATTATTATTTTTTTGAATGTCATTGATTATTCTTTTAAAAAAATAAATAAATAAAAAACACAAGGACAGGGGCCTCTATATATAAAGAAACATTTATAAACATTCGGAAAAAAAATATTAAATAAAACCTATTTGACCTACATAACTATGAGATAAGGGAAATCTAAAAGAACCTTCAACCTAACGGTGAAAATGAACAGCTACTGAAAAGAAAATGGCTAATATTCAAATGGAGGAATGAGAAAGGCTACCAGAATGGAATCCTTAGAAAACGGAAAGGTCGAGTTAATGGGGGCCACGGGCACGGCCACCTAAGTGAGTTAGTGCTTAGAGTGTGTCAGTTAAGCTCGGTTGTAACTACCCATCACCCCAAACATGCCTCAATGCTCTTACATCAGTCTACACATTTTATTTTCTATAACTATCTCTGATTATCTTCCATAAATTCACTTCATTTTGACTGCCATGACAGTCTATCACATTGGTCTCCCTCAAACACCATAAGCTCTTATTTTCACCTTTTAACAAGCACAAAATATGTGTGGCTCTGATACCAAATGAAGGTGAATAGTTGATTGATATTATTGAAATGCAAGAGAAGATTTGTACATGAAGGATTACAATCGAGGAATAACTGTAATTTTGTAACTGCATAGTAACTATAATTAATATTTGCATAGCATAATCTACCAATGTAATATTTATGTTAACATATTAAAGAACTCACATATATACAAAGTAAAATAGATCATATATTTTATAGATTTGTAGTAAAATTTGATTAAGTTATTTACATTAATTATTTACAAATACATCAACAATGGTATGGTGTGATGGTTAAGTTGTTATTGTGTTGTTGTTGCCATCAAGTTTCAAACCCTTTTGGGGTGTATTTGTTGAGTGTTTATGTTGGGGATGAGGTCCCAAATTTGTGACTTCACCGGTTCATAACTCGAGTCAAAAAATGTTTACCCTATAAAGAAAAATTATTTACAAATACTTTTAAAAAATCCACCTACTTAATAAAGAAGTTAAATACAATATAATCTTCATCATATTTTGAGGATACATTCCTAGAGGATAAAATTCATCATTAAATTCATTGTCATTCAATTTCTTTCATCCATGTCATTCCCATATTTGTGATTATTATATTTTACTAGCATGTCCCACCTTTAATTTCCATTCCAAAAAATTTCATCAACATTAATGTCATTTGTTCACTCAATTCCCACCTTCTATGCATTGCACTTATTCAATAAATTTTCATACAAAGTTATTTTATGTTTTCCAATTGATTTCCACCATATAACGGTAATTTTTTAGTACATAAAGAAATAATACATGTCTTAGAAAACATATACTTATTTCTACCCATCCATATTGGAGAATGTTTTTAACATAGTTATACCAAAATTGTTTTATCATTTGAAATATCAAATTTTGGATGAAACACATGCTTACTTGGCTGGTTACATAAAAAAATCTATATATATATCCTCAATAGTAATAATATTTTCTTACAAGTAATCTTCCATTACAAGGAGGAAACTTATTATTATTGATGCCCAATATTTATTTTATCCTCAGTCAAAAGCCACCTACTTACCTAATTTCATCATTGATAAAGGGACTATGTAAATAATTCAAAATATTCTCCTAATATCTTATCATGGACATCCAAAATATCTCTCTAATTTATAACATTTTTCTTCCATAATATATGTTTCTATGCCTAATTTTAATTTATAACATAATTAAATATTGAAATAAATTAATATCTTATCAATAAAAATCAAATATAACAATAGAACCCAAAACTATATGATTATAAAAAATATTATAATCGTAATAATAATCCAAAGTTTTGTAGATTTATAAGAACAAATAAATTAATATATTCATAATATTATATAATAAATAACATCAATATGTCACATAATCACATTGCTATTAAGTATTGTAAAAGAGGTCAAAAATACCAAATAAAAATTCTAACACAAAATTGAATCATAAAGGCTACAATTCATTTGGGCTTAAAAATATTTATGCTAAATAAAATTTCTAATTTATTATACTATTGAAGATAGATACCAAAAATGATAATGGTAATAGTTGAATGGAGGGGATGGGATGGCGTCGAGTGGTCTGTGCGCAATCTTGGGCGTGCGAGCCCTAGCTTCTTTCTTTGCAGTCTCTGTTCGCAGGGGTTTGGAGTGCGCTCCAGGGGCCGCGGGGGGCCTGGTTTCCCTTTCTTGCTCAGTTTTGTATCTTCATTGTTTTTTCTGTTCCCATGTGGTGGCACGATGAGTGGAAGGGTTTTTGTTTCGCACCTTCCTGGTTTCATCTTGTTCATCAGTTTATTCCTCGCTGGAGCTTTTATTGGTGCTTGGTGGCTATGTGTGAGTAGTTTGCGGGTGTGTGCCATTTGACCCATTGTTTTCTTGAAGGTTTCTTGTGCTCTCAAGGCGCATTGTTTGCTGATTTTGTGGTCTTTCTGTCACCCTATTGTGGGTCTGGGGTGCCACTCCATGGGCTTGGTGTGGCTCGTGCAAGCATGTCTGGTGCGTTGGAGGTTTTCTTTCCTCTCGCGGGCCTTTGCATGTATGCCCGTCTTGCATCCTGAGTCGGCCTTAGGTTTTGTGGGGGTGTTTTAGGTTTAGTTTTTGTGCGTGGAGTCCATGGCTTCAAATGTGCCTTCAGAAAATCTGATGGGGGTTGTTGGGATGATGGAGAATGAGGATGGGGTTCCCAATCCATCTTCTCCTGATGTGAGCTTTGTTAGATCTAGTGGTTTCAAACTGCAGAAGACAAATGGATGTTTGGAGAGGGCCCATGTTCGCCCGGTGTTGGTAATTGAAAAGGAGGAGGTGGCAGATGATTTAGAATATTATAGTAATTATGTTTTGATCTGCAAGTTTATGGGGATGATGGTTTCTCTTCCTTTTCTAGATACCTGGATCTAAAAGACATGGAATCTAGAGGGAGACTTTCAGGGTTTGTTGGCTGCAAATAATTTTTTTTTGGTGGATTTTTGGTGTCTCTCTTATTGGAATAAGGTGTCTGAAGGTGGCCTTATTTTTATAATCAAGTTGTTCTATTCATAAAACAATGGCATCCAGGTTTCAACTTGGCAGAGGAGTTTCCCTCTAGGGTTCCAGTTTGGGTGTGTCTTCCAAGGTTGCCGCTTGAGTGTTAGAGAAGAGATATTCTGCAATCGATTGCTCTGCTCCTGGGGAAGCCTACTGGATCTTCTACAAAAACCTTGGATAAAAGGATCTTCTCTTATGCACGTGTATGTGTTGAGATTGATTTGAGTCAACCTTTGCCAAATTCAATTGATTTGACTGTTGGTTCTAACTCCTAGACTCAACCATTGGATTATGAGACATTACCTTTTAGGTGTCGGTTGTGTCACGAGTATGGTAATATTTAGCGGAGGTGTCCTCATGCTTCGGGTGTTGGAGGGAAAGTAATTTGAATGCTCAATCTAATCCAAGAGTGGAGAAGGGTAAAACTCCCCTGCAGGGGGTGACAACAGATAAACATGGTTTTGTTCTGGTTAAGTCTCACAATCGTGGGCGAGGTCAAAAGAGATCTTTTATGGATAGACAAGAGGGCGTAAACTTCAATAGATTTTAGGCTTTGGATGAGTTAGTTCAGGATTAGAGGCTTCCAATAGAAATGCAGCTAGCGGCTGGTTCTTATACAAAGGAACTTCCTGAGGTGCAACCTTTAGAGGTTTCTAGGATGGATCGGGTTGTTGTTCAAGGTCCTCAGATGGTTTCAGGTTTACCTCCCCTGGCTCCAATTTTAGGTGAAGATGGTGGGGTGAATGTTGATTCTAGGGGATCCTCTAGTTCTGGTGGAGTTATTATAGAGATACGAGGCTATTATGATTTAAGGAAAAATAAGTCTCCTTCCTCTACCCTAGGTTTGTAGCAAAAGCCTCTCAATAAAGGGGCTCTAGACAAGCCTTCTAGGGTTGGTCATAAGAAGGATCAGGAAAAGGTGAAGTTGGCTAGTGAGACTTTGGTTAAGGTGGGTTCGGTGAAGAATTTAGATGCTCGGTTCTCCCAACCTCAGTGATGATTGTGCTATCTTAGAATGTGAGGGGTATGAATAGCATCCCTTGAAAAAATGCCATTCAAGATTTGATTCGTATGAACACTCTCTTGATGTGGTCTTCCTTTAGGAAAATAAGTTATCGGTTGATAGTATGTTGTGTGTGGCTTCAAAGATTTGGGGTCGTGGGCAATGTCAATGTGTGGTCCAGCTTTTTGTAACTCTAGTAGTGTGGCCTATTGATGGGATCCTCTGAAATTCAATCCAATTTGGTGGCTCTCCTGCAGAGGCTTGATTTATTATGTCGCTTCTCATCTTGAGTCTAGGTAGTGGCTTCTTTTATCTTATATTTATGCTTCAATTGATTTTCAAGGTAAAGTCTGGTTGTGGGAGCATGTTAGTTATGTGAGGTCTCTGGACCCTTATCTACCTTGGATCTTGGCTGGAGATTTCAATGTTGTCATTTCTCTGGAGGAGAAGAGGGGAGGTAGTGCTTGCCTGGAGCCTTCCTCGGGGATTTTGCAGGATAATGTGGCTCGGTGGTGGTTGGTTGACATTAAGCCAAATAATGGTGTATTTACTTGGAGTAATAGGAGAAGTGGAGATGCAACTATTTTTAAAAGGCTAGATAGATTTTTGGTGTCAATTTTTTGGTGGGGGACAAGTGGATGGCTAGCTCTGAGATTTTGGATGGGAAGGGCTCATATCATAGGCCAATTAAGTTTACGATTGAGTCTCCCTAATGGAGTGTTAGGAAATCTTTCAAGTTCCAACTTATGTGGCTCAAGGATGAGTCTCTTCATGATCTGATTCTTGGCTGGTGGTGCCTTGGGAAACCTGCTTATGGCACGACTATGTATTCTTTTTCCAAGAGGCTTCAGTATGTTAAATCCAGGTTGAAACAATGGAATCAACAACAATTTGGTAATATGTTTCATGCTAAATAGAATGCCCAAGATAGCTTGGACCTAATAACCAAGAAGATTCGAGACCATGGCCCTACTGAGGCGCTTGGTTTGCTTGAAGTTGTCATTGTTAAGGAGGTTGAGGAATGGGAGTTAAGGGAAGAAATTTTTTGGAAGTAGTAGTCCCGTATTGAATGGCTTCAGGCTGGTGATCAAAATTCTTCTTTCTTTCACAATTTTTTTAAGGCTCAGAGACAAGGTAATGTTATTCCTTCTCTCTTGACCTCGGACAAGGAGATTTTGACCTCCTCTACTTCTATTTCTACTGAATGTGTTATAGTATTTTTCTGCTTTATTTTATGAGAATTCGCCTCCTGTGGTGGGGGATGAAGCTAAGATCTTGGACTATATCTCACAGTTGCTTTCTAATGAAATGAATGAATCTTTTCTTTCTCCTATTACCTTGTCGGAGCTTGAGAGTGTTGTGTTTCAGATGAAGAAAGGTAAATCCCCTTTGCTTGATGGATTCCCAGCTGAATTTTTTCAAGAATTTTGGGAAGTGATTAAGTTGGATCTCTTGGAGATTGTTCAAGAATCCCTTATGAGAAAGAAAATGTTGAATTCTCTAAATGCAACTTTTTTATCTCTCATTCTAAAGAAGGATGGGGCTAATTCTCTAGATGTTTTCCACCCAATTGTGCTATGCAATATTGTTTATAAAATCATCACAAAGTTGATTGCTAAAAGGATGAAACCTTGGCTAGGAGGATTAATCTCAGAGGAGTAGGGGGGTTTTCTTGCTGGTAGACCGATTATGGATGGTTTCATTATTGCTACAGAGACCATTTATTCTATGGAGTCTTCTAAGGAAAAATCTATGTTTATCAAGTTGGATATGGTGAAAGTGTATGATCGAGTTAAACGGAAATTTTTATTTAAGATTCTTGGAGTGTTTGGCTTTGCTAGTGGTTGGATTGATTGGGTTAAGAGTTGTGTTACTTATTCCTCCTTTTTGGTGCTATTTAATGGTATGCCTACGGAGCTATTTGGTGCCTCTAGAGGACTCAGACAAGGGGATCCTTTATCTCCTTACTTTTTCATCTTGCTTGCGGAAGGATTGGGGAGTTTTATTCATTCTCGGGTTGCAAATGGCTTCATTTAGGGTTGGACCTGGGGAAATGATATTCCCCCTCAATCTCATCTTTAGTTTGTGGATGATACTATTTTGATGGGTAGGGTGAAGGTTGAGGAGGCTATTAGATGGCATAGTGTGTTGGACTACTATCTTGTAGCTTTAGCGCAACGCATTAATCAGGGGAAGTCCTTAATTTATTTCTTTCATACTCCTAAGGATATTCAAAGGAGAATACCTGGAATTGTCCATTTTCATATTGGTTCACTCCCTTTTGTTTATCTTGGGATCCCTCTTGCTATTCGTTCACTTCCCAAAAGGTTTTGTCAAGTGATTTTTGTTAATTTTTTGAGTTTGGTCAGTCATTGGATGTGTAGATGGCTTTCTTTGACTAGTAGAGTGACTCTTCTAAAATCGGTGGTTTTGGCTCTCCCTCTGTATAGATGCTTTTTTTCTCTCAGCTCCCTCCAACTTTATCAAGGATTTTGAGAGGTTGTCTTGTCAGTTCCTATGATCTGGTACTCTTCTTCATAGAAAGTGGAGTTTGGTGAAGTGGGATTCTATTTTCAGGCTGAAGCAAGAAGGTGGCTTTGGTCTTCGTCAGAATTATCTGAATGGGTGGGCCTTGGTAGCTAATTTGTATTGGCATTGGTGTTCCCAACAACATTTTTTGTGGGCTAAAATCCTTACTTTCTAGTATGTGGGTGTGGTGGAGAGTGTTGAGGTAGCTATATTTAGTCTGGAGGGGAAGGGTTCTATGATTTGGGGTACGCTCAAGAGGGGTGCCAAGCTTATTAAACATGGGTTGTGCTCAATTTATAATGATGGTAGTGATGCTCTTTTCTGTCATGATGCTTGGGATGGGTATCCACCTGTGCCATAGAAAAAACTTCCCTTTGCTTGACATGGGATTAAATCATGATTAATTGGACTTAATAAGGCCTTAATCTAGTGTTGTGAGGCATTTTATGCATCCACAATAGGTCTGGACCCTTGAAAACTAAATAAAATTCAAATAACGATGTCTTGTGAAGGTTTTGTGAAGTGTTGTAAGGCATTTTTACATTCTTCTAGACTTTATCTATTATAATTCATCTAAATATCACCTTTTCATCCCTAATCAAGTCCTATTTTGAAGTGTTCTAAAGTCTTGTAACAAGATTTCATGGTTTTCTAGGCACATCTTCACTATTTATCCCTGTCTCATGCTTTATTTGACTGCTTTATGCCCTTATAGGCCTTAATTAAGTGTATTTTTGAATGTAAGTCTGACAAACAACATTAAATGCAAGATAATTCCCAACAGTTATTTTCAAGTCCTAGGTGGGACCCATTCGCCATGGGTGGAAAATGAATCCCTCCAGGCCTAAATTTCAGCGTCAGCAGCATTCCAAAAGTCATTACCAATTCTCATCCATATCTTAGGTGCACACTTTCAATCTGATTCATTTTTGTTGTAGTTTTCCATTTGTTTTTAGGTGATTTTGTATTACACATTGTGTTTTCAAACAAATTGTTTTCCTTTAGTTTTTGTTCATTAGCCAATTAATCCTATTAGTTTCTTGCATTTAAACATTGCATTTAGACACTTTGCATCCTTTTCCATCCATATCACATTAATATTTGAATGTAAAATTAAGTCATTTTTGGACCCATCTTTCTTCTTTTAGGTGAAAAATCCTAGAAGTGTTAGAAAGAAAGTAGGTCCCAAAAATCTCACCTACAAGACTTGTGCTAGGTTTTCATGGATGTGGGTTGGTGTCATGTGGCTGATTTTAAATCACATCAATCCTTGGGTCAGATTACTATGTATGGGTGGAAGGATCCTTTACAGTGGCCTCCTAGTGGTGTTGTGGAGGATCGTCAAGAGATTGCTAGGATCTTATCAGACCATGGTTGCAATTCTCTTTCTGGGATGTGTTGTCTTGGGGTTCTTATCCCAAAGGAAAAATTTTAGTTACTTTTGGTTATCAGGTCTTGGATAGGTAGGTGTTTGGGAGCTCTAAGGTCTCTTGGTGGAAGCATGTTTGGAATAAGTTTGCTAGGCCTAAGTGTAATTTTTCGCTTGGTTGGTGGTTAAAGGTAAGTGTCTTACTTGGGAGAATCTTTAGAAGCAAGGATTCTAGGACCCTTCCATGTGTGTTATGTGTGTTAAGCATGAAGAATGCCTCCCACATCTCTTCTTTTAGTTCTCTTTTGTGAAACCTATTTGGCATCTTTGGTGGAATCTCTAGAACTTTCCATGTTGTCATATTTCTTCTTTGGATGATTTTTGGAGGAGACAAAGGTCCTCACCAGATAAGACCTCCTTTCTTAGTATTGCTTGGATCATAGGTCCTTGTTTGATTCTCTAGCATATTTGGTTGGAGTGTAATCAGAGGATTTTCTTAAAGATAAGAAATTGCTTATTAGACAACTTTGGATGAAGATTCTTGGAGTTCTACAGGAGATTCTGGTAGCAAAGTGTGATTTGTCTATGCTAGTTGATCCTATAGATTTGAGAGTGGTTAATGATTTGGGCCTTGTTGAGAAGGATAGGAGAAATTTGAGTAGTGGTCATTGTGATCATGGGCATGAGAGGGTTGCTCATGTTGGGTTTTGGTGCCCTCCTACTCGAGGTGTGTTGAAAATTAATACAGATGGATCTTCTAAGGGTAATCTAGGGCACACTGAAATTGGTGGTATCAGTACAAATATCTTGGGACTAGTGGTGTTTTTCTTTTCTATTTATAGAGGTGTGCACTCTAATAACCTCATGGAGGCTCTTGCTATTCTTATGGTAGTTGAGCATGCGGTTGGCCTTGGGTGGGGGAAAATTGTGTGTGAGTCTGATTCTCGGATTGTTATTGATATGTTACATAGGTGTCATTTGGAGGATGTGAACTAGTAGTTGGCTATGGTAGTCAAACAAATTATTTCCATGTGCTCTTCTTTGGAGTCCATTATTTTTTTCCATATTCCTTGGGAATGGAATAAGGTGGTTGATGTTCTGGCTAGATGGGCTACTAAGAGGATGGGATCTTGGTATGCAGATGATTTGGGAAACCTTCTTGGTGACTTGTCCCTTGCCTTGGAGGATTGGGTTTCAAAATATATGAGGTGCTTATTGGGTGTGAATTAATTCTTTGCCTTGTTTGGCCCTTGGTAGGTTTATTTTTGATAAAGGAAAAAATGGGTTTTACAGGGACTTGAAACAAAGAAGTTTACAAGAAAAAGAAAGATACAACATTACAGTCCACAAAAAAAAAGGTTTCCCAACAGAAAAAAAGAAGAAGAGAATATTGCAGCCAATAGCGAAAAACCAACATCGTCCAGTCAAAAAAACCAGCACAAAAACACCCTAAGCTAACTTAAAGACTTTAAAGTATCAGCAACCTCAGCTTCAATATTGCTCATATCCTAGATGCCCTTTTTCAGAGCTTGAATCTCCTAAGGTGTCGAATCAACCTTTCTCTTTAGGTGAGCTCTCGTCCTCTTCAAGATGCTAGCATCCTTAGTCCTTTTTTCCTTATCTGCATCCAGATCCACCACTAGTGAACCCTTTGGATATTGTTCATTCTCTCAACCATAGTGGTCATGATAGTGGCAATGTGTTTAGCAATTTTATGGTTCTACTCCATGATTATTTTCATAGTGTCCCTAATTTTTCTCATTTCTCCCTCTAGAACCTTCATCTTATCCTCATAATCCTTCTTCATCTTGTCTGTGATCTCAATGTTTCATTGAAGGCTCCCAGCCATCACCTAATATTCTCCTCAATGCACACAACCTCAACAGTATTATGGGTAGCGCCAATAGCTTTCAATTCTTCTAATTTATTGGTGAAAGCCCTATTTTTTGAGCTAAGGTCCTTTATCTCATGAAAAACCCATCTCATAATCCTAAAATAATCCATAGTCCCATTTCTAGAAATAGCTAAAATGTCATCATGATACTCCCGATTAGGCTTAAAATAGTGGTCTTCAGGGTTAAGATTATTAGGGAATCTAGGTCTATTTTCTTTGTCTGTAGGAGGGTAAGAAGTGTAGGACTCCTCATTGGCTTTGAAGGCTTCACTTTTATCCTTCGGGGAGTCCTTGGAATAGGAGACCAACTTGTTAATAGGGGTTTCCTTCTTTGGATCTTTCTGTGCAGAGCCGATGAGGGTTTTCACAGGGCCCACTTTTTTAGCCACAGGCTTTCTCAGTGGGGTTTTCTTACCCAATTTCCTAGGGGAAGGAGGGTCTTCCTCTTTCCAATTAGAATCCTGGTTGTCTTTTTCCTCAGATATGCTAACATTAGTATCATAATCTTTAGAGGTCGAAGCCGAGACACTATTAGATAAAGCCAACATATTTTGAAAATGTTCATAAATAAGTCGAATGGGGCCGATGTGCAAGACAGGGTATTTCCTAGGACTCTTTTTATGATATTCCATACTATTACTCAAGGAGCAACACAAATAGTGAGGGAAAGAAACCCTAACCTTATAGTGAAAATTATTGAGGAGGGAAAAATGGTAGTCGTAGACTCTGGTAAATCTATTGTCTAACATGATGTATTCCATTATGATTCTGAGAACTTTCCTCCATAATGCCTTGATAGAATTAGCATCAACTTATTCTTTTCCTTATTTTTTTGGGAAACTTAATGACAACCTGATTAGAATTTTTTTTGTCACGGAAGAACCTCATCCCTTCCATCGAAAGACCAATGACCTCCCCAATGAGATTCTCGTCCACACTGACCTTCTTGCCAAAGAGAACAATTTCTCTATTCCTCCAATATTTAGCAAAATACGCAGTGGCTTTTGGGTCTGGGCCATGAAGCTTCTCAATGAATGGGAGAATCCCACCACACTCTATTTGCCTCCATACCTTTGGGTTTTGCTTATGCATTTCATATCTGGTCAGCTCAACTCTTTTCCTACTTCCCCCATTATCTTATTCACCTTACTTGCATTGCTAGCAGAGCTAATACCCTGAATGAAAATGTAGCAGCCGAACCAAAGCACATGTCAGTTCTTACATCCAGTAGAGTTAATAATTACGACCCCCACAAATCTATTTATGACTCTGTACTTGGCCTTATTCTCCTTCATCATTGCAAAAAGTGGCAACTTTCCCATGGATGCTATCATACTTGATCAAGGCTCTAACGTCAACTCCCAACTCATTGAGGTTCTGCCATGTATTAAACCCTTTTTGTTTAGCTCCCTCATTAGCAAAAAAGTCGACAACACTATTGGCTTTCCTAAAGGCATGAGTAACTCTAACTTTATCAAACTTAGATAAAAGAGCCTTAGCATCTTTGATCCAACATTTTATGAACCAAAAGGGAGGGGATTTTCCTAAAATGCAATCAATAATGTTTTTTGAATCACCCTCTAACCAAATATTTTTAATTTTCATCCTAATAGCAAGGTCAATGACCTAAGAAACCCCTATGGCTTCGGCCACATGGTTAGATTGCGTACCTAAGGAGATAGCTACTGTTGCAACAAACTTACCATTATAATCCCTTATCACTCCCACACTTCCAGCCAAACTCGAGTTTCCCTTAGCCACTCCATCAAAGTTTTCTTTTGACCAACCTCTAGGCGGATGACTCCAACACACTCCTTCTCGACCCTTTTTAGCAGGTTTTGAGGCCTTAGACACATCATTTTTTATATTCCAGTCCTTAGTCATCTTGAGGTCATAGGATGAACATACCACAACTTCCCTATTATTCTCTTGATGGGGAATGATATTGAATTTTTCCACAATTAATCTGAAAGTTTTCTCATACACAATATTCTCCGATGTTTCATTTTCCCTAAAGATTATGTTATTTTGTTCCTTCCACACTCCCCAAGCTACATAAGGAAATGTAAAAGCCCAAAGTATTTGAATAGAAGGATTCAGAGAAGGAGAATTCCACTGGATGAAAATTTCCTCAATAGAATAAGGAAAAACCCATGAAAAGTTCTAGAGAGCCAGAAATCTACCCCAAATTGCAGCCACAAACAGACAATGAAGAAATAAGTGGTATGTAGTTTTTGCCTCTTCCTTACACAAGTATCATCAATAGTACGATTATAATTTTTACTTTTATTACCATGCAAATGTAGATACTCTTGACTTTTCCAATAATATGAAATATTATAAAGAAGGTTGAATAAATAAGGTATAGCAATTTTTTATTTATGATTTGATGATTATTAAAGCATACTATATGAATTTAATTCTCAATTTGTATTATAATTGAGTTAGATAATACTTATTTACAAATATAATTTGTATCTATTAAGGAGTGAAGATATAATACCATTTCTATAACATGTAGACAACAAAATAACATACCTTATATTGTAATTTTGAGGTGGATTTTTTAGTTATAGTTTTCCACAAAATTGCATGTGTATAATGAATGCAATATGAGAATGATTGAATTGAAATAATTAACATTTTTTTTTATTGAATAGTTGGTGAACATAATTAAATTTATAAGTTGATCATTGAAACATTACAAAAAATAAGTGATTCCAAAATAATGTAGTGCTTGATCAATTAAGTATATGTATAAATATCTTTCTATTAATATTAATTATTTTATTAATATTTTTTTATTATAATAATATAAATCTCTTTAAAAATATTAAGAATTTAAAATTTAAATAAATAAATTATAAAAGTTACAAATAATTTTAAAATTTAATATAAAGAAGTGTAAATACGTTCAAAATGTTAATAAAAGTATTTTAATTATTAATAATAATTGAATATTAATTTCAAAAATATTGACATAATCCTCAAAAGAGATAGTATTAGACACAATATTTTCGATATAAAAGACATGATAAACATAGTCTAAAGCATTTGTTTCCCTCATTCATTGCCATCTCTGTAAAGAACGCTGGATTATTTTCTAGGACTAAAACATATTAAAATAATAAACAACAGTGAAACATGCACAGGTCGTTATGCTGGAAATTTTTATGACAATAAATAAGCATTCTTATCAAAGCAACGAAGCGATAATGAAGAAGTAGTTCCAGGGAATTGCTGAATTGAGGAAGTAAACATAATTAAATATGAAAGCAATAATAACTCTGTAACTTTGTTCTAATAGTAGATGAACTGGTAGGTTGTAAGCATATAGCCGTTAGATTTTCCTTGTCCATTTCCATCAATGGCCTTAAAAGCATCAGTTTCTAAAACCAATCCTCCGTTTTGGCAATCGTCCACAATTCGTACGGTAACTTTTTGACCCGTCGAATTTATCACCTGTCACAATTCAAAATTAATTAATAAAAACATAATATATATTGTTGCAGCATATGAAGATCTATTATAAAAAAATAGAGGTGGAGGAGTTCACTTGGATGCAGGTGCCGCAGAGGGAAGGTCCCATGGGCTGGCCGGCTTGGTCACAATATGTAGTCCAATAGTATTGACTGCGCCACTGCAGGGTCTAATTAGAGTCATATGTACCACAGTAGAGCCCATCAAGGCTGTACTTACGAGCAGAAGGATCATACGGACTGCTTGTGGTGAAGGTTTCACCATTAACAGACACATTTTGAAAGTCAGACAGGAGAGCCACAAAGAAGCATATAGCAATCCACCTCACAACCTTGAAATCCATGATCATATGCTCAACCAACCAGAATAATATGGACCAATTGTTGTGTTAAGGAAGGCGATATTGTCATTCGAATGACTCCTGTGATTTATAGCGTTAGAATTAGGCATTTTTCTAATAGTTTATCATGGTGGCCGTGCAGCCCTTGGCTTATTTGTTTGGATTGCGGAATGAGACCAAGGATAAATTTAAAGTTTGATATATCCAACTACGAGTGATGATAGGAGTGACTTTTAAGAAGAATTTTTATATTCGTCATGAAATCGGCAATGAACTAGAATAATGATTGGAATTTTCTCTATAAGCAAATGTTTGTTTGTTGGGTCATTTCCATCTCAACCTCGTTCTTGTTTTTGTTTTGGAAACAATTTATATTAATGTAATCAATCCCAATTTTTGTAGGATATGTAATGGACGCAAGTTCACAATTGCTCCTTTTCTAAAAAAATTAATTAGTCGATAGGCTATTTTGTTTGAGGTTTCCGTCAGGATTTTCTCAATCCTACCGTGAATTGGATTTGTTGGCACCGGAGATGTCCCGACCGACAGCGACTTGACCGAGATTTTTAGTGGTGATGTGGAGCTTGGTAATTGTGTGGGTTGGCGGAGGTGGAGTTGGTGTCCTTGATATGCGGAAGCTGAATGGTAAGTATTTGCTTGTGGGAGTGGTAATGCATTTTGTTATTGTTGTACGATGGAGACAGATGAAATAAATGCGGGCGGACGAAGTAAATACAAAACTGAATGTTGTAGTGTGGGAAAGTATATTTTGATTAAGTTGTATTATTGAGACAACCATTGTGTTGCCTATTTCATAGCAGGCTATTGTAAAAATTGTCACCTTCAGCTCCGTTTTCGGTTTCATAGCAAATTATAGGGTTTTAAAACTATTGTTCTTTGCAATCTGTAAGTCATTTTACATGGGTGTTTTGCATAAATGATTTATTTATTGTTTGTGTTAAAACTGTTGTTCTCCAAAATCTATAAGTCGTTTTACATGGGTGTTGTAGTGTGGGAAAGTATAGTCTGAAATGTGCAAGAAAATATATTGATTAAGTTGGATTGTCGAAAGAGCCATTGTGGTGTTGGTTTGATAGCAAACTATTCTAAAAATCACCGGCTTTGGTTTCGTGTTTGGTTTGATAGGAGACTATTGTAAAAATTGACGGCTTCGACTCTGTTTGATAGTAGATTTGAGGGTTTTAAAACTGTTGTTCTTCGCAATCTGTAAATCGTTTTACATGGGTATTTTTCATAAATGATTTATTTATTATTTATGTTAAAAATGTTCTTGTTTAAAATCTGCAAGTCATTTTACATGGGTGTTTGGCATTATGGTTTTGTATGGATGGAGAAATTGTTGTTAAATCTTCTTTCTTTCGTCAAAAAATATGGTTACGGTTAGTAATTTTTTCGTCTCTCGTTTATTTTTTGTAGTTATCTCTATGCATCTTTGGCCTTATCACTGTTACCATAGGAGAAATTGTAGTTAAATCTTGTTTCTTTCGTTAAAAAATATGGTTAGGGTTAGTAATTTTATTGCCCTCTATCTATTGTTTTAGTTATCTCTATGCATATTTACCGTTACAACCATCAACATAGAACCAATTGCAGATTAACATAGGAGTGGTTGCATATATATGTGTGTGTGTATGTGTGTCTGTGTGTGCAAAGGGTTAGTATTAAAGTAAAAACATGTTGGAGATAAATTAGTTTGGTGGGTGTTAAGTGTTATTCTTTCTAATATCTCTTTTATCTGTTCAATTTATTTGTTTGAAGTTTCCAAAAGGATTTTCGTTAGCCCAACCGTGAATAGGATTTGTCGTGTAATAGCTCTTTTACAAATTCTCTATTTGTCTAGAATATTTAGTGCTAGGAAATGTAGCTCAAATTTTATCAATTAAGTTTGTGGTGTTATAGGCATTTTGTATAGGTTATTGCTATTCATTGGCTTTACAAGTTCTATTTAAGGTGGGTTTGGTGCCAAAGAATGTAGCTGGAATTTTGAATTGACAATCCAACTCTTACATAGACTGCTTGTCTTGTATGAACATGTTTAGTGTGGGTTTTCAATCATCTGTGATTTATGTATGATTCTTAAGTATTTTTCTAATAGTTGTTTTATAATTTCCCTATTTTGTCTATAATATTTAGTGGAAAATTATGTAGCTTGAATTTTGAATTGAGAAGCCAACTCTTACATAGAATTTGTTGTTACACCTTGTCTAGATAGTGATAGAATTTTAGGTAAGCAGGAATATGCTGCAAACTCAAATCTATACATGCATTTGACTTGAACTGGGTTCTTCACTTTGAATAGTCTTTATAAGTAATTTCACATATATAGATGTTCATATCTAAACTTTTTTGGTCAAGGGAAATTGGAAAAGACCTATTAGAAAAACCCTTAACAATCACAAGAAAATCATAGATGTTGGAAAACCCACATTAAATAGAAGTTAAAAATATACAAAATAGAACATGAAAACTACGACAATGAATAGTTTGGTATGGGTAACTAGAAAAAAGAATATCATGAAGAATAGTTTGCAATGGGGAAGTTCAAACAGTTGAGAAAAAAATAATATCACACAACATATTGGTACGAAACAAAAAGTGAAATTGGAAAAGAGCTATTAGGAAAACACTTAAGAATCATAGGAAAATGTCAGATCTTCTAAAACCCACATTAAATAGAACTTTAAAATATGGAGACTAGAAGAGGTAAACTACGATAATGAACAATTTGTTATGGGGAACTGAAAAAAGAATATTAGGAAGAATAGTTTGTTGTCAGGAAGTTGAAACAAATGAGGAAGAAAGAATATAATGAAACATATTGATATAAGACACTACCATCCCACGTAATTAGCAAGCTTCACCCCTTACATAAACAGACCTAGGTAGTTTGTTCCAGAGAACTTCAAACAAATTAGGAAAAAAAGAATATCATGAAACATATTGATACAAGATTCGAGCTATCTTCTTTGTTAATAAATATTGATGACAAATAGAGAAATTGTATAAGAGGTGTTAGAATAACAATTATTTGAAGACTTCTTCATACAATGGAAAGCCCCTACTCACAATTCTGCACTTCAGAAACTGTGGGATTTTTCCTTCCCTCATGTTGCTTGGGGTCTATGGAAAAAATGAAACAATAGAATTTACAGAGATAAAGAATCTTCGGTGGTCATTGTGTTTGATAAAATAATCAAATTAATGAAAGAAAATTTTAATGCTATCCCCTGGAAGGTTTGTAACACCGAGAAAGTGGCTTGTTCTTCCTATGATCTTATGATTGCTAAGGAATGGAATATTAGTTTTGATAATTCCTGTGCCCCTAAACATGCTAAGAAGGACAAGGAGGGTGTCTATTGGACTTTTCTGCCTAATAGTTGGATCAAAGCCAACTTTGATGGGGCGGCTAAAGGTAATCCTAGGGCAGCGGGATGCAATAGAGTTATAAGGGATTCTTTTGGCAATTTTCTCAGTGTGATTGCCACACCCCTTGGTTCTCAAACCAATCACCTAGTTGAGGCTGCTGGAGCTTTTCATGTTATAAATTTGGCTCATAGTTTGAATTTTAAAAACCTTTGGCTTGAAGTCTTGGATTGATGATGTTATTTTGACCTTAGCTAAGTTTGATAATATAAAGGTTTCCCATTCCTATAGAGAAGCCAATGTTGTGGTGGAATTTTTTGCGAATGAAGGGGTTAAACAAAAATGACAGTGTACTTGGCTGAACATTAGTGATTTAGGTGCTAATGTCCAAGCCTTATTGAATTATGATGCGTCACATGGGAAAGATGTGTGTCATCTCATTAATGATGATAGAACGGGGTAAGTACATCACTATCATTAGATAGCATGGGGCTGAGCTAATTAGATTATCTTGTAAGCTTGCTTGACATGCTTTGTGGGCTCACAGGTTTGGCAGAACCATGTCGAGTCAAGATTTCATCTTTGCCTGCATTACTGTGCTTGCTAAAATAGGAGATAGAAAAAGAGTTGAGTCAAACAACTTTGAGATGCACACAAGAAACACTAAAGCATGGAACAAAGTTAAAAGTGGGGGTTTACTCCCTTTTATGGAAAAACTCTGTGGGTCTAATCAAGAAGCTACAGAGCATTTTGAGAAGAATTGGGACAATGGGGAAATAACCCTTTTTGGTAGGAAAGTTAAGCTCGTTGAAAATCTCATAGCTGAAGTGACTGGTTTGTCCACTGAAGGACACAAATTTTTCTGGGACATGATTTTCTCTGATGAAGCGGTGGTCATATTTCTGAAGAAAGACAAGGAAAAATTGAAACTGGTGAAATTTTCTAATAGTTACTTTGAGGCCGACACCATTAAAGCTCTCTGGAGAAAATTTCTTCGCATCATTATGGAGTATATCACCCTGGATGGTCGTTTCACTAGGGTCTACCGCTGTCATTTTGCCTTGCTCAACCATTGTCACTATAAGGTCAGGGTTTCTCTTCCCTACTATCTTCTCTGTTCCTTAAGGAAGAGTCTGGAAGACCATAAGAAAAACACAAAAAGATATCCTATATTACATACTTGTTTAATTAGGTTAATTTCTGAACATTTTCAAAATATGCCAGCCCCTGCTAATTTGGATGCCTCTCCGGAGTTCGAGGAGGATGATACCGAACCTAGCTGTTTGGAGAATATACCCAATTTGAGTTCGGTGAGGATGGTCTTGAGTCCACCATCTATCTAGACTAGCAAGAAAACTCAAATCTATAATCCCCAGTCTGTTAAAGCCTGCCCTGCTTCTAAGCCTAGAAGCTCTACTCCTAAAACCAAAGGTGCTGGAAAGAATCTACTTGTCAAAAACCATGTTTCATATTCTGAAGATTCTCCCGATTTTGAGGATTCTAGCGCTAACAATAATTTGTCTTTTGTTGTCCCGTCGATGGACATAGATGTTAGAATTGGATCCCCTGGAGCCTCTGACCCTACTAAAAGTTGCTTCAATTATGATAGGGAACCCTTTGCTGATTTCCTAGGCATAGCTAGGAATAATGCTATGGACTATTTCAAAATGTTGAAATGGGTCTTTCATGAAATTAATGACCTAAAAATAAAAAATTGGGACCTCCAAAGTAAATTGGAAGAAATGGGAGCTAAGGTTTCTGCGTTATGCAAGAAGGATGTACAGCGTAAAGATTACATTGCTAGTAAAGAGATCCAGGACAATGCGGGTAAGGACAGAAGGATTGAAATAGATTTGGAAAAAATGAAAAATACTGTGAAGATAATTGCTGAACAGAAAAATAGGATGGCAAGACATAATGCCATCATTATCAACTCTATGATTGAAAAATTGGATAAAACTCAACAGGGGTCCTTGGTTGTTGATTTGGAAGAGGCGAAAGATAAAAACCAGGAAGAGGACATTGGGATTTCAAAGAGAACCAAGGCTAATCTGAAAAGGAAGGCACCCCCCATGTCGTAGATGATTCAAACTTTCAAGAAGGGTGTTTAGGATATACAGGACCTAGAGGCAGAGACGAGTTTATTTTGAAGACTCTGGGTTAGTTACTGCTGGCTTTTTGGCTTGCGTTTCGGCTGGTTTTTTTATTGACCTTCCTGGCCTTTTTTGGCTGGCTGCTGCTTTATTTGGTTTTTTCCTTTATTGCAGCTTGTTTATCCCGTTGGACTTATTTTTCCTTCTCTTTCTTTTTTTGTAAACTTGGTGGTTTCAGATCCTTGTAAAACCCATTTTTTCCTTTATAAAAAATAATTATTTTCTACAAGTCGTTTTACATGGGTATTTTTCATAAATGATTTGTCTATAATATTTAATGCCAAGCAATGTAGCTCAAATTTACAATTAAGCCTTTGGCATTATATGCATTTTCCAGAGATTGTTGCATCATATAATTGTTGTCATAGCCTAAAGAAAATAGGTATCGTCATAAAGAACTGGGTTTAAATAATTGATTTGGAAAGTTGAAAAGATATCTATATAAGCGTGGAGAAAAAAATAGTTTGGTGGATTTTAAGTGTTATTCTAATAACTCTTTTATTTGTTCACCTTTATATTTTTAATTTGAGATAAAAAGAATATCATGGAACATATTGGTACAAGACAACAAGCGAAATTGGAAAAGAGCTATTAGGAAAACACTTAAGAATCAAAGGAAAATGACATATGTTCTAAAACCCACACTAGATAGAAGTTTAAAATATGGAGAATAGAAGAGGCAAACTACAATAATGAACAATTTGTTATGGGGAACTAAAAATAGAATATCATGAAGAACAGTTTGTTGTGGGGAAGTTGAAATAGATGAGGAACAAAGAATATAATGAAACATATTGATATAAGACACTTCCATCCCACGTAACTAGCAAGTTGCACCCCTTACATAAACAGACCTAGATAGTTTGTTTCAAGGAGCTTCAAGTAGATCAGGAAAAAAAGAATATCATGAAACATATTGATACAAGATTTGAGCTATGTTCTTTGTTAATAATATTGAAGACAAAAAGATAAATTGTATAAGAGGTGTTAGAATAACAATTATTTGCTACAAGTCATTTTGCATGGGTATTTTGCATAAATGATTTGTCTATAATATTTAGTGCCAAGCAATGTAGCTCAAATTTACAATTAAGCCTGTGGCATTATACACACTTTACAAAGATTTTTGCATCATATAATTGTTGTCATGGCCTAAAGAAAATAGGTATTGTCATAAAGAACTGGGTTTAAATAATTGATTTGGAAAGTTGAAAAGATATTTGTATAAGCATGGAGAAAAAAATAGTTTGGTGGCTTTTAAGTGTTATTCTAATAGCTTGTTTATCTATTCAACTTTATATTTTTCGCCGATAGGCTATTTGTTTAAAGTTTCCACTAGGATTTTCATCAGCCTAGCCATGAATAGGATTTGTCATGTAATAACTCTTTTACAATTTCTCTGTTTGTTTATAATATTTAGTGCTAGGCAATGTAACTTGAATTTATGTATATATATATATATATATGTATGTATGTATGTATTGAATTTCCCATTTCATATTTAAAAAAATACATATAGGAAAAAATATATATCCATATATATAGATCAAGACCACTATGGCTTGTTTGAGAATGCAACAACAATTTATATATGCACATGTATATCTAAACAATTGTGTATGCTATCTTTATTTGTATTTAGGTAGACTTTGATTTAAAAAGAGTTAAAAATAGCATATGTACATATAATTTAGCTTATGAGAAAATTGCTACAATACAACTATAGTATTAAATGATATAGCATTGAGTTGTTGTTAATAACAAAGCATTTAATGGTGTATTATGTTCAACATGTTCATAAGAAATCTGAAAAATTGATTGCGCCTTGGTAGTGAATGCCCCTATTGAATCTGAATACATTAAAAAACACCGAAAACAATGTAGATTGTATTTGCTTGGTCCCACCATCTTGATTGCCATTATCCACCAACACGAGCAACCATTTCCCATTCTGTTGTGGTCAAAGGTGGCTAGGAGTTCCCCTGTGGCATATATATTTTAATAAGCTTTGAAGTTTAAAACATGCTGGTTTGCATAACTTTTTCCCTTTGCTTATTTTTCATTCTACACATTGTGCAACTCTCACATAATGCCCATTTTGTGCATCTTTAGCATTATACCCATTAACATAGGAGAAATTGCAGATTAATAACTCCTCCCTTGAATTTTTTAAAGACAAGAAACATTTAGATTGGATTTTCCCTCAGCTAAATAGTTGAGAAGGCTACGGATTCAAACCTTTTGTTCCCTATAGTAATGCATTGCTTTAGAGTAGACAATATCCTATAGGCAAAAAAAGGTTGTAATTTGTACCCTTCTTAACCATTCAATTGAGGGAAAATTCAATCTAGATGTTAACTCTCTTCATAAATTTCAAGGGGAGGAGTTACATAGTGAGGAAAAATTATGGTATACACATCTATTTGGATATAGTGGTGTGTATATAAATAGATATATACATGTTTACATATGGATATATATATATATATATATATATATATATATATATATATATATATATATATCTAGTTACATGTGTGTTTTTTTAAATGTGTAGACAAAGGGAAAATTCAATGCATATATGTACTCAATCATTTCTATTCTTATTTTTGTATAGCCTCTTGTTTCGATAAGAAAGTGTTAAAGGACTAGCTAGCAACATATACAAATATCTGCATATAGTTATATGTAGAAATATAGTAAAATAATAAAAAACTACATGGATACATATATAAGCAACCTCAAAGATAAACAGATACATATAGGGGTATATACATATGCATTTATCATTTTATTCTTGTTGATGTATCCCCTGGTGTTTCGACAGTATTAAAAGTGCATTTCTATTCTTGCTCTTGTATCCTATGTTGTTTGATTAGTATTAGAGGTGGAATGGTTATAGATCAATATTTCTAAGTTATCTACTAGTTTCCATTGGGATGTTGCAATACATTAATCTTTTATTTTTATTGTGAAATAGAGCTGTCAATTAGTCAACTAAAATTGTAACATTTTGTCCCTGCAAAAAGTTCACAGAACTATGTCTACGGAGTCGGGCTTTATGGATGGGTCTCCAGAGCCCCCTAATATTGATTTGTTGACATCCTACACTATTTCCATTATAGAGTCCGGCTCTGAGGGCATCAACCACTAGCCTTCAGATCCTGATTTCGTAAGTATAAATTTCATTTTTGTTATACCTGTTGCAAATTTGATGTTATTGTTTCTAGTTTTCTTCGTTTTAATGTGTATACACACATGGGTGAACCTGACAAAGCATATAGATGTGCAAGTAGATGCGCATTGATATTTTCTAGCATATAAAAACATACATTTCATGTATATGTATATGTATATGCATGTGTATGTATAAATGTATGTGTGTGTGTATGTGTATGTGTATGTGTATGTGTATGTGTATGTAAATGCATATGTATATCTTTATGTATATGCATATGTATATGTATGTGTATGTATATGCATATGTGTATGCATATGTGTATGTATATCTATATGTATATGTAAATGTAGATGTCCCGACCGACGATGACTTGACCAAGTTTTTTTAATGGTGACGTGGAGCTTCATCATTACGTGGGTTAGTGATGGTGGAGTTGGTGGCCTGGATATGTAGAAGTTGAATGGTAACTGTTTGTTCACGCAAGGGTTAATGCATCCTGTCATTGTTATATATGTATATGTATATGTATGTATATGTATATGTATATGTATATGTATGTGTATGTATATGCATATGTATATGTATATGTATATGTATATGCATGTGTATGTATATGCATATGTATATGTGGAAGTTGAATCATAAATGTTTTCTCACGTGAGGGTTAATGCATCCTGTCATTGTTGTATGATGGTGACAGTCGAAGTAAATGCAATATTCAATGTTGTAGTGTGGGAAAGTATACTTTGATAAAGTTGTATTTTTGAAAGAGTACAATATGATATATGATATATGAAGACAGTAGATTTCCCCCTACTTTGTTATTGTGTGATGTGTGATGGAACTCCATAAAATCCCACATGAGTGTTTCATAATGCTCTTGGTCAGGGGTTTTTCTAGAGTTTGCGAGCCTCCACAATGAGAAAAAAAGGTGGGGATGTAATAATTGGCTATGAAGGTAGCCACCCAAGATCTAGAGGCCTAATAGAAAGCACAAGAGAGAGAATAGAATATGACAAGAATAAACTGCATTCTGCCAATAGAATAGAATGTAATGAGCCAATAGTACATAGGAGACCCCTTGGTTATATAGCCAAGGTGAGAAAATAGAAGGGCATAAGATTATGACAAGTGTCGTAATCTTATGACATGAGACAACTATGAAAAGTTATCACTCCACCTAAAGTGGGAAAGAGATAATGTGATAATCACCACAAAAGGTGGATCACCCACAAAAGGTGGAGAGATAATCACAAAAGGTGAAAGTGATGTGGTAATGACATGTCAAGTCCACCAAAGGTGGAAAATCTCCAACAACCTCCTATGTGGTCCCTAAGTAAACTTAACTAAGGTGTAATCATGACCTAGGACAAGGTACAAGACATTTAATTACACCAACACCCCCCCTTAAGTGCAACTTAGGGAGAATGTACACAAAATAAAACAATGCAAGGTGGGTCCTGGCTACTAGGCCATGTTAGGTACCCATGTAAAAATGCAATGCAATCTCTCACAAGGGGAGTAAAGATAGGAAAACCCAGTGGGAAAAAACTACCCCCCAAAAGAGAGATGAAATAACAAATCCTATGAATATGGCATGAGAAGGAAAAAACCCCATGTGAGGAAAAAGTCTCCCCCATACAAGAGAAGAAGAGAGACAAGGTAGCCCCCCCTCAATGTACAATGATCACCCATGGAAGATGCTCGAGTAGGAATGAAGAAGCTACTCCAAAACTGTCAAACAATGTTCCTCCCCTTAGGAAGAAACAATACCAAAGGTGTATGAAGGAAGTGTCCCCAATCCACAAGTGAAGAAGGAAGAACCCTCAAAATGTAAGAAGTCTCTGAAAGTTGCTCAAAGTTCCCTGTGTTGATGCTGAAAGATGCATGTCCCAAACTATGTGAAGCTGCAATGGTGTAGTCACTTCCTAGAACCTATGAGAACCCCTTTGCAACAACACTTTGATCTACTGAAAAAGACAACTCAAGATCTAGCAAGGATGTAGGTAGAACATACTCCAAAGATGATGTCTCCTTAAGAGAGAAAGTGGCCTCCTCCAACTGTTGTACATATGCATCCACAATCACATCAACCTCGAAAGACTGATCATGTAGAGGAGGGTCAGAGTGTTCCCTCACAACAACTGAAGAAGAATCACCTTCATCAAAGAGAAGATGTAAATAATCTAATGTGCCTCCCAAATCTGCAATGTAGGACTCCACAATCAAACTGCCAATGTCTGTCAAGTAGTCATCCCATGAAGTTGCTACTGGAAGATAAGGTATACACTATTGCACTGAATCACAAGGTACTGAAACTGTCAGAACACAAGTATCATCAGGTACATTAGTCAATGTAGGAGATGGAATATTAACAATAGGTTCAAGAAGCTCAGGAGTAGAAAGCACTCCAAGATTCAAGTAACCATACTCAATCTCCTCAAGTGTGCCCACACTAGGGTGAACTGAATCATCAATAGGAGCAAAATATGAGAAGGTGTAGAACCGAGAACAATTATCAACCTACCCAACTGCAACAAGACCCTTGCTATGCAAATCCCAAACAATGACAGAATCTGGTGTGAACTCTACACTTTTTCCTAAACCACTATGTGTAATCTAATAGATGGAAATGATGTTCCTTGACAAAGTAGGCACACATAGAACATCATTAAATGCTCCACCTTCAATGTCAATAGACCCCTTCCCACAAACTGCCAAAGAAGTGTTGTTGGCCATCAAAATGGGTGGTGATGAACAAGAATCAAATGAAGAGTACATATCCTTGGATGAAGTCATATGATGTGAAGCTCCTGAATCAAGGATCCACCTATCTGAATTGGAATTTGCAAAAGCAAGAAATGCTTGCCCCTTATGTTTCTCATGTTGAGATGAAGAAGAAGGAGATGAACTTGATGTTGTTGCCATGAGAGTTGTTCCTTTTCCCTTAGAAGAAGAGGAAGGAGATGATTCCTTCTCTTGATATGCAATTGGCAAGTTGATGTTGTTCTTCTTAAGGATGTTTTTCAATTCATCAATTTGCTTAACATGACAATGATGCTTCTCATGACCAAACTTTTTGCAATATGCACATCTTGGTTACTCCCTCTTGCTTGAATTGTTGTACTTCTTTGAAGAAGATCAAGTTGAGCTCTATTGTGGAGGAGTAGATTGTTTGTTCTCTCCTTGTGGCTTTGGTGAAGATTGCTTCTACTTCTTATTGGAACCCTTTCCTTGAGTCCCTTAATTCCCTTGATTAGCCACCAAATCCTTGGACTTTGAAGACTTGAGAATCCCCATGCTTATCAACTTTGCTTGCTCTAACATCAACATTTCTGTGAATGCATAAAATGAAGGCATAGTGAAAAAAATACCAACTATCAAGCGATGGGTTTGGAAGCTAGAAACAAATGCTGCATATTCTAATGGAAGTTTTCCCAACAAATTGTAGACCAACTGTGCATCCTTCTTATCAATGCCAAAATCCTTAAGCTGTGCTCTTAGCTCATTTTCCTTAGTGACATAGTCTTGGATTGTATCAAAATTCTTGGGAACTAAATTGTGAGATCATTGTCAAGCTAATAACCTCTATTCTCATCAACTTGGCCATACAATTGACCAAACTTTTCCCAAGCTTCTTTAACTATTTTACACTTATCAATTTGAAAGATTAGATCTTTTGATACATATTTCCTTAATGTTCTGAGAGCCATAGTATTTTTAGTGAGCCAATCCATATGAACAATAGGATTAGCTTGAGGATCAGATGGTGCAACAACAGTTCCATAAATATAATGAGTTAATCCTTTTTCCATTAACTTACTCCAAGCATCAAATTTCCAAGAAGCATAGTTATGTGGAGTTAACAAAGGAAACTTAGGAGAACCCATAGCAGAAAAATGAAAGAGAACAAGATAGAGAGAGAGTCACAATCACACAAGACACCCCCCCAAATTCACTCAATCGAAGAACCCCCCCCCCAAAAAAGATGATTTGGCACTTTATAATTAGTGCATGTACAATGGCCACTTGTGAGCCAAACAAAAGGGGGGTTCTGATTTTCAATGTTTTACAATAGCCTTAAGTAGGCTACAAAAAACTCAAATGACTGATACAAAAGACCAAACTGAGATCTTATCTTTACAAATGCCAAAAAATGGGCCAAAAATGACCAAGTGCTGAAAGTACAATTTATGATCACAATTACTACAAACTAATAGCACCACTATGAAGTTAAGAAAAAATCATGCACTTAAAAAAAAAAGGCACCTGAAAAGGAGTTCGTATGAGCCTGAACGAAGCCTCAAAAGTTGCAAAAATGGTGACAATTGAGCAACACCTGAGAGAAAACAATTTTTTTGGAAAATATGTGCACCAAAATCAGAAAATAACTGTACCACTATGATGTACACGAAAAATCAGCCCAAAAAAAAAAATTGCACCAAAAAAGGCCTCAAAATGGCCAAGATATGAGCCTCTGAAGATGAACTGCAAAATCAAAGAGCTCAATGGAGAGGGGGTCAAAATTTTCAAAAAGCAAATGATGCAGTGCTGATGTCATCATTACGCAGGCTTAAATTTGACGGTCGTATTTCCGTCACAAATAGAGGATGGCTTAAATGTGATGGCCTTCAACCTGTCGCGCTGGCCGTCCATGCCAGAATCTTTGTCGGAATATTCGTTTATGCACTGGAATCTTCCTGGACGGTGATCAGAATATTGTTTTCCGGTATTATTTATCGGTACCCGGGAATCTTTGAATTGCTAGAATATTCATAGGTGCCAGATTTTTGAACACCTGTCAGAAATTTTAAAGGCCAGAATCTTAACTACCGAAAATTTGAACCGACCACCGATGGGAAAATGGGGCCCGCTGCAGCTAATGAAAGCTTGTCGCGTGGTGGCCTGTGGCCCATGTGGGTACCACTGTATACGATCTGCGGACTGTACAGTCTGTAGACTGTACTAAATATTTTTAATTTTTAATTTATTTATATTTTTTAATTAAAAACTTTTACAAAAGTAAAAACTGCGAATAAAAAAATTTGAATGATTTTTTTTTATATAAAAAAATAATTCTTAGAAAAATATAATTTTTTTTAGAAAATAAAATCATACCGACACAATGATGGTTGGGCCGTACGGCTCGGCCAACAAATTTTTTTTGCCTCAACGGACAACTTGCTCCGATTTGGATGAATTAGCAGTCAATTTATGGGTTTTTGGCCTTTCTGAGCATGATGGCGAGGTCCTTTTCAGCTGAAAGTGCTCTTAAATGGTAGCTAGCTCTTGGATCTGGCAACCACCTCCAATCTTCAACCCTTTGTAGATTTGGCCTCCAATGTCCAACTGAGATGAAACGAAAGGAAACTCTGACTATCTCAAACACTTCAGATGCAATGGTGAGCTCAGATCTAATGCAACAAGCTCCCAAAATGCACCTGCCACACAAGGCCAAAAATGGAACCCTCCAAAAATCTCTCCAAAAGACTAACTAAAGGCACTCTAAAAGCTCTTATACCATGTAAGAATTGGCTATGAAGGTAGCCACCCAAGATCTAGAGGCCTAATAGAAAGCACAAGAGAGAGAATAGAATATGACAAGAATAAACTGTATTCTGCCAATAGAATAGAATGTAATAAGCCAATAGTACATAGGAGACCCCTTGGTTATATAGCCAAGGTGAGAACATAGAAGGGCATAAGATTATGACAAGTGTCGTAATCTTATGACATGAGACAACTATGAAAAGTTAGATCACTCTACCTAAAGTGGGAAAGAGATAATGTGATAATCACCACAAAAGGTGGATCACCCACAAAAGGTGGAGAGATAATCACAAAAGGTGAAAGTGATGTGGTAATGACATGTCAAGTCCACCAAAGGTGGAAAATCTCCAACAACCTCGTATGTGGTCCCTAAGTAAACTTAACTAAGGTGTAATCATGACCTAGGACAAGGTACAAGACATTTAATTACACAACAGGGGAGGATACCGAGTGTGGGTTGTGTGGTTTTGGTTTTAATGCCATATATTTTTCTTTCGTAGATACATGCCTACAGAAATCCTTATATACACTTGGCTTCCACAAACATAACTTTCAATTGGTTGTGTGCATCCAATATTGCATTTTTCTAAATGGGGGATATAATAATAGTGAAATAGTGGAAATGATTAACACAAAAAACTATAAAATCCTTGTGTATATATTTTTATATATTCTAATGTTCAAACTATGCTATTTCTTTTGTGATCATCCATAGATATACATTTATATACACATGGATAGACATATATATTTTGTTATATTTTTATGTGTAGTTACTACTTTAATATATCTATGGGGTGAAGCCACAATAGTGGTTTACAATTTGATGGAGGAAGAAAACTGACAAAAAATGACCCCATGGAAAAAAAATGGTTTTAGGGGTTGAAACGAACTTATAGGTTCAAGTGAACCCATAAGGGGTTCACACAAAAAAGGGTTTGAGCAAACCCATAAGGGGTTCACACAAACTAGGGTTCGAGCAAACCCATTTAATTCTTGCCCCTTGTTTTCTACCCAAAACACTAAATAAAATGCACATAGAAAGGTGGTTCGCTCGAACCCCTAGGCAACCCCATTTAATTCTTGCACCTCGATTCCCGCCTAAAAAACTAAATAAAATGCACATAGAAAGGTGGTTCACTCGAACCCCTAGGGGGTCGTTCGAACCCCACTTATCCCTAATTCTCCACCTCAGACACAAAAAAAAAAAAAATTGCACTTCAGAGCTTGGGTTGAAGATGAAAATGGTGGAGACTTCACAAACGCAACTGGAATTAGGTAGTCCTCAAAACGAGCTATCCAATGAATATAATTTTAATATGTTTTGGTTTTATTATGTATTTGTTATTTTAGTTTTATTAAACATAGGTTTTTCAACGAAAATCAAGCTCTCTGTTCTGCACATGTGGAAAAATAGCAGATATATAAATAAAAAAATATGAGTGCACCAAATATTGATGTCCTTGATCCAACAAAAAGAAAAAGAGTTTCAATAATTACAAAAAAGGTTACACATTATACAGTGCACTATATTTGAATTGTAATTAGTTTGACTTTGAAACTTGATTAAAGAAAAAATATTGAATAAAAAACTATCTAACCAAGTGGAAGAACTAGATATCAGAGTTAAAAATCTAAATTTGAAAGAATTAGAATTTTAACCTTCATGGAAAAAAAGTTGTGTTATACGATGAGCGTCACTTTTTAAAAATGTTGTTTTCTGAAAAAAAAAACTAGTTTTTGAGGGAGATGGAAAAAGAAGTACAAAATGATTCCAAAAAGTTTGAAAAAATATATTTAGAATCTACAGACAAAATTTCATGAAACTCTAGTTTGCATCATCTTCAAATTCCCCATGGTTTAGCCACTATAGGTGCCTAAAAGTGAAGATTTAGTAAAAAATAATAATTTTAGTGTCTAGTTTGGCCAAAAATTGTAAACAATTATTGTGGGATCACCCTATGGTTATATATGTATATTCATATATGCTAATATGGTTGAGCTTGTATGTATACTCATAGGCTATGCGAGTACATTCGTTCCACAACCCAATCAATTGTTGAATTTAAAAAGGGTAAAAAACAACAAAACCATTTGTACTATAGCCAACATAGAGAGGAAATTTGTGCAAAGTGTGAAATAAAATACATGCAACAAAGGCTAACTACAACAAGCACACCTATAGGTCTGCCTGCTAAAATTTTTCCCTCACAGTTCCCATTCAAAATGGTAGATTCCATTCCTTATATACAATCTCAGAACAATCCCCCTACTGCACCAGCATAGCAACAACATTTGACAGAAATATTCAATGATTGCTACCTTGCTATGGTAAAGCAGTTCCAACACCACATAGATGCACTTTAGAAACTTTCTATTTGTCAGATATGTATAGAAAGCTACATATGGATGTGCACTTATATGTCAGGGTTAGCAATGACATGTGTAAGATGCTATTCTAAAAAAGGCACCCACCACTTCAGCTCTACAAATGGCATGGACCCATGCCCACAACCATTGTTGCTAAAAAAGCTAACACGGGTTGAAGAAATTATTATTGCTAGGGTGGCTCTAGTTTTACAAGTGTCTCACACTAGAGGAGGTCAATTTAAATATAATGGTCACACGATAAGCTTTCCTCAAGATATCTCGAGTGTAGCAAAAAAAATTCTGTGCTGATTGCAAAACCTTGAGGTTGTTATCATATGACGAACCACCATTGAAGGTGGTAATTATGACTATTAACATCATGTCATGGATGCATTGAAATACAAAATTCAATATAAAAAATACTACAATGATCTATTGAGATTGATGTTGAGGATCATCTTAATATGTTACCTAATGTTGTTGTTGATGTCTCCAATTTCTTGCATACAATAGAGAAAGTTTTCAATGAAGAGCTAATGCCATCAATTGGCTCAACAAATTTTGTTGAAGATGAAAATGAATCTTCAAAATTTTCATCATTTATCCCTTCCTTGCCAAATGCTAGATGAGATCTCCAAGCAATCAAACTAGTATTACAATTTTTTTTAAAAGAGTAGAATATCTTTTGTTGGCCTAAAATTAGCTCTTCTCCTATTAATGAATACAACACTAAAGGTTTATTTGCAATGGCCTTTCCAAAATTGTTCCCTTGACTAGAGCAACACTTCCCCTTCAAACAAAGAATGTTAAAATTCACTTGCATGAATATACCCTCCACTTAATGAGATATTTTGACCACAGATTTGGAAAACATGTCAAGTTTAGGTATTTCCTCTACAACTTGATAATGATATATTATAACCAACAAATTGTTTATGTCTTTGTTAGAGCGGACCTGGAAGATAAAATCCCCAAGTCATTGTCTACATTGCATGAATGGCTTCAAGCCACTCCTGATGTCCAAATAGTTGAGCAGTTGATGCATTTTGGTGCATCGTTGCACAGGTCCCGTTCTTTTTGGAACTCTTGTTGGGCCCAACTATCTGCAATGATTGAACAACTTGGCATACCTACTCTTTTTTTCACTTTGAGTTGTGCAGACACAAAATGGGTTGATCTACAAAATGTTTTCACTTTTGTGGCCCATTTGGAAATGGATCCTTCAACAAAGATACTAATAGATAGTGTTGTTCAGAATCCACATATAACATATTTATATCTACATAGATTCTCAATTTTCTGTGAAGAGGTGAATGAAAAGCTTTTGCATGTAAAAGATTATTGGTATAGATATGAATGGAAACATCATGGCTCTGCACATGTGCATGGTTTTTTATGGCTTCCAGAAGCCCCCAATATGGACACTCTTGATTGGTCCAATCAACATGAAGTTACCACGAAAAGGCCCTTTTTTGATAGATATGTTTCAGCTTGGAATCCACATTTCCCTGCATTGAGATTGCTTAGAATGTATCATTGTTCTGAAGAAAATCTATGCTTGCTTTCCACAAGCCAGATTCTTTCTAGTGATCCAATCATAGATTATGAAGAGTTTCTAAATACAGTTCAAAGGCACACAAAATGCTTTGAATATACTTGTTTAAGGAAAAAAGGAGAGCAACTACAATGTCAGTATAAAGCACCTTGGCAACAACAACTTACCTCTACATTGACATTTGAGTTGAATCTAACAAATCCTACAAGCGAACAAGAAATTATGATCACATAAATATTCATATTCCACCCATGCTTGGAATCTAGCATGCCAATGTTGACTGCCAACCAGTTGTTTGTAGGAAAATTGTTTTAAATTATATTTCTAAATATGCAGCTAAATCTGAGAAGAAATCAGAAAATTATCTTGATATTGTGAAAATACTTGCAAATACAAATATAGTTGAGGATAGAGCACTGCTTGCATATCAAAAATTCATGATGAATATTCTTGTGGAGCGTGACATCTCTGCACAAGAGACATGCCTTATGTTACATAAATTGTCTCTTCTCACTTCAAGTCAACAATATGTTTCTTTGAATGTTGGCAAAAAAGAATGGTTCCGTATAAATAAAGATGATGCTGATGAAGACCTACCAACAAATTATATTCACTGCTATATGAAAATTCCTCCAGAGCTAGGTGGTGTATCCCTAATTGACTCGGTTCGCTAATATACACATTCATCTAGCAACACAAAAAGACAAAATGGAAACTAAGACAACAACCTGCAATTCTCCTTGTGTACCTATTGTTCAAGACTATTCCCATCGAAGATAAATAAATATTTGAGACATTTTTTTGGAATGAACTTATGTTATACAGACCTATTCACAACATACAAATAGATAAATGTTTTTACAAGCAAGAGATCATACAAAATTAGAAAGTTTAAAAAACAACTGGTTACCATCCTTGGCGTAATAATATACTTCTAGTTGCATCCATGATTGAAGAAGAACAAGGAAATGATATTGATGATTTGAACCATCAACCTTCTATGGATGAATATGAATTGGAATTTTTCTCTCAGCTTGGTGCTACTACTAACTTTAGTATAAATCAGCTCTAGTTGTTGGGTAGGTGGGACTTTGATATGGACAATTCATGGAATACAAACCATGTACCTAAACAACTTCATAATATTTCTTTGCAGTTCATCCCATCATCTAGGGCACAGTGTGAGCAAGCTACGATACATTTTTTTCATGTAAATACATCCTCCCATCAACTTTCACCAAAATAGCAATTGGCTCTTCAAATCATCAAGTCCCATCGCATGCAGCCTTCCCCCAAAGGCCCTCTCTACATGATCATTCAAGGGACAATTGGCATAGGAAAATCCTTTTTGATAAATTGTATTAGACAACAAATAAACACCACTACTATTGGATCCAATAGCTCATTGCTCACATTGGCCCCCACCCTATGTTGTTGCGTACAACATATGCACCTCCACAATCCATACAACCCTCTAGATTCCCATAAAGGATATGAATCCTTAGCAAGGTTAACCATTGAAAATATTCCAAGAAAAATTTAAATATATTTGATACATTTTGATAGATGAAATGAGTTTTCTAGGCCCGAAGTTGCTGCTGAAAATAGATAGTTGATTATGCCAAGCATTCCCTGATAACTAGAGGGAACCATTTGGCAGTGTTTCTATTGAATCCTTTTTTATGATCTTTCCTAGTTTACACCTATCATGGATACCCCTATTTATGCTTCACACTCATCGGTTGTAGTGTTATGGCATACTTTCAAAGTCTCAGTGACATTGGACACTATTTTCTACCAAAAAGGAGATAGCCCTTCCCAACAAAAGTTTGGAGAAATCCTTCTCCATATAAGAAATGGTGAAGCTCTCCATGATGACTAGGAAGAGCTTATGAAGCAAGAAAATAAAATTCTCTTAGTCATAGAAAGAGAACAATTCAATGTTGCTACACATTTGTTTGCCATAAATGACTTAGTCATATTCCACAACAAAAAAATGATCAAAGAGTTAAACCTGCCCATGGCCATTAACATTGCTCAAGTAGCACAACAAACATTTGATCATGGAGATGATGACCAACTTCTCCCAGAATTGCTACTTTGTGTTGGTCAACAGGTGATGCTAACAATAAATTTGTGGATTGAAGTTGGCCTAGTCAATGGATCCCTTGGTCTTGTTACAACTATTATGTACAATGCACATTGTAAACTACCAGATCCACCTGACTATGTTTTTTTTGCTTCCAAAATTACATTGGTCTAACATGGGACCCATAAAACCCAAGATACATCCCCATCCCAACTATAACTCGAGGTAGTTGAACAAAAATTCCACTCACCATGTCATGGGGAATCACAATACATAAAGCACAAGGCTTAACATTAGATAGAGCAATGATAATAATAGACATCAAAGAGAGGAAAGGGTTGACTTTTACAACTATCTCATGTTAAATCAATTGAAAGACTCTGCATTTATCCGACATTCTCATTTGAGAAATACTCCAAACTTAGCACCAAGAAATACACTGCTCAACCTTGCAACAAAGAGACGCGTTTGGAACAACTCTAGCCCCTGCCAAATGCTTTTTCCCCCAGTTCATGATTTGGTTTATAAAAAAGGCTCTAGAAAAATTATTCTTGCATTTGGTCTAGATTGTATATGATCCTCTTTTCAAGGATTTCTAAGTTAAATTTTATAGAAGCATGCCATCTAATAATCTATGCAAAATGGGTATAATGTTGTAATACTCCCATGTTGCTGACACTCTTTGATACTCTTATGTGTTGGTTTGTTACTGGTTTGTGATGGTGATTAGTTCACCGACTTGGTTGTGTGTGGATTCAAGTTTGGTTGGTTGCTGCACTTGACATTATTATGATGATTTATGATACTTTATGTGGTGGCTAGATTATTTGATTATGCTATGGTTTCTATAATATTATATATGTTGATGTTGTGATTCTATGATGCTATATTTTCTGATGTGGTTGTTAGTGAGTCTTGGGGAAAGGATGGAGTAGCATCACTCGCTTGCGAGCGCCTTGATACCCCTCAATTTCCTTTCACTGTGTGTCTGCAATGGGGATTTGCATGTTACTTGACGTTTGTTTGTATGCAGGATTTGCAGGAATAAAGTCTCGATTCCACCTGTTTCGGCAGGACAGGGTGAGCATTAAATTAACCCAACGGGTACAATATTGAAAAAAGGGAGTTGATAAGGAAGTGTCCCCATCCCAAGTCCGTCATCCCATTGTGAGTCTTGTTGTGTCATGGTTTTGGCTTCATCCTTGTTTCTGTATTGTTGTTGTTTATTTATCTTAATTATGGTTAGTTGTCATTTAATTTATCTTTATGTTATGTGGGATAAATTAATGATATTTTGTGGATATGATTAATTGTGAGTAATTGTAATTTGAAATTTAAATATTGCAAATTAAAAAGTTATTTAATTAATTAAAAGTGTAAGTAATTAATTTAAATAAATAATGATGGTGATAATTATATATTATCTTTTTCTAGATATTAAATTAGAAAATTAGAAGAGAATATCTTGTGAGGATAATATCACGTGAAAATAATGATTTTTTTTTTAAATAAAATCTATGAGATAAGTGTGTGCTTTTAAAAGCAAAAAAAGAACCAATGAATGTTGAGGATTTCGAGGAAAAAGAAGAAGAGCTTTATTTTATTTTATTTATTTTATTGTGAGGAAGTTTTTCACACACAATGGGTTTTCTGGTTTTTGTCTGAAAAGAAGAAAAAGATAGGTTTTTTTTTGCTGCTTCTTTGTAAAAATTGTTCTATAAGAAAAGAAGAAAGGATTGGTTCAGAAGTTAGCTAAAGAAGGGAAATTGAGAAGTTACAGAGGGGATTCTACTTGCAAAGAGGAAGAAAGCTATTGTGTTTGGATTCTACATCGAATGGACTCCAGGTTCCTTTAAATTTATTGTTCTTTTCTTTGATTATTATTTTGTAAACAAAATCTTTTCTGCTATGTTTGAAAATCAATTTCTATATTTTGAAAGAGGGTTTTGTGATTGAAATTTTTTTGTAATAAACATTTGAATTTTTCAGTTGAAAACTATAGTTAAAGCTTCCAAAATTCTTCAATAAAATTTAGTTGAGAAAATATTGTTTTGGAAATGAAAATCCTTTTACTATGGGTTAAATTACATTCCCAGATTTATATGGAGTGTGTTGAAAACCAACTTGTCTATATTGTTTGTTTTTTTAAATATATATATAATGTTCTGTGTGTTTATTTTTCTTAAATAAAATCATATGTATTTGTGCAGGGTTTTGACCTACGAATAAAATAAATATATATAAAAAAATGTTTTTTTTGAATTGCATGTCATTTTTTTTGGAAACAAAATTTTATAAAAAAAAAATTAATGGGGGGGAGTGGTCAGTGGGCGCCACACCACCCCCGACCCCATTACTGGCCGCATGCAGCCATGTGGGGTTGCATCTTGCCCACCCTGTGGTATGCATACAATAGGCTGTGGTGGTACGCAGTACCATAGGTTGTGGGGGGCATAAATATTATTAAATGTTTTTTTTTTAAGTTCTTTTTTTATATATATATTATATATATATATTAATATTTATGTATATATTTATATATATATATGTGTATATATTATTATATATATCTATATATATACATATGTATATATATATATATATATATAGAGTTTGTTTTATGTATGCTGTGATTATGAATAAACTTGATAATTTTAAAGTTTGCAATGTTATAGTTTAATTGAGAAAATTAGAAATAAACTATATGTGTTTTGATTTGAATCGAATATTCTCAAGTTGTTAATTTATTTAATTGGTGAAATTTATTCTGTATTGTAATTTATTTTATGGCTTTGTTTTATGTTTGTTTATTCTCGAGATTATTTGTTTAACCAATTGTGGGTTTCTTTTATTCAGGTTTATGTCTTGGGGGAAAACCCTAGAGTTAGTTTATCCTGCTATAGGAAATTAAGTTATTGATTAGGAACTTCCAGAGGTGGGGATACTGATGTTTATTTTTGATCTTGTATTCTGATGTTTGGCCTATGTTTTGACTATGGTTATGATTTGAGTTACACATGGATTATACCATTGTATGGATGTGTTTCATATGATTTTGGTGAGATGGTTTACCTCGTGGATGTTCCATTTGTTGGTTCAGTTTCTTGTTGGTACAATTCCTTGGTGTTAGATTTTATGTTTTGGGTGTCTAGAGAGTGGCTCTAAGTAGGGGTCAGTGCACAAAGGGGCTGTCATGGTAACCCACATAGAGTTAAAGTAATAAGTGATAACCTAAGTAATTAATTATGGGTGGGTGGATTAAATATTAATAAGATAATTATGGATGCCTCATCCCCTGTTAGTGCTATCGTAGACTAAAGGTGGGTTGAGAAGGTCGTTGTTGGCAAGATCGTTGCCTTGTCTTCACGAGAGGTTAATGATTCTACATGAGTAACCCTATGGAGCAGCACCTTGAGATAGGCTGTCAGGAGAACTATAGATGGAGGCACACCTTAAACTAGGTTGTCTGGATAATCCATGTATAGATGGAGCTTACACCTTGTGATAGGTTGTCTGGATAATCCATGTAAAGCCATGCGATGACACTCTCATCTAGCATTCCATTTGTGTTGTTTTATTGAAGTCCTCTGGAAGTGGTCTATTGTTATGTTTTTGGTGATTTGGCGATGTTTCATTTTGTGAGTAGTCTTTTGATATTATGTTATCTTTTTTTGGAGTTTAGTCTTGTCTTACTGTTGGATGTGCTTGGTCAAGGATCCTTCCTTGTTTACTCCTAGCATGGGGGTGGTTGGGTGGAATGTGCTATGCACCCCGTTAGGTCCCCTTTGGATGCAGTTGTACCATTTAGTGCAGGGCTTTTTAGATGTTGTTGATCCAAGATTCATATGTTGCCAGATGGATATTTGTACTCTAGATGTATTTTATTTATTGATGTATCATTCCCATGTGCATTGGGAAGACTTTTATGTAATTTTTTATATGTGATCATTGAGTTGTATTATCAAACTGATGTAACATATTATCATATCATGTAATCATTCATTAACTACCAATTGTAAATACTGATAATGTTATGTTGTATCTGTGGAAATATATATACTTAATATCTTCATGATTAATTTATTTGTGAGTTGCATGTATGGTTTTATATGGATTACTCTTATTAATGTGGTTATTGTTAATGGATGTTTTAAATGGAGATATGTGAATGAATGGATACATAATTGTATATTTAATATTTAATCTATTATCTTTGTTATGGGTTAGTTTAGTAATGTCACTTCGTGTACCTCAAGGGATTTAGTTGTGCAGCTTAGAACATTGTTATGTTGAAATACTTAAGTACATTGCTTATGTTCTTTTAAAAACAAATTGTTACATTTTTACTTTTTTCTTTGGGGTTTGTGCGACGGGGCATTACAAATGCCAAAGATGCACATAGATACTAGGCAACAATAAGTAGAGGAAAAAAATTGTACAAGCCAGTGGCATTTTTTTATCATTCCATTCTATTAAAGTATATATTCAACTATTCCATAAAATTTTTCAACAATATTTTGTTGTATTTCATTGATTGGTTTTAAATTATGCACCTATACTTTGGTTCCCATTTTTTGTGCCTATATACTCTGTGTTTGACTACCACATTAAATTTCTACCATTTGTTCAATGCTTTGCATCCTCTTTAGCTTTACACATTGAAGATAATTTTCTTCCTATTTACTATCTTCTATACCCTCACCAGTACAGTTTTTGTTAAATTCAATATGCAAATATGCATCGATAAATATTAATCTATTGACTTCTAATTTCAACATTTTATTGTGTCATACTTTTTGTATATGGCATTCAGAAGAATACACTCTTCTTTATATTCCACCTATCCATGTTTGTCCAAGTGTTTTTAAATTCCATGATGTCAATTCTCTATTAGCATACCTACAATTATCTTTCAACCGATTTTAACATATAGTCTCTAAACATATAGTCTCTAATCATACAGTTGCAACTCTTACAAATTGATACATATGGAGATACAAACAACTTCAAGTGTCAAATATGCATAGAGATTGCAACCAATAATAAGTAGAGCCCGAAAGTTCTATAAGTTAATAACATATTTTGAATATTCCTGTATATTAAACTATATATGCACATACTCTAGAAACATTCTAAAAAAAATTGTGTTCCATTTGACTAATAAGTTTACAATTCTGCAACCATGTTGTGTTTTCTATTTTCTCTACCTATATACCCTGAGTTTTGACATTTGTCCTTCATGATTTTCTTCCATAGATTCTTATGTCTTCTTGTTAGCTTTTATATTAGCTTTATTTGATTCAAATAGTTGCAAATGTTGATCTACAAAATTCTCTTTTTCATCATTTCACTGTTTTACTCTTCCTGTATATTGCATTCAAAAATATATATAGTCTTGTCTACATTGATTTTTTTTTCTCATATATGATAAAAATCCATGCCATTTGCGATGGTTTTCTCAGGCCTATTTACAATGATTCAATGGAGTTTGTTGACCACATGGTATGGTGGTCGTGGAACTGGTTGCCTTGTTCAACAAAAACAAAATGGTAGGTTTTTCGATCTCGTGAGGGTTGATACATCCTAGCATTGTTGTGTGATGCCATGGAAGGGAGTACATGTAATATTCATTGTTCTAATATGAGGGCATCTATTGTTTTTCTTAAATTGTTAAATGATGCACCGTGGTGTTGGTTTCATAGTAGCCTACTAAACAAAGCTGCCATCCACCTCCATTAGATACCAGATTGGAGAGCTTCCCAACTATTCCACTATGCAATCTATACCATCTCAGCTTCTATTGTTACTATAAGTCATTTTACAATTCCTTTTTTTCCACTCTATAAGCATCTAACTAGAGACATATATTTTAATATATTCAAATACAATGTTACTTTATAGTCATATCATGTTGGGCTCAATGCAAACATAGATGAAGAATGAGATATGAGGCCCATGTGTCAGAAAATTGGTACTTGAAAGATGACCATACCTGTAAGTGTAAACAAGGCCTGTTTTATAGATTTTATCTTTTCTTGGGTTATACATTCAACCCTTTTCTTTCTCCATGGCTAGATAGCCCCCATATATTTTTTGTTATATATATACATTAATGTACAACGGATTCTTACATGCACTTGACTACAATAAATATAGTCTATTATACACATTACATTTGTCCATGTTCGTATAGTTTCCTTTTCATCTAATCAAAATATTATCTAGATGTGCTGAGAAATTCTAACCATGACTTCTCTGATGCAAACCCTGATGGAAAGGGTATGTGCAAGATCATGATGGGCCAAAAAGTGGCAATATGATGGGTATGTGTAGGGTATGTGGCTGACGACTTTTTTTTACCCAAAATTGATGAAATGAAAAGGGTTTTTAAAGGAGATTCTAAACTTTCCACTAATATAAATTATGTTTTACTTTGAATTTAATAAATAATTATTATTCATTTTCTATTTGAATTACGACTAAAGTCCTAATTGATAGGTTGATTGAAAACCATCTATAGCTTTCAAATGGTATCACATTTTTTGAATCCGAAACATGTGTCACTTTCTATGCATCACATACTATAGGATTAAAAAAATAAAAAATGAATTTCATGAAGTTTTGACCAAGTTAAGGTGGTTAGACATACGAGTTTTTATATATTTTAAAACTTGTAATACAAATTCATAATTAATTATTTACTTGAAAACAATTATAAAAAAATATGTATCACATCAAGACATGAGTTCTCTACTTATATCTAAAATCTTATAAAAAATATTATCATTTTATTATGGTTAGGGTGGTCAGACAGACACCTACTTCTTATTTTTTCCTTGAAATTTAAGTCCTACTGCATTGAAATTTCAAATTTTTAGCAAATAGATTTTTTTTTAAAAATAAACCTAGTAGTTTAGAAACTGCATTCAATTTGCTACAGATTCTATTCTTACATACTTTTGAAATAATATAGATAACTTAATTTGATTTTTTTGAATTTCATCGCCACTTAAGGGCCTATTTTTTCCATGATGATCCTGCACATACCCAAAAGTTCAAACAAATAGTCAATAGGTAAATGCCAACTGTTACATAGATTGCTTGTTTTGTATTAATATGTTTCATGATATTATATTTCTCTCATCTCTTTGAAGCTACCTGTAACAGGGTCTGTATTGTCGTAGTTTACTTGTTGTATTCTTCATCAAACATAAGATTGACCTGCACCTTTTGATTGGTTTCTATTTTTTGGTCCATGTATGCTCCCTCGCCTCTAGCTACTACTTTTTGTTATCTCTATTCATCCTTAGTGCTATATGCATTTTGTACAACAAAAGCTCTATATAAGAAAGTCTTCATATCTATGGTTTACAACTTCTACTCTCCATATGCTAAACTTCCATTTAAAATCTATTTTAGATGATCTTCCATTTGACAGATTCTAAAACAACTATTACAAAAACACTTGAGAATCATATGTAAATGATATATGGTCAAAAAACCCACATCAAATACAAGTTTAACAGAGGTAGAAAACATACATAGACCAAAAAAATTGAAAAAAGGTGAATGGTTTCTGTTGATATCCCATTTACATGTGATTCTAAAGTGTTATTCTAATACATCTTGCAACTATTACATAGATTGCTTGTCTTGTACCAATATGTTTCATGATACTCTTTTTCCCTCATCTGTTTCAAGCTCCTTATAACAAACTATTAATTGTCGTGGTTATTTTGTTTGGATGGAACATGTTATATGTGTTCTATCAATATGTTCCATGATATTTATTTTGCCTCATCTATTTAAAGTTCCCCATGATAAATTGTTCTTCATGGTATTGTCTTTTCCATATCCCCATAACAAACTATTAATTCTTGTAGTTTTCCTCTTCTATCCTGCATATTTTAAAATTCTATTTAATGTGGCTTTTCTCTATAATATTTGGCACTAGATAAGTGTCATTCTAATACCTATTATATAAGTTGAAAGAAACGTAATAATCATAGGAAAAGTACAGATGGTGAGAAACCCACATTAAATACACCTTAAGACCATGGTGAATAGAACAAGTGACCTACAATAATGAATATTTTTTTATGGGCAAGTGGATACTGATACAACACAAACAATATATGTAACAGTTGGCTCCTCAATTCAAAATTCAAGCTACATTATTTGGCACTGAATATTATAGACAAAATAGAGGAATTGTAAAAGAACTATTAGAAAAACACTTAAGAATCACAAGTAAATGCTACATGGTTGAAAACCCACATTAAACATATCAATATGAGATAAGCAATCTATGTAAGAGTTGAGTTGTCAATTGAAAATTTGAGCTACATTCTTTGGCAGTTAACCCCCATTAAATAGAAGTGGTAAAGCTAATGGGTTCCAATACCCTGTGCAAAATGGGTATAACGCCAAAGACTTAATTTAAAATTCAAGGTACATTAATTCCAACTAAATATTATAGGAGAATAGAGAAATTGTAAAAGAGCTATTAGAATAACACTAAACAACCAATAAACTATTTTTATCTCCAAAATGCTTATGCTTTCATACTAACCCTCTACATATATATATATGCAATTACTCCTATGTTAATCTGCAATTGCTTCTATGTTAATAAGTATAATGTCAAATGTGCACAAGGATAACTACAAACAATAAACAAAGGGGAAAAAATTACTAACCATGACCATATTTTTTTACGAAAGAAAGAAGATTTAACTGTAATTTCTCCATCCATATAGAGGCATAATCTCTTTGAAGTCTCCAAAATGGGTATAATGTCAAAGACACAAATATATAATAAGGAATACTAAGTAGAGAGTGAAAGACATGAACAATAAATTAGTCACTCTAACACCTCTTATACAATTTCTCTACTTGTCTTCAATATTTATTACCAAAGAACGTAGCTCACATCTTGTATCAATATCTTTCATGATATTCTTTTTCTCCTCATCTATTTGAACTAGAGAGCCATCCACAAAGCTTCATTCTACACACTATAAAGATTGTATAATAATTAAAAAGGTGCATAAAGATGCACATAGATAACTAAAACAATAAACCAAGGGCGAAAAAATTACAACAATGTGACCTCGTTTTAACTGCAATTTCTCCATCCAAAATAGGGTGATCAGCTCTTTAAAGTCTGCAAAATGGGTGTAACACCAAAGATAGAAACATATTACTAGAAGACATGAACAATAAATTTTAATCATCTATGCAAAATACCCATGCAAGACAACTTTATTTGCATTCCATGGATAAGATGTGTATACAAAAGTATGTTTGTGAAACATGGGCACGTATAACAATCAATAGCTAGAAAGGAAAAAAATGTAGTAATGTTCAAAATGAGAACTAGGCCAAAGGTGACATTTTTTCCTATAGTCTTGTCTACAACGAAGAATAGTAGATGTAGACTACGAGAATGAATAGCCTATTGCAAACACCATCAAACAAAAGATAAAAAGAGAATACCATGAAACATATTCATACATGACAAACAATCTATGTAAGAGTTGCCATTTACCTGTGATTCTTAAGTGTTTTTCTAATAGTTCTTTCACAATTTGTCTATTTTACCTATAATATTTACTATCAAATAATATATGTACATGTATGTATATGTGTATATATGTATATGTATGTATATGTGTATATATGTATATGTATATGTATGTATATGTATGTATATGTATATGTATATGTATATGTATATGTATGTATATGTATATGTATATGTATATGTATATGTACATGTATATGTATATGTTTATGTATATTTCTAACCTCTTTTATTGTAGATCTATATGATTTTCTTTATAATTTTGCACAGATACAATAGGCATCCAAAAAAAATTGTGCACTCTAAATTGTCTATTTCAAATTGTTTAATGCTCCAACAATGCAATCCAATTCTACTCGCACTTGTTAAACACTATCAACAATACATGTAAGTACAAAAATTTTCCATTATCAATAAATAGATTCAATGAACCAATTATAAATATTACCAATTTTTTCCAATTCTAGATCGTTTATATTGATTTTACCCATATACTTACTAATTGTTTATGGTTCCTTCCTGATTTTACTTTCCCATCCACTGACATGTACCCCTCTCTTCTATTTGTAGGTGCTAGGCTAAAGCATGCAAAAGCATCACAAAATCGCGATGCTTGTTTTTCACAAAGTTACTGCAACAAAAAAAACTACAATATGGCATATCATAGATGAAAACACTAGATTTTTGTCAACTTTGATATTGTGTGATGTATGATGGAACTCAACAAAATTTCTCGTGGACGTTCCATACTTTTCTTGCTTGAGGGTTTGGCTAGATTCCCTAAGGGTCCATGATGCCAATATGGTAGGGTGGATAATGAGTGTGGGTTTTGTGTTTTGGCTTTTAACGCCATATAAATTCCTTCTTAAATAGATACATGTGTACACAAATTCTTACATACACTTGGCTTCAAAAGACATAGTTTATAACACGTTTCTTATGTCATAGCAAGTGGTGGAGAAGAACTTGATACTTTTCTCATGTCACCTCAAAGCAAAGCATATCTTTTATTCATTTATTCTAGCAATCCAAAAAAATCTATATTTCATCACACTCTTATTTTCATGACATTTGTTTATTTGTTTCTAATCAAAGATGGTGTCACTAAGTCTACAATTGTAGTATAAAGTAATTCATTAAAAATTGATATTTTTATTCCCAATTTCCTTGTAATTGACTACTTTTGAATCCTTTATACTTGTCTCCATTTTATTTTACTACTACTAACCCAAAAAGCACATGCATACTAACACTTTAATTTGAAAAATTATGGACTAAATAGCAATTATAAAAAGTATTCAATATTAAACATCTTTCTTTCTTCAAAAATATGTGATACCCAAAGTTATTGACTACCTTTCTTAAACAATACTTTTTAATGCAATATTAGTAATTAAAGGCATGTGTAATAAATCTTTAAAAAATCTACCTTGTATTTGTATGCATATGTATCTTAACATAATTAAATAATAATGAAATAATTGATTGAATAACCTAGACAAAAAACTAAAATATACATGTGCATCTAGGGATAATAAATATAAAACTAAAATAGAGATAAAATTATCTCATACCTTAAATTTTGGTGCAAAATTATTGTTAGAAAAAAAAATTATTTAAAAATTCAAATTTAATTTATATTTTTTAGTTATCATTTTTAAAGAATAAATTCATTAAAAAATTGTATTTGTTGAGAATTAATTTACTATATTCCTAACATTATTAAGTAAAGTCAATTTTAAATAACTATTGTAACTAAAATTATTAAATATTATACATTAATTAAAAAATATATATTGATGATTGCTTGCTTAAAACTAAAATTAATGGATGCATTGTAACTAATTAGATTCATTCAACATGGCCTACGGTTTTATTTTACATTTGGGTATGTGCAGAATCATGATGGGCCAAAAAGTGGCAATATGATGGGTATGTGGCTGACGACTATTTTTTAACCCAAAATTGATGAAACAAAAAGGGTTTTTAAAGGAGATTATCAACTTTTCACCAATATAAATTATGATTTACTTTGAATTTAATAAGTAATTATTATTCATTTTCTATTCAAATTACAACTAAAGTCCTGATTGATAGGTTGATTGAAAAACATCTATAGCTTTCAAATGGTATCATAGTTTTTGAATCCAAAACATGCGTGAAATTCTATGCTTCGTACACTATAGGATTAGAAAAATAAAAAATGAATTTCATGAAGTTTTGACCAAGTTAAGGTGGTTAGACATACGTGTTTTTATATTTTTTAAAAAGTTGTAATAAAAAATTCATAATTAATTATTTACTTGGAAAAAAATTACAAAAAAATAGGCATCACATCGAGGCATGAGTCATCTACTTATATCTAAAATCTTATAAAAAAATATTACCATTTTATGGTTAGGGTGGTCAGAAAACACCCACTTCTTATTTTTTCCACAAATTTAAGTACCTGCATTGAAATTTCAAATTTTCACCAAATAGATTTTTTTTTTTAAACAAACCTAGTAGTTTTGAAACTCCATTCAATTTTCTATAGATTCTATTCTTACATATTTTTGAAATAATATAGATAACTTATTCAAATTTTTACGTCAAGTTTCCTAACTCTGATTTTTCTGAATTTTTTGCCACTTAAGGGTTTGTTTTTTCCATGATGTTCCTGCTCATACCTATTTCCATTAATAAATTTTCAACTAGTAATTTTCTATGTGGATATGCATAGATCAATTTCTTATCTTTGTGGAAAATGTTCATAATCGCACAACCATAGCCAATGAGATATGAACTAACCTCATGTTACTTCCTATTGACTAATTAACATGCTTTTCGTTTCTCGACTCAATCAAACAATTGTAAATAATATCATTTTTTTCTATTTCCCATTCCTTTCCACAAAAAAGTTTCCTACTTCTTGCCCACTAAATAGCCATTTGTGGTGCACCCCTATCAGTTGATTGTTGCATGCCTATGCATGTGACTACTAGTATATTCTATTTACACAATGGAAAGTATCTTAACTCTTGCATTCCTACGCATGTGATTGCTAGTATATTTTATTTACAGAATGGAAAGTGTCTTAACTCGTAAGGAAAATAATAAATATATTCACACTAATTAAATAAAAAATATAATAAGAAAATAATTTATTTGATTTAATAAAAAATTAGGATTGATAATTGTAATAAATATATAAAAATCAATTGATGGATAATGATGTTTAGTTGTAGAATTGATGATAAAGAAATATTGGAGAATTCACGTTGAATGCAATTTCCATTGCCTAGAAATTTATATCCTTAATTTAATGAATTTGTCAAAAATTATACAATGTTAGAAATTTTTGTTCAATCGAGGTGCTATAGAGTCAATATCAAGTAAAACAAATTCAATATAATGCATATAATTGATTTATGACTTGTGAGAATGATCTAAAAGAATGTTCACTTGAAAAGTTATTTGTTTGTTCTTTCTCAATAATCATGTTTATTAAGGTGGTTTCAAAGGACACCACTTAGAAGTTTTCCAACTCATGAGGTGAACAAGTTCTAATTGATGTTGTGTGTCAAATTTTCATGAAATTATGATTTGAATTTGTTGTCATTAATCTCAATTTTATAAAATTTAGAGTAACAAATATAAATCTAAACTTCTATTATTCTAATTATCAGTATTAGATGCACACATATTAGAAACAAAATGAATAAATAATGTAATCTATTTCTAAACATTATATTTTTGAATAATCAAGTTTTGCATTTTTTACCAATTATAATAATATTTGTTTCAAATTTTCACCATTTAATTTCCAAAGATAAAAATTTAGTAATCTTTGTATATAGAAGTCTTATTAAAATGATGATTTCATACATATTTTAAAATTTAATTTTCTAAAAATGAAGACATATTCAAAATATTATAAAGAATACATTTTCTCAAATTAAATATGTTTGATTCAAATATATTCTAAAAGTGATATTTGTGATTTTAAGATTTTAATTGTTAGATAAAATAATCATTAATCATTTAAATAAAGTTATTTTTAGTTTTATTCTATATTTGTCAATTTAAACAAATGATTGTCTTGAGAGATTTATAGATGTAATTTTTTGAAGACTTGTCATTTTTTACATAAAGAATCATTTTAACTCAAATATTTAATATAAATTCGTAAGAAAATAGTATTTAACAAACTACATAATAATTGTATAATTTTTTAAGAACCAAATTACTAAAAATAGTATGCATACCATGATTGTTTAATAATTTTTATTTACAAAGAAACCAAATATATACAAAATAAAATAGATCATATAATTAAAAATATATTCTTAAAAATATTTAATTAAATTATTTGCATCATGATATTTCCACATGTGCTTTTAGACAAACCATCTATTAAGAAAATAAACTAAATAAAATATAATCTTCAAAATATTCTCAAGATACATTCATAGAGCTTAAAATTCATCTTTAAGTTCACTATCATCCAGACTTTTACATCCATGTTCTTCTTTACACTTATGGATTGTTTCATGTCCCCAAGATACATTCATAGAGCTTAAAATTCATCTTTAAGTTCACTATCATCCAAACTTTTAAATCCATGTTCTTCTTTACACTTGTGGATTGTTTCATGTCCCCTATTTGTAAATTTTTATATTTAATTGCTACATTCAAAGTTTTCATTCAAAAACATTGTCATCAACATTAATGTCATTTGTTCCTTTAGTTCCCACCTTTTATTCGATACATTTACTTGATATTTTTTCATACATTGAACTTCTATGTTTTCCAATTGGTGTCCACCATCTAATCTTAAATTTTTTTAGTACATAAATGAATCATACTTATCCTAGAAAACATACCCTTATCCCTACCCATTCAGGACAATATTTTGAACTTAATTATACAAAAATAAATTTCTCCCTTAAAATAACTTCATCCTTACTTTATTGGGTATGTAAAAAACTATATAAACATCTTTAATAGTAGGAATATTTTCTTACAAGTAATATTCTATTATAAATGGATTATACTTATTACTAATATTATTGATGTAACTTAGTATTTTTCTTTTCTTGATAAAAACTACATCTTAGGATTTCATCATTGATAAATAGATTATCTAAGTAATTCAAAAAAAAAATCACAATATCTTATAATGTAAATCTAATGTATCTCACCCTCATTTGTAATAATTCCTTCCTTATAGATATATTCTTTTATTCCAAAATTTAATTTATCACTAAAGTAAATGTTGAAATAAACTAATATTTTTCTAATAAAAATAAAATAAAATAGTGGCACTAGAAATTATATGATTATAAAAATATTCTAATATTTTAATAATAATTCAAGGATTTTATACCACAAATAAGAAAAAGTAAACATATTAATAATCTAATAATAATTAACATCACTATATCACATAATCATATTGATATAAAATGTCATAAAAGAGGTGAAAAAATATCAAATAAAAAACATAACTCAAAATAAATAATAAGGCCACACTGCACTTGGATTTAAAATAATTATGCTAACTAAAATTTCTATTTATTAGACTATTGGATATAGATGTAAAAAATAATGAGAAAAATAATATAGCTTTCATAGACTAGTGCATAAATAGCTTATATTCTTAAATTGTTTTCATGAATTGGGTTCACATGTACATTTTTTCACCATAGACTTTATGTGTATAATGGATCCAATATAAAAATGTTTTGTTGAAAAAAACAAATTTTGAATGAATTGCTTATTTATGGAGGAATTGTTTGCATTTTTTTTTTATAACTTCATGTTTGATACTATAATATCACATGGGTTGTGGTGTATGATTTTTAATGTAAATAATTTGAATGTGTTTATGTTATGAAATTATCATGTTTCTATATATAATCAATAAATGAATTGTTCTATTAATTATATTATGTTTTATTTGTGAACTATTTAATTGGTATTGTTTAATAGTTTATTGTTACACAATACTTTATATTAATTATAATTTGTTAATATTAAAATGTGTATATTATAAAAGGGTTTATATATCATTAAATGCTATTCATTATACATTTTTATCATTAGTATATGGAACCTAACAACATATTTTGAATAAGTAATGAATTATTATAATGAAAATTATACAAAACAAATATTATGTAAATAAAAAAAAGTGATGAATATATGATGGATTGAATTTTTTATTGATTTAAAGTTAAATGAGGTTATTTTCATCATACAGATATATAATTAAATTAAAATGCCTATAGACATTTTTTTAAAATTTTGTAAGGTTTATTTGATTGGCATCATTTGATGGTATAATTATGTAGAAAACTTAATATTGATTACTAGTGAAGATGAATATTTCTAGAAATATTTTTAACAATTCAAATAATTATATCAAAAAATGCATATATAATATTAAAAATATGAAAATATAGTTATGAACATGTAGATCTTAATATAGTGAGATATTAAATTATATATTTTTTATGTTTCTCTTCAATTTATTTATATTTTATAACATATGAAATATTATGACGAAGTTTGAAATGTCTTGTATTATTTTATATATGGCTTGATGATTTTTGAAGCATATTTCATGCAAATATTTTTCAATTTATATTATAAATAATATGCATAGTAGTTATGTAGAAATATCATTTTTACCTATTAAGGAGTGAAGATATAACACCATTGCTATAACAATGAAACAATAAAATAACATACATTAAATTATAATTCTAAGGTGGAGTTTGTAGTTATAGTTTTCCATAAATTTGCATGTGTGTAATGAATGTAATATGGAAATGATTGGATTGAAAAAATAGTTATTAAAATTTTCATTATTTTGTAAGAGTAGTTTATATTGATTTCCACAATATTAAGTCTACCTACTATTGAAAAACAACTAATTGTTTTTATTGAATAGTTGTTGAACATAATTAAATTTATAAATTGACCAATCAAATAGTACACAAAGTGATTCCAAATGAATATATAGTACTTGATCAATGATGTGTATAAATACCTTTCGATTATTTTTTAATTAATATCTTCTATTATAACAATATAAATATCCTTAAAAATATAGAAATTTTAAAATTTAAATAAATAAATTATATTAAAAAAATAATAAGTGTGTTAATAGGATTTTAATAATATTGATCAATTTTATAGAAAGAAGTATAAATAATTTTAAAATTTAAATGAAAAATATTTTTATTAATTTATAACATATTTAATATTAGTTTAAATTTTTTTGACATCATAGAGAAAAGAAAGTATTAAATTGCTAAAAAATATTATGCATCAAAAGATAAAATAGTCAAAATCATTTGTTTCCCTCATTCATTTCCATGTGTCTAAAGAGCATAGAATTGTAATCTTTGTCTTAAACATATTAAAATAATAAACAAGAGTGGAAAATACAAAACCCCTTATGAGGGAAAAATTAATAAGAATCACAATGTTATTGTTCAAAGCAAGGTGATAGTAATGCAAAGCATTTGGTGAATTACCAAATTGAGGGAGTCGGCATAATTAATACTATCAATCACACCTTTGTGTGCAATGGTTATGTCGAAGAGGTGTGGAATGTCAATTAGGGAAAATTTAAGCCTATTTTTTACATAAGTTCAATTGGTTAGTCATCAAAAAATGATATTGTTTGTGCAACAAAGGTCTCTGAATATAGAGGAATATAGACGTAGAGATGAATATAGGGTGAGAGAGGAAGAGTGAGATAACTAAATAGAGGTAGAGATGAATACAGAATGAAAGAGGGAGAGGGAAACAAATAGATAGCGATATAGAGAGAAATAGAGAGAGAAATTAAGATAGATAGAGATAGGGAGATAAAGGGGGAGATATAGAGAGAGATATATAGAGAGTAAGAGATACAAAGAGATATATGGTGAGATCGATTGATATAAAGATGGAGATATATAGAGATATAGAGAGAGGGGGAGAGGGAGAGAGATAAAGAAAGAAAAATAGAGAGAAGTAGAGAAATAAAAATAGAGATGGAGAGGGAGATAAAAATAGGGGGAGATAGAGAGAGAAAGAGGGAGATATAGATAAATGGGAAGAGAAAAAAAAGATATAGAGTATGTGGGAAGATAAAGGGAGAGATAGGTTGAGATATAGAGATAGATAGGGGGATAGGGAGGGAGCAAGATAGGGAGAGATGGGGAGAGATAGAGACATGGAGGGAGAGAAATGGTGAGGCATAGGTAGAGGAGGGACAGAGAATATGGGGAAGAGGGAGACATATGTAGAGAGAGAGAGAGAGGGAAGAAGAGGGGGATAGAGGGAGAGGGAGAGGGAGAGGGAGAGGGAAGGGGAGATATAGAGAGGGATATGAAAAGAGATAAAGAGATAGGGAGATAGATAGATAGGGAGATATACGTAGAGAAGGATATGTATAGAAAGAGATGGAGAGATGAGTGAGAGGGAGATCGAGTGAAATAAAGATAAAGATATAGTGTAGAAGAGATGGAAGGAGAGATGGAGTGAATAAGATAGAGAGAGGAGAAGAAGGGGAGAGAGGGAAAGGATATAAATTTATAGGGAGAGATAGATAGGGAGATAGATGTAGAGATATAGATATTGAAAGAGATAGAGAGAGAGAGAGGGAGATAATGAGATATAGATAGAGAGGGAGGAGGGAGAGATGGGGAGATAGAGATACAAGGGGAAAGAGTGAGAGAGAAAGAAGTTGATACAGATAATTTATAGAGAGAGGTAAATATTGTAAAAAATATAGAGAGATAGACATAGAGGTAGAGAAGGAGAAAGAGGCAGTGTGTATATAAGTGAGAGAGAGAGATATGGAGAGATATAGAAAGGGAGATATATATTCATAAATAGATAGAGAGGGAGGGAGAGTGGGGAGAAAAATAGAGAGAGGAGAGAGAAGCAAAGAGAGAAAGAGGGAGTGATAAGGAGAGGGAGAGATATGAATAGAGATAGATATAACTTGGGAAATATAAAATCAGTGTGAGAAAAGTAAATAAAAATATAGTGAGAGAGTGATGGAAGGAGAGAGAAAGAGGGAGAGGGATAAATAGAGATAGAAAGAGGCAAACAATGAGAGAGGGGGATATGGAGAGATAACAAGATAAAAATATAGGACGTGATATAGAGAGAGGTAAAGAGAGGAATAAATGGAGGGGGGAAGAGAGAGGTATAGGAGGTGATAAAGAAAAGTAGTAGAGAGGGGGTAGAGGTAGAGAGATAGAGATAGGGTGGGAGAAAAAGAGAGCGTATGTATTTAATATTCATATTTAATAATATGCATCATATTTCATATAATATGAATAATAAATATAAATTGAATATATTTTTCAATAAATAATATATATATTTTTCAATAAATATAATATATATTTTTCAATAAATATATATAAATATTAAAATTCTAATATATTGAATATTTTAATCATTTTTAATAAATATAATATTTATTTAAAATTTAATAAATATAGATAAATATTAAAATTATAATATATTTAATTAGTAATATATGTAAAATGTTAAATTATATTTATATTTAATAATGTATAGTGTATATTGGAAAAAGGTTTAATTCACCCACAAAATTATTATTTTTGGTTTCAAATGGCATGAGCAGGAGCAGAACAAGCATGAGAAGTTGTAGAGCAAGAGCTCAATGGAATTTTTCATGGTGAGAATGGAGTGGACAAGAATAATCAAGCTAAGGAATTAGGTGAAAGTGGCAACCATGAGAATTGGGCTCAAGAAATGGAAGCAAATTTATCTTTGGATCAATTAAGAAATCATGCAAACAATGAGTCATGGTGAAAGCACAAAGATTGGTTTGATTTGAATCAAAGGAGATAGCCTAATGGATGGAACAGTTGGAAAAGAAAAAAAAATTCACCCCTCCAATTTTAGAAATCATGGCCACTAGAACAAAAAATAACAATAGGTTCAATAGTAATGCCGGTGAAAAGGATGATAACCAAAATCCTAGATGGGGTCACAGTCACAGAAAGGGTTCAAGGAGATGGAAAAAGACACAAAAAACAATTTTTTTCCCAAGAGATCACATGATGATGGGCTCAATAACAACTAGACAAATGGTGGTAAGGAAAAAAATGTTCTCAAAAGAACAATGGGAATATGTTCAAGTAAGCTCTGAGACGAGAAAGACTAGCTTGAACGATTTGGGCTTCTAATTAGATGGTTTGGTTTAGATATCAACTAGGATAGCCTAATCAAATGGTGGGAAGAAAATGGGGGGAAGATTTGATTTTCAAATCCTTAGTGAATGGGTATTTTGTGGTGATTTTCCCTTCGAAGAATGTTAGGGAAGAAATTAAAAATGGAATCTAGATCATGGATGACTATGGATCATTGATATAATATGGATAAGATCTAGGATTGGTATAAGTTGCCCAATCTTCCCAAGGAATTATAGGAGCCGAGCATCTTGGAGGACATAAAAAATCAGTTGAGGAAATATGTGTGTGCAAAGGAACAGTTGAATTTAGATGGTATCAACACCTATGTAAGACTTTGTTTTAAGAACAATCCAAACAATCAACATTGGTGGGAGATCAAAATTTTCATGGATTGGGGCAATTGGGTGTAAGCAATAACATTGGACCCTTTCCCCAACAATACTTTGATCAAGAATTTGGGTTGGTGCCAACAATTTTCTTTGATAAACCAAAGGAATTCATCCAATACTCTAAATCTGGGAAGCTCACCAAATTCCATTAAGGATGAATTTTTCAAGATGTTAGCAAACTTGGACTAAGAAGAATTGGTGGTGAAACCTGATACTATTAGGATGGAAGATCGAACCATTATGTAGGGAGGTTTGGATGACTAGAGAAGGAAGCTTAATTAGAAATTTATAGATGCCATCAATTTTCTTGGAAATAAAATCAGAGAAGAGGACCTTAATTCCCTTATTAAAGTAGGAAATGAGCTAGTTGAATTGGAAAAAGTTTCCAAGAGCGTCGGGTCAATCAATATTGTTGCGAAAGACCTATTTGAAGATTGGATTGATGGTCCCAATCTTGAAAATGTGGAACCTGAACAAAATGATGATGATGTAGCTTAGAATTTGAGCAAGAGACAAAGGATCTCTCAATCGAAGTAGGTCAAGCCTATAAAATTGGGTGTTGGTCAGATATACACTCAAATCTTCCCCTGATTGTGGTGAATGTAAGAAGAGAGTGAGAATCCCAAATCAAGAAAAGCTCAAATGGGATGGGGAATCTAACGACCAGTTGAAGATAAATGAGATGTTGAAAGTAGGGAAGGGTGAAACCCTTCTTGAACAACCAAGAAGATAATAACATGGAATGTTAGGGGATTAGATTCCCCTAACAAGCAGTGCCTAATCTAGCACTAGATAGAATCATTTTAGGTAGAAATCTATTTGCTACATGAGACTAAGCTAGGAAAACATGAAAAGGTTAGTTTTGGTAGGAAAATGAAGTTATGGAGATTGCTAGGGATAAATGTTGAAGAGCCTTTTAGAGGGCTTTTGATCTTGTGGAGACCACAAAATGTTCTAATCAAGGAGGTGGCATTGAGCAGGTTCTAGATCACATCTAAGAAAAGAATCTTGGCTTCAAATCTATGTTTCTTATTGGTGAATGTTTATGGGCCAAATAATTGTACTCAAAAAATGAAAGTGTGGAACAAATTAAATATGTGTAATAAACCTAATTTTGAATTCTGTTTTCTTGGGGGGGATTTCAATGCAATTTTAAAAGCACTAGATTAAAGGGGTGGATTAAGTAGAAATTTACAATTGTAGTTAGATTTTTAGCATTTTGTAGAGAGAAATATGTTGTTTGAGATCTAAATTGGAAATGAGAAATTTACTTGGATAAATAGGAGGTTTTTTTTTTGTTGCATTATAAAAACAATTTCAATAGGTTTTTATTCAATGGCAATCTAAGCATTTTCCCCTTCACTCTCCAGAGTAATATTTTTCCTAGAGTGGGTTCGGATCACTTTCTAGTTGCTCTGGAAATTGTTGGGGAAAGTGGTTCAGCTAGATGCCCCCTTCAAATTTGAAAACATCTGGTTCAAGGATGAAATTTTTTTACACCTCATTGAGAATTGGTGATCGAAGTGTAACCCTAGAGGATCAAAGATGTTTAATATAGCAGCGAAGTTGAAGGTGATTAAACAAAATTTAAAAAGATGGAATAAAAAATGATTCAAGAACATCTTTGAAGAGAAAAGTAAAATGGAGGAGGCTCTAAAGGTGTTATCAGAGAACATAATAAACAATGGCATGGAAAATCACATATTTTTGGAACAAAAAGAGTTGTTAAACAAATTAAACGACATTTAGTATAAGGAGGAGATATTATAGAGGTAGAAGTCCAGAGAAACATGGCTTAACACAGGGGAGAAAAACATGAAATATTTTCATAATTTTACTAAGCTTCATAGGGATATTAATAGGATAACAAGCATTAAAATCACATATGGTAGAACTCTTGATAATATTGAATACGTCAAGGCCACCACGATCATTTTTTAAAGAATTTGTTGAATTATTGGACTAGTTCTAATTTAGGTGTGTAGCAGGATCTCATTGGTTGTATCTCGAGATGTGTCTCAATAGCTCAAAATGATATGTTAAACAAAAAATTCGCTGAACAAGAAGTGAAAGAAGCATTATTTCAGCGTCATCTTGATAAATCCCCTGGGCCGAATGGATTCCCTATGGCTTTTTTTAGAAGTGCTAGGACATTGTTGGTGTGGAAGTGGAAGAAGCTATTGAAGATTCCATAAATTCTAGGTGGGTGCTCAAGGAAATCAACAACACTTATATAGCTCTAGTACCTAAGAAGGAGAAACCCGAGTCCCTTGAGGAGTATAGGCCCATTTCTCTTTGCAACACTATATACAATATCTTGGCTAAAGCGGTGGAAAACATGATTAAAAAGATTCTATTTGACATCCTCTCGGAGGAAAAAATAGGTTTTGTGCCTAGAAGATCGATCTTAAATGGTCTAATTATTTCCCAAGAAGCAATCCAATCCATTCAAAGAACAAAAAAATAGGAAATGTTAATCAAACTTGACATTAGAAAGGCTTATGATAGAGTTGATTATAGGTTCTTGTTCAATTTTTTTGAAGTGTATGGCTTCAACAAGGGATGGTTGGATTGGATTTTTGGATGCATTGATTATCCTAGATAATCTGTCTTACTAAATGGCTCCCTTGAAGGCTTCTTTAATGCATCTCATGGTTTGCATCAAGGGGACCCTCTCTCTCCCTTCCTATTTATTATTATGGATGAGGCTCTAGGAAGATTGATTTCTAGTGCTTGGAGGAGGGGGAAGGTGTCAATACTATAGGTTACTAGTGGGCTACTTGGGATTACTCATTAGCAATTTTTTGATGACATGATGGTATTTAGTTTGGCACATGAAAGCAAGACTAGGAGTTTCAAAGAAATTTAGGATAAATACTTTGTGGCTTTAGGATAAGATATTAGCCTAGAAAAATCTAAAGGTCTTTTTCTTCAAAAAAATAATGGGGAAGGAGCTTTAGATATTAAGAATATTGGAATTCAATAAGGGTATGCTCACCTATAAGTATCTAGGTATACCCCTTGCCAAGGGGACTTAGCCTAGGACTATTTTGGATTCCTTGGTTGAAAATTTAAAGAATAAAATAGCTTCTTGGAAGTGTCATTGGCTATCTTGGGCTAGACATCTCACAATGTTAAAATCGGTGATTATTGCCTTGCAAATTTATACAATCTCTTCTCTTCCTTTATCATCTAGGGTGAGCAAGGATTTGAATAAAAAAATGAACTTTTTTTGGCAAGGAAACTTTGATCAACATAAATATCCATTGGTGAAATGGAAGAAGGTGTGCGAACAAAAAGAAGTAGATGGGGCTGGGCTAAAGAATTTACTCCTTAAAAATAAGGTGTTGGGTGTGAAGCTTGTTTGGGTGTTGCATTAAAAATAGGATCTCAAATGGGTAAAAATTTTAAGAGAAAAATACTTAGATGGGGAAGTAAACATCATATTTACCTCGAGGTCTCTTTCTAGTGGTTCTAGGATCTAGAACTTCATGCGCAACTGTAGAGATCTAGTTATAGACTATTTAACTTGGGAAATAAAAGATAGATGATCTTCTTCCTTTTGGGAAGACTCATAGGAGGGATTTCCTAAACTTACTGAAAAGGTTGAGTTGGAAAATGCTAAAGCAATAATAAAACATGTATGGGGGGATAAGGTAAGAGATTATATGGTAGTATCATCTCATAGTTGATGCTTAAAGTATCATTGGAAGAGCCTTTGGGGTCTTGGTTTAGATTTTGGGGAAGTGGAAAGGCATGAAGAAGTGATGAGAAATCATGGTGTATGTATCAGACATGCCCAAGAAATTCTACGTAGGAATGCTTGTCTAAGTGGGAATTATAATGTGAAGGATGGTTATAAAATGCTAACTGATAGTAGCATAGAAGCAACTATGCTCCCCAACAATAATTGTTGGAAAAAGGCATGCCTTGCGAAGGGTGGCATGCTCACTTCGGTGATGACACAAGGGCAAGTTCTCATGATAAACAAGTTTGTCAAAATGGGTTTTAATGGCCCTTCCAGATGCAGTATATGAAAACAAGCTGAAGAGAATGGAGATCACCTCTTTTTAAACTATTCCTATACACATAGTAATTGGGAATGGTTATTTTCCAAGGTCTAGTGGTAACCAACACTCCCCAAAAATTTATTGGACATGTTAAATGGTTGGCCAATTCTGTGCAAGCAAGCACTATATAATATTCTTTGGATAGTAATCCCCTCATTGATAATATGGGAAATTTGGAAAGAATTAAATGGACATATATTATAGGAGAAGGAAATTTCAATACAATTATTGTAAAATAAGTTTGAGGTGAGCTTGGTGGAATAAATCAATTCCAAAGTTGGGGACTTGGGCTCTAAAAAGGCCAACTTCATGGATTGGGACAAAAAAATGAGATGTAATTCACACAGTTTGATGATTCCTCCATTTATTGGAGAGGGTGGCACCAAGACTCGAGAAGAAAGAAGTAAATTTTTTTGGTCCCCTCTAAATGTTTGATGGCACAAACTCAACTTTGATGGGGCTTTCTAGGGGCAATCCGGGCACCTTAGGGGCCAAATGTATAGTCAAGGATTGGAATGGTAGGGTTCTAGGCAAGATGGTAGAACCTTTCCTTGTGGGAGCTAATAATGCAACAGAGCTATAGGCACTAATTATTGGCCTCAACCTATGCCAAGAGCTAAGGTTGAAGAATCTGGTGATTGAAGGTGATTTGTCATTGGTGATCAATGCACTTAGCCTAGAAATGTCAAATTGGAAGCTTGGTGCTAAATTGGAAATGGCAATTAGACTGTTATAAATATTTGAATTAATAATGATGAATCACATACTAAGGGAAGGGAACTCAGAGGTAGATACACTCTCCAATTTGGGAGCGTATAGATTCTCAATAAAAGAAGTTGATATATGATTCTATAAAGCAGAATTGTGGGTGGTTAGGTAGGCATCTTTCTACATATTTTTTTGTTGAAAGACCAAGGTAAACTAAGGGTGGTGATAAATTATTTTTTTAAGGCATTGGGGACAATCATTGCTGCTATTTACACACATCATGAACAAGGCATGGTTAACTTGGATGGGTGGTGATTGAGGGTGCCAACTCGGCTAACTAGAGTGACTTCTACAAATCTATGATGTTAGCAGAATGATGAGTCACTAGATACCATCCAATTTAGAGGTATTGTCATAGTAATGATGGTGGTGTAAGGAGATATATGAAGCTTGCACTTGGAAAATTAGGTTGTCATTTCATTCTTGCTTTGGGACTATAAGAGGGGGATCACATGTGTGAGTTGGTGAGCTTGCAGTAAAGATAGGATGGTGTTATGCATGACACACATAATTCTTGATAGGTTAATAATAATAGGAAATGACCGTGACACCTTACACAATAAGAGCTCTCTTATACAAGATTTTTGCATCATATATTTGGCTGAGATTGAGAAAATTTGGGTTCATTGTGTTCATTTGCAATGGTGTAATGATGGGTGAATGCTCCAAGTATGTGGTGCGCATGTCTGTGGAAACTTTGATGAGTATCAGAGTAGATACTACAATACAACTAAAGAGTTTGGTGAGGAAGATGGAATTTCACAAGGAAGTTTTTGATCAACACCCTGAGTGGATTCTCAAGAAATAGGATTCCCTGAATGGGTATGTGTAGGGCGATATGATGGGTATGTGTAGGGTATGTGGCTGATGACTTTATTACCCAAAATTGATGAAATAGAAAGGGTTTTTAAAGGAGATTCTTAGTTTTCCACCAATATAAATTATGCTTTACTTTGAATTTAATAAATAATTATTATTCATTTTCTATTTGAATTATGACTAAAGTCATGGTTGATAGACTGATTGAAAAACATCTATAGCTTTCAAAAGGTATCACATTTTTTTAATCCGAAACATGTGTCACATTCTATGCTTCACATACTATAATATTAAAAGAAAAAAAATGAATTTCATGAAGTTTTGACCAAGTTAAGGTGGTTAGACATATGATTTTTTATATTTTTAAAATTTGTAATAAAAATTCATAATTAATTATTTACTTGGAAAAAAATACAAAAAAATATGCATCACATCGGGACATGAGTCCTCTACTTATATCTAAAATTCTATAAAAATATATTATCATTTTATTGTGGTCAAGGTGGTCAGACAGACACCTACTTCTTATTGTTTCCCTGAAATTTAAGTACTACTACATAGAAATTCAAATTTTCACCAAATAGATTTAGAAAAAAAAAAAACCTAGTATTTAATAAAATACATTCAATTTGCTACAAATTTTATTCTTACATATTTTTGAAATAATATAGATAACTTATTCAAATTTTTATGTCAAGTTACCTAACTCTAATTTTTCTATATATTTTTCCACTCAAGGACCTGTTTTTTCCATGATGATCCTGCACATACCCTCATTCTAACAATGGTGAAGATCATCCTAGGTAAGGGTTTCTTGGAGAATAGTGAGTCCTACAAGGTGAATACAAAGATCACATCTCAATTCTTGGTGGTTTTGCTGGTCATTAGGATGATGAAAGGTGATACAGAAGCACTAATGTGGAAGCTCTTCATCTAAGACCTATTGGTGGGTTTAGATGAAGTTATTTTGTTGCTACACCTAGCATGGGCATTCCTCGACCATAGGACATGGTTTCATTTTATGTGCCTGGAGAGGTGGTCAAGTATTATCCCTTCTTACTTGATTTGAAGGGAATGGTGTTGGTGGAGCACAAGTAGATGTCGATGGTTGGGGTGTATTATCTTTAGAAGGTGTTGAAAATTTCCCAGTCTCTAGGTGGTGGATGGGTGTCGAATTTCAAGGCCTTTACATTTGCTAATTTTTTCCTTGGCTTGAGTCATTCTTGAATCATCTATGGGAAAGTAATTATCTAAAATTTAATGTTTATATTGTAGATTATTTGTTTATGGTGTCGGTTGGTGGTCTCTATTGGTTAGGTTGCATATGTATTAGGGTTCTGGGTTATGTAAGGGAATTTTTCTATGTTAACAGTCCCAAGTTTTAGCAATAAGTAGGGTAGATGAATACTCTATGCTGGATGATCAACCCTGCATGGTCCTTTTTCTATTGGTAGTTCAATGGTGGTTGGGGTTGAAAGAGTTTGCGTTGATCTATAAAGGGATGAAAGGTAGGAATCTCAGGGGACAATATTACGTAAATATTTGATATATTAATACAATAACAATATTACATATAAAAAAAATGTATAGTGTATATAAATACTAAATATAGAATATCTAAATATTATAATATTATCTTAAAAATAGGGTATGTGCAGGATCATCATGGAAAAAACAGGTCCTTAAGTGGAAAAAAGTTCAAAAAAATTAGAATTAGGAAATTTGAATTTATCTATATTATTTCAAAAATATGTAAGAATAGAATTTGTAGAAAATATAATGTAGTTTCTAAACTACTAGGTTTTTTAAATAAATAAATAAATCTATTTGGTGAAAATTTGAAATTTCAATGCAGTAGTACTTAAATTTGAGGGAAAAAATAAGAAGTAGGTGTCTCTGACCACCCTAACCACAATAAAATGATAATATTTTTTTATAAGATTTTAGATACAAGTAGAGGACTCATGTCCCGATGTGATGCATATTTTTTTTGTAATTTTTTTCCAAGTAAATAATTAATTATGATTTTTTTATTACAACTTTTAAAAAATATTTAAAACTCATGTGTGTAACCAACTTAACTTGGTCAAAACTTCATGAAATTCAATTTTTATTTTTTTAATCCTATAGTATGTGAAGCATAAATGTGACCCATGTTTGGATTCAAAAAATGTGATATTGTTTGAAAGCTATATATGTTTTTCAATCAGCCTATCAATCAGACTTTAGTCGTAATTTGAATAGAAAATTAAAATTTTATTAAATTCAAAGTAAAGCATAAATATATTGGTGGAAAGTTGAATCTCCTAAAAACCCTTTTGTTTCATCAATTTTGGGTAAAAAAAAGGTCGTCAGCCACATACCCACCATATTGCCACTTTTTGGCCTATCATGATCCTGCACATACCCACTAGTTAAATATATAAAATATAATTTTATTTCATAATATTAAATTAAGAATATTCTAGAAAATTATATTTTATAATCTAAAATAAAAATAAATAATAAAAAATATTTTAAAAAATAATAGAAATTATTAATTAAAAAATAAATATAGATAAATATCAAAGTTATAATATATTTCATATTTTAGTTAATATTATATGTAAAAGGTTGTATGATATTTATATTTAATAAATTATAGTGTATATAAATATTAAATATATAATATCTAAATATTATAATATTATACTTAAAATATTTAAATATAAATGTAATTTTATTTTAGAATACTAAATTAAGAATCTTCTAAAAAATTATATTTTATAATTCAAAATTAAAAAATACTATAAACAAGTTTGTCTTGCTAGAAAGTTCCTCCAAATGCTCTTAGGACAGTTTTGTTCTTTGATTTACAAGTAAATTGAGAGTAGAAGTGGTTTGATCAATTGTAAATATATCAATTAATAGTTGTAATATATATATATATATATACATATATTACATATTATATAGCACATATATTATAATATTATAGTATGATGTTAAATTTAATATATTAGATGTTTTTGATTAGATAAGCAGGTAGGGTGCTAAACCTTTACAAAATGAGGAACAAATCCAAATGACTCAGCAAAATAGACTAGCCCAACACAACCAATTGGAGAGAAACAACCAAACAAAAACAACAACCAACAAAGACCAATCAGAAACAACAACAAGAAACAATTCAAGAAATGGAGCTTGAACCAAGCACAACCTCTGAGGGTGAGTTAAACAAAACCGTAACCTTCTTAGAAAAAAGTTTATTCTTTTTGTGAACCATTGTCTAAGGATAATCAAAGACTGAAATTGAGAAAATTTGATCAGAAGGGGAAAACTCCCCTCTAGAGTAGCAGACAAGAGGAACAACATTTACTTCAGGTGAAACATTTGAAACCAAGCTAGGAATTGCCAAATTTGAGAGACTGCATATCGGTATCCATAGAAGGAGAAAAAACCATCACCTCTAAATCATGTGGAGAAGAATGAACCTACACAAAAGGTACTGAAACATTTTCTAGAATAAGAGAAACATGGGAATCTACAAGAGGAGCAACAATCACCTCATCATTAATATCTTTATTCATAGAAGAAGAAGGAGTTCTTGAGTCTTCATCAAAAGAAATAGCATCAGCAATAGGAAGCATTGTTAAGCGTTCATGGAGTGAGTTCTTCCACCAAGTAGCAGAGGAAGTAGGGTGGGAGCCACAAGAATAGTCACGATCCAAGTGACCAACAACAAAACAACGTCTACAATGAAAAGGAAAACCATCATAGTCCATGATCTGAGACCATGACCAACCATTAACCTACAAAACTACCTCACCAGGTAGAGCCTTTGAAAGATCAACCTCCACTAGGATCCTAGCAAAGGAGGTGTGAATAAAATTATTGGAAGTTGTATCCACTTTCAAGATTCTACCAAAAGCATTACCAATGCCCTCATAGGTAGAGGAGCACTAGAACTATAAATGGAAGATTAGGAAATCTTACCAAAATAGGCACAACATCTAAAGGTTTAACATTCAAAGGATTAAAAAATGAGCCCAAGGTCTAATGGAGATGGGATGACAATCCCAAACCCATAAACCATGTTCTAAAATAGTTTGTCTATCCTTAGGAGAGCTAAAACTCACAACAAAAAAACCCTTAGTAGAAGGGTAAATCTCCATCATACCATCAACTAGAGGAGCCCAATGGTTGGCAATCCAAAGGTGCAAATCAGGGAGGGAAGGCCACAAGTGGCAAAATCTACAAATAATTTCATTCTTGGGGTAATAAGCAATATTTATAGTAACTTCCTTACCTAAAGAGACAATAGGAGCAACACCTACACATAACAAGGGATGCACAGAGCCCTCCCTTGGCCTCTTTAGCTTCATAGCATCAACAAATGATGGTTGGAGACCAAGAAGAGCACACAGGATCCTAGGAGAAACCCCAACCACATCCATAGCATTAGTTATGGATGACCCCACAACCACAACAACAACATCAGAAGAACCTGCAACCACAACAACAACATCAAAAGAACTCGCAGTCACAACAACAAAATCAATTGGGGAAGAACCTGCATCCACAACAACATCCACAGTCACCCCAGGACCAAATGTACTCTTAGCAGAAACACATGATGGCAGAACACTCCTTACCACCGAAGGATCCACACCACACAACATAATATATTCGATGTTATATATTATATAGTATATATTTTTTAATTTGTTATCAAGTTTTAGGTAATAATTTTTAATTCTAGATATAACAAGTAAATAAATCTCTTGAAAAAGAGTGTAAATATTTTTGATAAAATAATCTATTGGAATGGAATAAAATTTTAACCTTATGTTTTATTATTATGGACTTTATGGTAGAAAAAATGCCTTCAAAAATTAACAAAAAAAGTTTTATTCTTAGAATCCCTAAAATTTTGAAAAGTAAAAATCCTTGCATTTTACTTTAAAAAACTTAAAATATAATGTATCAAAAAGAAAATAATGAATTCTCATGACTTAAAGTATTAAAAAATTACCCTTAAACTAATATTTAATACAATATTATATTATCAAGAATAGTGTTATGCTTAGGGCTCTAATTATAAAGTTTATCGTATGATCTTTTCAATAAGGAGATTGACCCAGTTAATCAGTTTTGCATTACAACTCATTTGAATTATATGTTCTTGTGCCCTATAAAAATGTCCCCTTGTCCTTTTTATGGTCATTTATGTCTTGTTTCATGGTGTCGAAACTATTTTGCTCTAATTTTATGTTGTAACATGGCTTGAACATGCATATTTAGGTACTAAAACTCAAAGAACGACATCTTGTGAAGGTGTTGTGAAGTGTTGTAAGACATTTCTACATTCTTCTAAACTTTATTAATTATAATTCACTTAAAAATCACCTTTTTATACATCATCAAGTCCTATTTTGAAGTGTTGTAAAGTCTTGTGACAAGATTTCACAATCTTCTAGGCACATCTTCACTATTTATCCCTTTATCATGACTTATTTGACCCATTTATGCCCTCATATGATTTTATTAAGTGTATTTTTGAATATTATCCCAACAAACAACATTAAATACAACATATTTTCTGACACACACTTTTAGGTCCTAGCTGGGACCCATTCGCCATGGGAGGCGAATGAGTCCCCCTTGGCCCCAAATTCAAAATATTTTAAATTTCCTTTCGGGATTTTATTCAAAATCACTTGATTTTGCCCTGTGATGAGGTATCAATAGGTTACTAAGGTACAAATGTGTATAAATAAGCGATTTTCACCTCATTTCAAGGCCCATTCATCAAGTTCATTTATTCACCTATTCACTCAAGCATTTAAGCATTTTACAGCATCCCTTCAAGCACTATTCAAGCACTTTGAAGCAACCATTAACATTACTTCAAATTTGCATCATCAAGGGTTTGGTAAATTAATAGCAATTGCATGTTGTTAGTTTATCATTCCTTTTCATTTCATTATTTTATTAAAGGATTGATTACCAAAAAGTGGGGTTTGACCATTGCAAACCCCTATTCACTAACCTTAAACCATTTTTCCCATATTGCATGTTTGTTTGCAGACCTAGGTATGCAGATTTGACAAGCTTTTTGGTGTTGAAGATTGGTTTACAATTTAATTAGGTGCTTCAATTCAACTTATGTCTATTTCACGCTTGGAGAAGATTTTCTGTCTGTTTCCCGCATAATTGACTTCAGCAAGCCGAAAAGCAATGATTTCTAGATCTAGTGTTGCAGAGTTGTCTCCTAATTTTTTAGAAATTTGTGAGAGGACTAATTCACCACCTGTGGAAAATGAGTCCCACCTTAGGACTGAAAATATAAATTTTGTCAAATTCTAGATCTCGACAGAGAGAAACTTACTTTCGACACTTTTTCACCAAGAGGATGACTAATTCGCCACCCTGGGTGAATGAGTCCCACTTTGAAAAATTAGTGATTTCAACTAGCATATACAACATTCCAAATTCATCATATTTTTCCTAGGTGCACTCTGATATAACCCTTTTCTTTATGTTCTGCTTATTTTCTTCATTTAGTTCATTGTCGCATAACACAATGTATTTTCAAACATAGCTTTAAATTGTACTTTCGCATTTTTTTTCATTCATAATTTAGATCAGCCAATTGCATTTAGTTAATTTCATTTATGTTAGACAACATTACACATAACATTAATTGAATGAACCATTAGCATTTTTGCTCCTATCTCTCTCCTTTTAGGTGAAAAACCTTAGAAGTGCAAGAGTTGTCCATAGGAGCCAAAAATCAATCATTCATTTTGGTGAACCCAACTTTTGAGCAGTTTGCATTTCTAATTTCATTTACATATTGCATCCTAGTTTACATTTGCATTAACATTCAATTAGTACATTGTTTTGTTTTTGCATTTTAGGACATTTTATCTTGCATTAGTGAAAACTTCATTTAGATTTTATTTTTTCATTGCATCTCATTGAAAAAAGTAAAAACTGGCATTCTACATCTTTGATTGCATTCTATAAAGCATCAAAATCGCATTAAAATTTTTGAAAAACACACAAAAACATCATACTGGGACTCATTCGGCACCCAAGGCTAATCAGTCCCTCTGCATTTGTTAAACAACATTTTTAGCATTTTTTTGGCATTTTTCTACATTTTTGTTTTCTGTAGTTAGATCTTTGCTACAATTAGCAATATTTCTATTATTTTCATTTTGATATCTTAGATTAGTTTACATTTGCATTCACCCCTCCTTTGTGGTACTTGCATGAGTGTTTGGTGCCCCATTGATAATACTTTATTGAGAAGAAGTTCTAGAATCATGGCCTCCCACAATAGCACTTTTGTTGTGGACCTTGGGATCTCACGAGCTCCTACTCCTAATATGGACAATGGTGCATTAGGCCGCTGACAATACCACTTCTATGCCTTCACCTTTCTATCCAATGAATGCTGACACCCCAAAAAACTCTCTTCCTCAAGATAAGGTCATTAGTATTCATGAAGAATTTTCACATTTACAACAAGACTTGTCACTTGAAAACACTTCCCAAACTTCCATACCAACCATTGATAATCTTCATCGTTTGATTGAAAATGATGATGGCTTGCAAGTGATGAAGAAAATTGCTAATATTTACAATAAATATGCCTCTTCTAATACCCAATCCACAAACATTCCTATAAGCCAAGGAGCACCTCAAGTTCCTCCCCCTTCAACCATAGCATCCATACCAACTTACACCAATCTGCAAGTCACTACAACTATGCAACAAGTTAGTTATGTGGCTTCTTCCTTTGTAATTCCACCTAGCATTCCTACTTCTCTTGTGACATCATAAATCCCTTCCACCACCTTTAGAACCCTTAGTATTCCTTTCACTTCCCCTAACATCCCTTACACTCCATCACCATTTTCTCTTCCATCTCAATCTACATACCCCGACCCCATTCTTACACAACTCCTTACCATAGTTTCTTCCATGCAACACCAACTTTCTACCATTAGTCAATATCAAACTACTCCACCCACATATCATGTATGTAGCAACCCCTTATCCTTAGAAATCTTGCGTACCCCAATGCCACAAGGGATAGAAATTCCCCAGTTGGACAAATATGGAGGTAAAGGAGACCCTATCAACCATGTTAATGTTTATACAACTTTATGTAGTGATTTTGTCCTTGATGAGAGAATTTTAGCCAAAATTTCTCTGAGGACCTTGAAAGATACTACCTTAGAGTGGTTTTCCAACTTGCCTAATCATTTCATGCACTCCTTCAATGAACTTGTGGATGCTTTCATAAGTAACTTTCAAGTTCACATGACACCTAAAAAGACAATGGTTGACCTCATGTGATGTAGACAAAACACAGATGAAAAACTCATAGATTTTATCTCACGATACCAATCCTTGTATCCCCAAATAGATGTCAAGATTCCTGATGCACATCTGCAAAAGATGTTAATCAAAAACTTGCACACAAATCTTTAGGATAACCTAACTATGATGAAATTCCCTTCGTTTATGCATTTATGCAGAACCTTGTGTGAATACCATAACTCTGTTTCAAGTCATGATTCAAAATCCACTTCTTAGTGAGCTGACAAACCTGAACACAACAATCAAAACCACAATAACAATCAAAACTTTCACAAACAAAATAGAGGCTTCTTATAGTTTAATTTTCCTCCTCAACCTCAACCAGTCCTAAAAGTTCAAAACCAAGTGGTAGTTGTTAAGGTAGCGGTGCCTTATCATTATGGGGACCCCAAGATATAATTTACTCCCCTACTCGATACCCTTCATAATACAATGAACCAATTAATTCAACAACGCTTACTCACTTTGCCACCCATTTGACCACTTGATCCAAATCAAACTTTATCACCCACCTTCAAACCTAATGCTTATTGTCATTTTCATCGCCAGAATGGACATGACACTGAATATTGCAAGCGTCTAAAACATTTAGTTCAAGACCTCATTGATTTAGGCCACCTATCCATTATGGGTGTTAATGATCAAGGTAATAAGTCTGTTGCACCCCCTAACCAAAATTTTCTAATTTTCACTAATCCCATGCCTAAACATACTACCTCATTTGTCAAAGCTAGCAAACCTTCAACCACTGATGTAATGACTATTGATACAAACAGTGAACAACATGATATACCCCCCATGTTACTACTGAAAGTCCTATGGATGAACTCATAGCTATGATAGATGTTATCCCTCATAAGGTCTAAACAATTAAGTCTCTTGATATCACTTTTTTTACTAAAGACATACTACAAAAAATTCCTAATGGTCCTCTTTACATAGCTAGCAGAATCTATAATAAGCCCACTAATGGGATATTAATAGCTCCTAGGACTTGTGGCAAGAATGTGATCACAAAGGAGTTTATAGTATTACTTGAGCTATATCAGATGAATATAATAAACCCACTGCATGGATTAAGAACCATACTAGTTTTGCACGCCCTATGATCGAATTGATTGTGGTACCCTTACAAATAGGACCTAAAACTTTGGAGGTAACATTTTCAATTATTCCACAACCCGACCAATTTCATTTATGGCTAGGCTACCCTCGGCTTCACTCAATGAAAGTAGTCACATCAGTTGTTCACAAGTATTTGAAGTTTCCACATGGTAATGAAGTATTTATTGTACACCATAGTGGATTTAATCCCCTCTCCTCTAAAGGAAAAATTTCCTTAGAATCCTTTTGGCCTAAACCCATGCAACCTATAACATCTTGAAAGGACTTCTTTTTCATTTCTTATCAAAAGTTTAAAAACAAAAAAATAGTCAAATTGTCTCTTTGTGGTACGTCTCGGTCCACGTCTGCACCTCCTATCATAAATGAAACCATGCTTCAACTTGAGTCATACATTGAGAAAACCATACAACCTCCTCCACAATCACCCTTAGACACTTCCCTGCCATTGTTTAAATGACCACAAGAAAATGAAACCAATCCTATCATACCCCCTCACGTTAAACAAGTGTATAAAGAAAAAGAGAAAGTGGTTGATCTATCTTCCTCAGTTTCTTTTGTTATTCCCTCTTTAGAAGTACAAGAACCTATGATGACTCAATCCACTCTTACACCTCAATAACTCCAAAATAGAATTAAACGAAACCGTGGCGCTAGGGAATGTAGGTGTCGTCGTCATCTCCTTGCTCATCAGTCTGGCCTAGAAGAAAATAAAGAAAATCAACCTCAACCTTTGAAAAAAGTAATAGATGACCACCCTCTTGACCCACCACAAGATAGTTCGGTACAACCTTCAAAACAACCTGAACCAATCCAACAGTTGAAACTCTTGATACATCCATCTTTAGAAATCACCCTTCGTCCTCCTATTGTCATTAATCTTGATGATGATGATGATGTGGATATTTCAAAAATATATGAAGAAATACGCAAAAATTTAAACTCTTTATTTTCATCTACAATGAGCTTAAATGATAAATCTTCTCCATCAAGTGAAGAACCTGGTACCACTCCTGATTTGGGGCTTGCTATTCTTCCTTTGGATAGTCAGCTGCCTTCACATTACACTTAACATGATTAGGAGGTGGATGACTTCTTAGATAGTTTAATAGCATTCGCCTAACTGACCTTTTTTTCTTTTAGCTTTTTCTTCCTTTTTCTCCTTTTTTTTTTTCCTTTTCATGTGTGTATTGTGTTCCCCTGTATCGTGTGTTTTATGCTTTATCTCTCTTTGTGCACTTCTTCTGTATGTCATACCTTGTTTTTTTTATTTTTGTTTTATGTTTTCCATTTGGGGATGATGCAAGATGTGGAGATACCCTATGTCTCTTCCATGTTGACCCAAAAGGTCCTTTTTTTTTGTTTTTTGTTTTCCTTTTGGGGATGATGCAAAGCGTAGAGACACCCAATGTATCTTCCATGTTGATCCACAAGGTCCTTGTCTTTTTGTCTTTTTGTTTTGTTCTCCTTTTTGGGGATGATGCAAGGCATTGAGACTGAAATGTATCCTTCATGTGGACCCAAAATATTTTTCATTTTCTTTCACCTTTTCTTTTTTGTTTCACTTGTGTTTTCCTTTTGGGGATGATGCAAGGCATCAAGACGACAATGTCTCTTCCATGTTGACCCAAAGTGGACTTTCATTTTCTTTTGTTTTCACTCTCTTTGTGTCATTCTTCCAATTCTATGTGCTTTGGGGAATGATGATAGTTTTGTGCTCTTTCATTAACACATTTCAACAATGAACATACTGACTCCAAATCTATAGATCCCTTATGTGTTTGATGTGTTTTCTTTTCTAGGGGGTAACTCCCTTTCTTTGTTTTCTGTTAACATGATGTAGCCTAACTTTGAAACATATGACTTGGCATAGGGCTTTCACAATTGGCTCTCATGTCTTGTTTTTCCTTTTACTTTTTTCTTTTCTTCTCTACTTTAAAGTCATTGCTCACAAAATGATGTGTAGCAATTCCTTTAAAGTGGGGGGCATACATCACCATGATTGATTTGTGTTCTTGGTTCCTAGTGTATCCTTGTCATTTATGTGATGCATTTGTTACTTTTTGGATGACATTGGGTATGATGTAATTCATAAGTGTGATCTATCTTAGCATATTACATTCCTCTTGGTGGCCTGATGTGATGCACTGCATCCCCTAAGTTGTGAATATACTATTCTTTGATTGGTCCTCTCTTGGATACATTAGACACAATGTTCCCTAAGTGATAGACCTTGCATAAACTTAACAAGACTCCTTTGAACATCTTTTACACTTTTACATTTTTTCATTTTACATTTTGCATAATGCAACTTGCATGACTATGGTACCTTTGTCTTTTTGTTCATGAGCATTTTTCTTTGTGGCATGTTGTTAAAGTTATCAATGGGTATAACTTTAATATGGTTGAGTGGGAAGCCCACCTAGCGGCATGACTTTTCCCCATAGCCACTTTTGTGTTTTTGAGTGCATACCAACTAGCATATGGATCTTACCTTTTTGGGATTTCTCACCACACAAACAACTAGTTCTATGGCCCCAGAGTGAGTACATTTGGGCCTTCTCACCTGGCGGACTGTCATGTGTTATGTTTCCCTAGAGTGAGTACACATTATCTTTTTCAAACAATCAGCCTAGATCTAATCCACAACTAGTTGGATTGATGATTGAAGGTTCATCCAATTCATCTCAACACTTGTGTATTATTTTGTTCTTATGTTTAGTTTTCCATGGGATCTTCATCCTGGGGGCTTCATCATCTCTCTTGATCGTTCTCATTCCATCTTGCTAACATAAGTACATTTGAACCCTCCTCTCGATGTTTATGGCTACTTTAGTTTGACTTTGAAGCAAGTTCATCCTCTCACTAAAGTGGGGGATAAATGTACCATAGAAAAATGGCCCCTTGTCATTTTCATGGTCTTTTAGGTCTTGTTTCATGGTGTTGGAACTATTTTACTTTGATTTTATGTTGTATCATGGCTTGAACATGCATATTTAGGTACTAAAACTCAAAGAACGATGTCTTGTGAAGGTGTTGTGAAGTGTTGTAAGACATTTCTAAATTTTTCTAGACTCTATTAATTACAATTCACCTAAAAATCACCTTTTTACACATCATCAAGTCCTATTTTGAAGTGTTGTAAAGTCTTGTGACAAGATTTCACGCTCTTCTAGGCACATCTTCACTATTTATTCCTTTCTCATGACTTATTTGACCCCTTTATGTCCTCATATGCTTTTATTAAGTGTAGTTTTGAATATTATCCCAACAAACAACATTAAATACAACATATTTCCTAACACACATTTTTAGGTCCTAGATGGGACGCATTTGCCATGGGTGGCGAATGAGTCCCCCTTGGCCCCAAATTCAAAATATTTTAAATTTCCTTTTGGGATTTTATTGAAAATCACTTGATGTCGACTTGTGATGAGGTATGAATAGGTTACTAAGGCACAAGTGTGTATAAATAAGTGATTTTCACCTCATTTCAAGGCACATTCATCAAGTTCACTTATTCACCTATTCACTCAAGCATTCAAGCATTTTACAACATCCTTTCAAGCAGTATTCAAGCACTTTGAAGCAACCATTGACATTGCCTCATATTTTCACCATCAAGCATTTGGTAGGTTAATAGCAATTGCATGTTGTTAGTTTATCGTTCCTTTGCATTTCATTATTTTATTAAAGGTTTGATTACCAAAAAGTGGGGTTTGACCAAGGAAAACCCCTATTCAATAACCTTAAACCACTCTTCCCTTATTGCATGTTTGTTTGTAGACATAGGTATGCAGATTTGACAAGATTTTTGGTCTTGAAGATTGGTTTACAAGTCAACTAGGTGCTTCAAGTCAACTTAAGTCTATTTCAAGCTTGGAGAAGGTTTTTTGTCTGTTTCTCACAGAATTGACTTCGACAACTTGACAAGCAGTTATTTCCAGATTTGGTGTTGTAGAGTTGTCTCCTAATTTTTCAAAAATTTGGGAGAGGACTGATTCGCCACCTATGGCAAATGAGTTACACCTTAGGACTAAAAATCTGAAATTTGTCAGATTCTGGATCCCGACAGACAAAAACTTGCTTCTGGTAGTTTTTCACTAGGGGGATGATAAATTCGCCAACCTGGGAAAATGAGTCCCACTGTGAAAAAATAGTGATTTCAATCAACATCCAAAACATTCCATATTCATTAGATTTTTCCTAGGTGCACTCTGATTTAACCCTTTTCTTTTTGTTTTGCATATTTTCTTCATTTAGTTCATTGCTGCATAACATAATGTGTTTTCAAATATAGCTTTAAATTGCACTTTTGCATTTGTTTTCATTCGTTTAAATTAGTCAATTACATTTAGTTAACTTATTTTATGTTAGACAATATTACACATAATATTAATTGAATGAACCATTAGCATTTTTGCTCCTATCTCTCTCATTTTAGGTGAAAAACTCTAGAAGTGCAAGAGTTGTCCATAGGAGCCAAAAATTAACGGTTCAGTTCTAAACCTAATGTTAGTGCACAAATTTAGAAATATTATTGGTGTGAATCTTAAAATTCCTTTGAACTTGTCCTAAAATTAAAACCAAAGTCAACAATTCCCTGCAAATCAACTCTATGATCCTTGGCAGGGACTAAATGTACATTGCAACACTTGTTTTCAATAGAAATATTAACACTAGAGTGTCAAGTCCAATGCAATTTGAGAAGACAGTGTTGGGATATGTAATTTCTCCCACAAACCACAAACATTAAATAAGGTTTAAATGATTAAATGTAATTTTCTAGAATGATGTTTGAGATAAGGATAAGAATTGAAAAAGATTAAATATTTATAAGTCGACCTAAGTTCTAGAATGTACTTTGTAATCTCTAAGACCTCTATATATTGAGGCTTTTGTAATGGATGATAGCATCAAGGTGTATCATGGTGAAGTGATCATGGGAATGCAGTAGCATTCATTATATGGTTTTGTAATCATGTTATGAAGTAATAGCAATGGAGTGCAACAACACATTGAAGATTGCATGTTTATATGTTTGATGTGTTAATATTTTTTTTGTGTTGATTTGTTATATCTCCATCCACCCCATCATAGTGGTATCAAATCCAATCAATGTAAATTTGTTGTCAAATGAAAGTTATTGTAAATCATGGTGAGAGAGATATATTGTAGAGTTGAAGCAAAGATCTACCATTTATTGTTTTAAGACAATGGATCACCCAATATAAAAGTCACAATTGTTTTTGGAGTTGAAATAAGAGATTGCAGATTGCATAAATGAGATTCAAGCACTATTAAAAGTAGATTATGACTGTTGAAGATGAAGTGTCCTTGCATTTTATTGAAGCTATTGTAAAAGAGAGAATGCAAAAATTAGGAGGTTGTTGTGTTAAAAACAATTTGAGATAGTTGGGTTTTAAGGTGCCAAATGAGTTGTCAGTGCATGTAGAGCCAATGATAAAAGAGGTCATCAACACGAGGATTATATAGCCTCTATTAGAAGGATATTTTAAGTCATGAGAGATCACAGTCCGAAGTTTTAAAGTCCACTGCCAATCAGAAAGAGATCATCAAGGGTAATGCACTATCTATATGGTAGATCACAATGTAAAAGAGGTAGATCATTGATATGAATAGAAGATCTAGTGAAGAGGAGTTTTGAAAGATGGAAATAAGTGTTGAAAGCTCGAAGCTGAGAGATCAGTCACAAAGAACAATATCAAAGAAAAAATCATGCATAGTGTCAATATGAGTTAGAAAGATGTTGTTAGAAAAGATAAGAGGTCACTGCCTAGAGGGAAGGAAGCTCATATTGTTTGCAGTTCTATACTAATTATTGGAAGAAGTCACCAAGGAAAGCATTAAAGGTACACCACTTGGTAATGAAAGTAATTGTACAATTGTTGTTTGAATGGCATGCAAAGGACATCACAAAATTTTGAAGTGTCTATAGAATGTGGAGTTAGACACTACTAAAGGAGTAAAGTGCATGCAAATCCTTGCCCGTCCATAAAGATGAATAAAAAATTATGAGATTAAAAGGATAAATTATGGAAAGAAGTATAAAGCTATGACAGATTTTTGGACCCAATGCACTCTCTAACTCGTATAAGGTTTTTCACCCAAAAGGAGAGAGATTAGATCCAAAAATGCTTATGTAACACTCAAATTAGGATGTGTGCAATGTGTTATGAGCTAAATGGAATGATATAAATGAAGCTAAGCTATGAAATTGATGAATTATGAATGAAAAATCTAAGAAACAAGTGATGTTTGAAAATACATTGTGTAATGTAACAACGAACTAGAAATGAATGCAAAACTTAACGGAAATGAACCAAACTAAAAGTGCACAACTATAAAGTGGACCGGGACTAGAAATTTCTTTTGAAATGCTACTAATGCTGAAATTTAGGCTTGGTGGGACTCATTCGCCATTTTGGGCGAATCAGTCCCAATTCTGCAAAACTGAACCAGAGCCTGTTTCAGACAAAAGGGTGTCCAAAAATGTAAAAATGCAAAAATTGACCTTGGGGTGGGACTCATTCACCACCCATGGCGAATTATTCCACTTTTGAAATTTTGGATTTTCAAAGGCAGATTCTGAAGCTTCCATTCTGCACTTCTACTTCCTACAAGTGTCTGCTTCCGAAACTATCATATTTGGGTCTAAAAGTGACTTTTTGTTGATATTTTCACTTGAATGATGAAGAGATGACTTGAATGACCCTAAAATGCAATCTCAAATGTTTTCTATTCCTCCAAGAGTCTTAAATCTATAAAAAAACAAGACAAAAGAGAGATTTGTTGAAGGTTAGGGCATGGGGGTTTTCCTTCGTCAAACCCCATTTAGGTAATTAAACAAAAGTGATGAAATAAATTAATGAAAAATGAAAAAATGGAAATGATTACCTTGTCACGATGATTTTATTTTGAAAGTTGGTGACATAACATGAAGATTTAGCTCTTGAATTCTTTAGGAAGCTAACTTGATGACTTATAATGAGGAAACCCTAACTTGTTCGACTTCTATGAGAAGATGAAAGATGAATTAATGATGAGAGATGCAAGAATGAGTTTTTTATATGTAAATTTAGGATAAAAACACTTATTTATAGTTAATTGTGCCTTAGCATCCCTACTACACCTCATCACAGGCTGACATATAGAAAAATTGAACTTAAAACCTAAATTTTCCCACTCAAACCCTGAAAATGACTCAAAATGGGACTCATTGGCTACTAATGGAGAATGGGTCCCACCTAGATAGGACTAGTTCACCACTAATGGTGAATGGGTCCCACAAGGGTCATTTTTGCTAGCTGGAATGCCCAAAAGTAAGAAAATTAGGCTTATATGATGACTATGTCAGTTATTTGATCAAATTATGCCTTGGGATGCACAATATGGGTTGATAGAGGACTATTAATGATGATGTAAATGTTAAATAGGGCTTGGGACACATAAATCAATGTGAAAGTGTTATTAAATACACTTTACAACACTAAAATTAGGTCCACATAGCCTAGAAATGCACAAGAACCAATGTGAATGTGCAAGACACATTACAACACTAATTTATCATTAAGTTTACATTAAGAACCTTATATATTGATGTAATAATGTGATTAAATATATTTTATAATGTTGAATTATGGAGAAATATGTTAATTAAGTCTAGAAAAGTTTGAAATTCCTTTACAAGACATTACAACACCTTTACAAGACGACATTAGAAGCATGATGTTCAATTTGCAAGGGTCCAAGACCTATTGTGGATGAATAAAATACCTCAAAACACTAGATTAAGGTCTTAGTAAGTCTGTTTTATCATGAATTAATCCCATATCAAGCGAAGGGTCCATTTTTCTATGACACATTTAGCCCCCACTTTAGTTAGAGGATGAACTTGCTTCAAACTCACACTAAAGTAGCCATTAAAAAGGGATCCACATGTATATCAAACCCCCAGGATACAAAATTATGCAAAGGAAAGATAAAAAGAAAGACAAGGTGGAAAAGAGGTACTCACTTTTGGCTGATGAGACTTCTTGGTTGTCCACCTAGTGAGGAAGGCCAATGATGTACTCACTCTAGGGCCACGAAACTAGTTGTCCGCGGGGTGAGAAAGCCCAAAAAGTAAGGTACATATTCTAGTTGGTATGCACTCATAAACACAAAAGTGGCTATGGGGAAAAGCCATGCCGCTAGGTGGGCTTCTCACTCAACCATGCTAAAGTTATACTACTTGATAACTTTAACAAGGCATCACAAAGAAAAAATAAATGTAAATGTTAAGTTTTAAACAATATAACACTACAGGAATGCATGTTGTGTTATGCAAGGTGGCCAATAAATGCAACAATATAAAATGCAAAAATCTAATGTTAAAGATTGTTCAAAGTAGTCTTCTTCATTTCATGCAAGGTCAGTCACTTAGGGAACATTGTATCTAATGTTTCCAAGAGAAGACCAATTAAAGAATAGTATATTCACAACTTAGGGGATGCACTGTGTCACATCAAACCACCAAGAGGAATGCAATATTCTTAGAAAGATCACACTTATGAAGGACATCACAACCAATTCCATCCAAAAAGTGACAAACACATCATGTAAATGACAAGGCTACACTAAGAAGCATGAATGAAAATGAAATAATGGTAATGTATGTCCGCCACTTTAAAGGAATTGCTACACATCATTCTATGAGCAATTACTTTAAAGTAGAAGAGAAGAACATGAGAGCTTATCTAAAAATCCCTATGCCAAGTCATATGTTTTCAATAAGCTGCATCATGAAAGAGGGAATGACGTCACATGCAAGTCAATCTCAAGACATATCGTCCACATCCCAAGCTTTCTCTTAATATGTTCATGAAAGGTAAACGAGTAGTAAAAAGAGACAACAACAAGTGACATACAGAGATAAGGCTTTCTAACCCTTTTCCCCCCACTTAGTGAAGGACAAGGGTGAGCTTAGAATCGATGAGTGTATGTTGCCCCTTGCTATGGATGCAAGAAATGCAATAGTGAGAATGTGATTATCCTACAACTATTACATGGCAAGGAGCAAAAACTAAGGTTATTGAGGTGAATAAGAAAGAATTGTGGAAGATGCTTGTGTGATAGTATTGATGTTGAGTGAAGCCTTGTTGATCTCGATTAAACAACAATAATTAAGACCATGAGTTGTGGGTTGTGTGTTAATTTTGATAGGGTTGCGGATACGTTCCTCTCGAGCACCACAACCTTTTCCATTATACACAAGTTGTTTCATGAAGTCATACCCTTTTCCATAGATCTTTTTCAGTGTTTTGGAATCAGGTGGTTGTTCGTTGTTGTGTTCATCAAGGGTTGGTGTGGAATTTGTGGGATTTTCTAAAGTGGTTGAGACAAATGCTTTGGAAAAGGTGTTTTAGTTTTTTGTTGACATGATGGTTTATTGTTTTTGTGTCTCACCTTTCTTTTATGTGAGTATGTATTTGCTCGTAAATGATGGTGTGAATTATAAGGATCCCCAATCCTCACCAAAGAATTTAGATGTCCATTCCTCATTATTATGTTCAATTTAAAGAGGATCTATGTTGGATATTGGAATCAATGTTGTGAGAGGACTTGTAACCCCTTTTGTAAGGTTCAAAAAACTTCCAAGCTCGGGATCAACTTCAACTTGATAATGTTTATTGTTATACACATATTTCATTATACGATGAAGGGTTGAAAGAACTGCATTCATCTCATGAATCCATGGTCTTCCTAGAAGAAAGTTGTACAAAAGATCATAAGGCATGACATGAATAGGAGTTTGCAAAGTAACCTCCCCGACCATAATAGGTAAAGTGATTATACTGAGCAGTTACTTTGTTGTATTGTAAAATCCTTGAATAGTGGTGGAATCAGGTATTATTTATGACCTATGAACTTCTAATCAATCAAGGAGACTCACACCACACACATTAAGAGTAGAACCATTGTCAATAAGAGTTCTCTTTATGCTTGGCCATTTGTATTGAGCAATGATCATGAAATCGTCACTTTGTTTATGCAACTATAAAGGAGGGAGCTCATGTTGATGGAAAGTAATGTCAAGATTAGTGTGATTTAGTTTATGAACTAAAGCTGCCACATCATTTGGAGTTGTACCATGAGGAACTGCAATTTGTTTTAAGGCTGTTTGAAGAATATTGTTGTAAGTTGGTGAGGTCTGAAGTAAATCCCAAAGTGAAATTTTGGCAGGAGTATTCTTTAATTGTTCAGCAAGATCATACTCCTTTGTGGGTGGGAGGTAACGAGGAGCACTAGGCAGATTTGGTAAAGGTAAAGGCGTTGGGGTTGGATGTGGCAGTTGCAGATTATTTTGAGTGTTATATGTATGAGTAATAGTATCATCACTAGATTGTTGTAATACATTGGTGTTAGGTTGGTTAGAGGGATGAATCGGATGTGAGGGTGGGTAGAGAACAAGTTTAGGTTTATTGGAAGGATGAAGTGGATGTGAAGGTGGGTAAAGAGCAAGTTTAGGTTGTTTGTGGGGAGATGGATAAAGTGTGTAGTGAGATTGAATATTGTTAACATGTCGTAACAAGTGAAAGTTATCATTGTCTTTGAAGGCCATGTTATCTTTGTCTTATATCATAATATCTTCCCTAGAAGGAGAGTTCATAGGAGAACAACAAACCTTATGTTCATGACAATTAAGGTTCGGTTCTTTCAACATAACTTCATCACAACTACGAGAGTTATCAATGGTTGCATTATGTTGTTCTATAAGATTCTCATGATGTTCATGGATTGGATCATGCAACACCATAATACCATCTTCACTAATAGGAGAGATATTAGCAGAAGGGAAAAGTTGAGTGTTGTCCATAATATCATTATCGTCATTCATAGTATATGTGGTTGCTAAATCTGCATTTACCTCAAATATCAATAAACATTAGAGTTATTAGCAAATGAAGTAAAACCAAACTAAGCAACTCCTATGAAATACTGAATCATGCTTCATAATGCAATCAAACAATAAATTATCAAATGAACTAAGTGAAAGCATAAGGAAGCAAAAATCAAACTCTATCTCATAGCAGATTGGTGCTTCTTCGATGTGGAAAGAAGCCCTTTCCCAATCCTTGATAAGCTAATGATGCAAATGCAATGGTAATGGGAAAAATTAGTTCTCAGTTGGAGAGAGTAACTTTGCATGAGATTGTGTGTTTGTGGAGATGAAATGCTAAGATTGTGGAGGATTAAAACAATAGAGTAGGCCTCTATTTATGACCAAAAAGGATAGAAGAATGCCAAACATGGAGGATGTGGGACTAAATATCCACCAGTGAGAAGAGGCCACTTGTCAACTTGTGGTAGGCTTGAGGAATGAGCACATTTTGGTCAATGTGCCAAAGAGGGGGAGATTCAAATTTGAATTTGAGAGTTAAATGTTGAGTTTGACTTGTGCAAGAGACATGTAAGAGCCATGTAAGAGCTCATAAATTCCATGTTGGGATGTACATGTCAACTTGTTTTTGAATTCAAACTTGGAGAACATTCCTCAAAGATGCCATGTTGAGGGAAAATGTTGATTTTAATAAATGAATTAAAATGCTTTATTGGTGCAAGTGGAAAAAGCTAGAGGATGTGATGGGTGGTTAGATTAGATTAATCAGGATTAGCTTAGTTAAGATGATGTTAGATGCTTTTGACCCATTTGACTTAAATATTTGGATTTAAATTAAATCAAGGGGAGATGAAAGGTGATTTTAGATTTAATTAAATAAAGGTTTGATTTATTTAATTAAGGAGGGTGATGTTAGGATCAAATTAAATAAAGTTAATTTATTCAATTTAAATGAATGACCTTAGGATATTGATCAAATAAACTTGATTTATTTAATTGACAAGCGAATATGATTATGCATGATGTCAATTTGACGTGTCTACAATATCCACCCTAGTAGAAGAGCTTTGAGAAAGGTGATAATCAATAGGTGCATCACATGTTGAAGCTTCATCACAAATAAGGGAGTCAGGAAAGGGAGGACAAATAGGATTGGTGTGTGTGTCAATGATTGGAGATTCTTGTTCAAGTAGAACCTTCCAATTGTTGGGAACATTAGGAAGGAGAGAAATAATGTTATACCTCTCAATCATTGGGTTGCTTGATACCAACATATTCTCCTCAAAAATGTGTTGGTTAGAATCAATCATGAAATTATTGGCACAAACAAGGGAAATGTTGGAAGATAAATAGAGATTAGGCAAGATGATATTCAAGAATGTGTTTATTTTTTTAGTGTGTTGTTTACTAACATCCTCCGAAGGGGAATAAGAAAATGGACAATCAAGACTCACAATGCTTGTAACTTCTTTCACCAAGATACCTTTGTCACTAATAAGAGAGGTATTAGGAGAAGAACAAGTATGTGTGTTATGATTGTCTACATCTCCATTCTCACTGATGGGAAATGTAAGATTAAGGATTGTATCAATGGTTGGATCAGGTTTCTAAAAGTCCTCATTGTGATAATCAAAATTGAACTCATAAGAGGGAATGTTGTACTTATACAATCCATTATTAATAAAATAAAAGCCACACCTTTTGAAAGAAAACTTGTTATGATGAAGAAGAAAAGAAAGTGTAATGCAATGACTTAAGATGAAATGCAATTTTCAGATGATAATTAACTAATTATGTTATGTGGGTAAAAGTATAGAGCCGTGTCACACTTTTATAAATGAAATGACCAACACTAATGTAACTTTTAAACTTGAATCACTAGAAAGTAGCATTTATGTTTTGAATTTTAAAATGATGTAAACTAATAAAATGTGTATTTTTTAGTATTTTTTATGTTTTTTACTTTTTGAACAAAATTTAAAAAATTATTTGAATATATTTTTTATAAATTAAAACTTTAATTTAGTTGTTGATAAAATGCTAAAAAATGACGTCATATGAGACATCAAACTTTATATAGTAAATTTTCTTTTTTTACCATCAATTTTTTTGTGTATATTCATAACTTGAAACTTTAGGGCATGGATATATTTATTTGAATTTTTATTAATTATATATTTTTAAATAAATATTTAAATGTTTGTGTATTAAAACACAGTTGTTTCCACTCGACGTCAACTTTTATATTAAATATTTATCTAAAATAGAAAAAAAATTATACTATCTTAATCTAGATTCTTTTATCTAGGGCATCATATTTTTTTAATTTTTTTTAATAAGTTTTAGTATTTTTCTCGACATGGTAATCAACCTAATATTTTTGTGCTGATAACCTACTTTTAGTAAAAAATAAAAAGAAAATATAAATAATAATTGAATTATTAAAATAAATATATATTTGAAAACTACACTTATGGATCTACAAAAGGGTATTCTTACATTTTTAAAAAAATGTTATTTATATGAGTAGGAGTTGTTGAAACTTTAAATTTTCAAATAATTTCATTTTTTTTAGTAAATTGGCCTCAAAGTGGTGCTACATATGTATTTAGCCAACAAGTTGAGTTGGAAAAGTTGTGGATATATTTAACTTATCTAGAATGAATCTTACTAGATCATATGTTTGACCAAAGTTGATTTTATGTTATAAATACTAAAATTCACTTGTGCTGATAAGTTGGCTGAAAGTGTGACACAACTTTGTAGTTTTACCCATGTAACAATATGAGAATGCAAATGTAAAATGTAAACCATGCATGAGATGAGCTAATTTAGGCTAGATTTTATGAAATGGATGCTACAGAAATGCAACTAACTGATATATACAAGTTAAGGCACCAATCAGAAGCCTAAAAACCAATTTCTAAGATTTGGAAAATGTTGTTTCAAGTGCCAAAAGGGTCTAATTCGCCCAAGGTGGCGAATGAGTCCTAGTATGAACCTTTTTTCAAATTTTTTAGAAATTTTAGACTGAATTTAGATGCTACTAATGCAACCTAAATACACTTTTTATGAATACAAGATTTAACACCTAGCATGTAAATGAATCAAGAAAATCCTAATGAAAGCTATATCGATAATGAAAGACACCAAATCAGAAAATAGAAGTATTTGAAAAATTGGGTTCACCAAAATGTGACATAGATTTTTGGACCCAATGGACTCTCTAACTCTTATAGGGTTTTTCAACCAAAAGGAGAGAGATTAGGTCCAAAAAATCTTATGTAACATTCAAATTAGGATGTGTGCAATGTGTTATGAGCTAAATGTAGCTAAGCTATGAAATTGATCAAATATGAATGCAAAATCTAAGAAACAAGTGATGTTTGAAAACACATTGTGTAATGCAACAATGAACTGGAAATGAATGCAAAACTTAACATAAATGAACCAGACTAAAAGTGCACACCTAAAATGTGGATGGGGACTAGAAATTGCTTCTGAAATGCTTCTAATGCTGAAATTTAGGATTGGTGGGACTCATTCGCCATTCTGGGCAAATCGGTCCCAGTTGTACAAAACTGAACCAGAGCCCGTTTCAGACGAAAGGGTATCCAAAAATGTAAAAATCCAAAAATTGACCTTGGGGTGGGACTCATTCGCCATCATGGTGAATGAGTGCACTTTTGAATTTCTATATTTTCAAAGGTGGATTTTGAAGCCTCCAATCTGCACTTTTGCTTCCTACAGGTGTCCTCTTTTGAAACTGTCATATTCGGGTCTGAAAGTGACTTTTTGTTGATATTTTGGCTGGAATGATGATAGATGACTTGAATGACCTTGAAATGAAATCTCCAATGTTTCCTAAGCCTCAAAGATTCCTAAATCTACAAACAAATAAGACAAAAGAGAGATATGTTGAAGGTTAGGGCATGGGGGTTTTCCTTGCTCAAACCTCGTTTAGGTAATTAAACCAAAGTGATGAAATAAAGTAATGAAACATGAAAAAATGAAGATGATTACCTTGTCATGATGATTTGATCTTGAAATTCTACAACATAACATGAAGATTCAGCTCTTGAATGCTTTAGGATGCTAACTTGATGACTTCTAATGAAGAAACCCTAACTTGCTTGACTTGTATGGGAAGATGAAAGATGAATTAATGATGAGAGATGCAAGAATGAGTTGTTAGATGTAAAATTCGGATAAAAAAACTTATTTATAGTTAATTGTGCCTTAGTATCCTGACTATACCTCATCACAGGTCGACATGTAGAAAAATTGTACTTAAAACCTAATTTTTCCCGCTCAAACCCTAAAAATGGCTCAAAATGGGACTCATTCGCCACTAATGGTGAATGGGTCCCACAGGGGTCATTTTTGCTAGCTGGAATACAAAGAAATAAGAAAATTAGGCTTATATAATTACTATGATGGTTACTTGATCAAATTATTCCTTGGGATACACAATATGGGTTAATAGAGGACTATTAATGATGATGTAAGTGTTAAATAGGGCTTGGGACACATAAATCAATGTGAAAGTGTGATTAAATACACTTTACAACACTAAAATTAGGTCCACATAGCCAAGAAATGCACAAGAGCCAATGTGAATGTGCAAGACACATTACAACACTAGTTTATCATTAAGTTTACATTAAGAACCTTCTAGATTGATCTAATAATGTTATTAAATATATTTTATAATGTTGAATTATGGAGAAATAAGTTAATTAAATCTAGAAAAGTGTGAAAGTCCTTTACAAGACATTACAACACCTTTACAAGACGACATTAGAAGCATGTTGTTCAATTTGCAAGGGTCCAAGACCTAGTGTAGATTCATAAAATACCTCACAACACTAGATTAAGGCCTCATTAAGTCTATTTTATCATGACTTAATCCCATGTCAAGCAAAGGGTCCATGTTTCTATGACACAAAAGCCATGTATAACAGCCAAAGAAAAGGTAAATTATTGTATCAAAATCACAATCAAGTGTATAAGGTGAGTTTAAATATTTGTTTCAATCGATAAATTTTCTAAAAGAGAAAAGAAAGAAAGAGATGGTTTAGAAGTAGAACTCAAAGAAATTTAGAAATTTAGTCACCAAGTTTCAATAGAAAAAAATGGACTTTTGATAAAAAAAAATATGATCTTAAAATTAAATTGTCTGAAGTTAAGAAGAAGAATACAAATTTACAAGAAGAGCTAAAGTTTTTAGAAGAAGAATTTTTTTTGCAAAAGATGGAAATATTAAAATTGAAAGAAGAAAATGAATGTTTGAAATCAAAGTCATTGGTATGTGATATTGCATGTGGTATAAAATATTTGGTTTGGTTTGTTGATAAATCAATTTGTTTATGTGATGTTGAAGTTTTTCTTGATGAAGAATTATGTAAAGATGAAGATAAAAGTGTGTTTGAATCTACAAATTTTGATAGTTGTAATGAGAAAAATGTTGGTTTGAAAATAATGGATTATAAATGTCAAAGATTAGGTAAGCATGAGAAAGGGATCAAAGAGCTAATTGAACCAGTTATGAGGCCAAAGTATGAAGGACTTGGATATGTAACAAGTAAATGAAATGATACAGGTTCAAGAAAATTTGTTCACGGAAAGCATTGTGTGCAGTGTTTGCATTGTAATAGGAAAGGTCATACAAAGGATATATTTTGGGATTTACATCGTTGTAAAAATTGTTTATTGAATAATCATTGTGAAAAGATGTGTTTCCAAAGAGAGTGGAAGAGTGAATCAGTGACAAGATGCATTCAAATGAATTATGGATGGAGTTATGGATCAAGTTGGCAAAAAATTGCAGGTATGTTGAAAATGTTGTATAGATATTCATATGTCAAAGATGAAATAAATGAAGAGAGGGTTTTTGGTCTTCAAAGAGGTCACAAAAAATGGAAAGCTACAAATAGTGAGAGGACTTATAGTTTGAAGTTCTGAAGATTTGAAGATTGAAGATTGAAGTATTGTCAGAGCAGTTGGAAGTAATTGGTAAGAGTTAGATAGAGATCCATAGATCTTGAAGATAGTTCAAAAGTATTATGCAAGAAAACGACTTTAGTAGGTCAGTAAACTTGGAAAACAAAATGGTAAATGTTGAAGCATGTGTGGTCAAAATTAATGGGGAGTGTTGGGATATATAATTTCTCCCACAAATGACAAACATTAAATAAGGCACAAATAATTAAATGTAATGTTCTAGAATGATGTTTGAGATAAGGATAAGAATTGAAAAATATTAAATATTTGTAAGTTAGCCTAAGTTCTAGAATGTACTTTTTAATCTATAACAAATCTATATATTGAGGCATTTGTAATGGATCAAAGCATCAAGGTGTGGCATGATCAATTGTTCATGGGAATGTAGTAGAATTCCTTATATGGTTTTGTAATAATTTTATGAAGTAATAGAAATGGAGTGCAACAACATATTGAAGGTTGCATGTTTATATGTTTGATGTGTTAATATTTTTGTGTTGATTTGTTATATCTCCATCCACCCCATCAGACAGTGGCTTGTCATTTATGCTGGTGATGAACCTTTGCCATCCAATGTTATTTTTATGTTTAGTCTTTGAGAAAAAAGTAAAATCACCTTCTTCCCCAAGCTTGTATGAAGTTATCACTTGTGACTTGCATCCACCTTCAAGTGATTAACCTGCAATTGATTGAGGAAGATTGTATTTTTGTTTTTGAATTCGTAATCTATGTCCCTACTTTTATCAAAAATAAATAATAACTAAGGATTTATTTTGAAGTAAATGAGAGGAAAAATGGAGAAATATATATTACAATTTTTTTCTGTATCCCTTACAATCTAGTAATATGTTGTTTTTTCTCTGTTTTATTGAGAAGCTTTCAATGGAGAACTTGTTTCTTGAGGGAAGTAAGCAATGGTTTTTTTTCAATGTGACATCATAGTTGATCCTTGTTCAACCACTATCATTGAATCACTTTTCATTTCACTTTCTTCACCTTGAGAATCTATGGCTACCATGTTATTGTTGAACAATATTCTCTAAGCTCTCGAATAATTTTAAAAAATATTTAAAATGGTATATCTTCTCAAGTGATGATTTCTTGCAAAAAAAATAATAAATTTTGAAATAAAGTAAACATATTGATATAATGATATGAGTTGATATAAATTCAATATTTAACAATATATTTGAGTCATATTACATTTACACTTATTTATTTTTATCAATAAACATTTAAAACTACCTTAATGTTAAATGGGTCTTCATTTTATAATTGTTCAAATACACTAGAAAAATATTATTACTATAAAAGAATTATTTTTATAAATATTAGAAATTTAAACATGTTGTCTCAAGGATAAGTTAAGGATGTAAAACATACCTTGTTTATTCTTTCCAAGCTTGATGATGTTTCTGTACATCTATTAAATAAGAAAAATACAATTAAAAAAAATCTACTAATTTAGTGAAAACGCCTCTGACAAAAAGTCATGGATGATTAAACTAATTTACTTGTACTTGTAGATGGATTTTCACTTGAGAAAAGGTAAGCCATTGAACACCCATAAGATTTATCCATTTCTTAAGGGATGCCCCTGCAAGTAGAGTATAAACATTATAATAACTCTAGGATTAAAAAAAAAACAAATAGATGGACGAGATTCAATATGAATCAAATATGATTCATATTATAAAAGCACTCCAAATTTAGAGGAATACTAAAGCTAGAGGGATAATAAGAGAAAAAACATATAGAAAAGTGAATCACTAAACATATAGAGACACCAAAACCAAATAAAGAAAAAAAAAGGAATAAATGCTTACTATATGGACCTCCAAGTTGTTGCATTGCTAGAAAAAAACTCCAAAAAATTCTCGGCATTACAGATTTAGTGTATGTACTCTTCACTTCTTTCTCATTTTGATTATCATCAGAGATAATTTATCTTCCTATCCAAATTCTTTTACCAAAAATAAACCCAAGGGAAAGTATGTTTAATTAGCCGAATACAACTGTCCCCTTTCAATTATTAACTGTCTAACATTATAAGCATTGCTAAATAAAAAAGATGGCTCCTTACAGTTCTGACTTTATAGAGCTGCCAACAGATCAAAAGAAGCACAATCTTAATTACCTCCAATATTTTGGCAAATGAATTTTTGTAGACTGCCTAATTTATTTTTATTTAAATAAAATATCCAAAAAAAATTGTAAGGGTTGCAATATATAATTCATATTTATGATTTTTTAGTATTAATGGGATAAAATTTAAGGGTCAATTAAATTGAAGATAATTAGCTTTAACAATATTTTAAATTAAAAAGTTATATTTTACAGCATAATATTATTATAAAAATTGTAATTGTACTTTATCAAACAAAAATTTATGATGGCTATTGAAAAATTATTCAAATATTAAAATCATTTTCTCAATAATGAAAATGTTATATCTTAATATATTATAAAAATAAAAGCCATAATATTATTTGAACCAATAGCTTTTTAATTTTTTTAATAAAAAATAAATAAATTTATTATAAATATATTTAAAGATCAAAATAGTCGTGTCTCTCATCACAATATTAATTTAATATATTATATACTAATTTAATATAATATATATTAAAAATAATATTTAAAAAATATATTAAATGATTAAAATATAATATTATAACATTATTATCTATTATATTAAATTATATTTTTATTATTATTATACAAGCAAGGAAGGGCCCTGATCTAATATAAAGCTTACAACTGGGAAGAATAACCCAACAAAATAGATTGGCCAAACACAACAACCATTCAAAATAGTGAGACAAGAATAGAAATAGAAAACTAGCCACAGAGAAATAACTCAAGCTCCAGAGCTTGAAACCAACAACTTTTCTCCTAAAGGAATTTCAACAGATACTTTTTAGGAGTACATTTCTTCTTCTAATGTATAATTTTCTAAGAAGAATCAGGGACATAAATATATTGACTAAGAGGGGCCTCAGACGAGGCACCACATATAGTAGAGGGAATGACCTTGTTTGGAACAACGCCCACAAAACAACATCAACAACAACAAGATTCATAGTTAAGAAAGGGGTCTCAAGGGAGGTAACACACATAGTAGATGGAACAACTTTTTTCTGAGCTAGTACAACAAAAACCATTAGAGAAATAGCACCATCAACAACATGATTATTTATCTAAGTAGAAGAAGGAAGAGGCATACGAACTTAATTGTCAAAAGAAGAATCCATCATGTTTTGAGCTAGAACAAAAAATACCACCAGAGAAATATTACCATCTGTAACAAGATTATTTGTCTAAGCAGAAGTAGGAGGAGGCCTAGAATCCTCGCAGCTATCTAAAGAAGAATCCTCATCAGGGCATATAGTTAAATGTCCTCTTTGAGCATTCTTCCAACAAGTGGAGGAAGAAATAGGACGCGAGCCATTAGGGCAATCACAAGCCAAATGGATAGTAGAAAAATAGTGTCTATAGCGAAAGGGGATACCTTCACAATCCACAAGTTGGGACCAAGACCAACCATTAACCTAAAGCACCACCTCACTAGGTAATTCCTTAGAAAAATAAACCTCCACCAAAATCTAAGCAAAAGAGGTATGAGTGAAGTTCTTAGAGGCAATATCCACTTTTAAGAACCTACCAAGAGCATTACCAATGCCCTCAAAAGTAGAAGTAAACCAGAACTGTAAAGGAAAATATAGAAGGCTTAATCAAATAGGCACAACATCAATAGGTTCCTTCAAAGGGTTGAAGGAATGGACCTAAGGTCACATAGACAGAGGGTGAGAATTCCATTCCCACAAACCTTGATCTAAAACTATTTGTATATCTTTAGAAGAACAAAAACCAAGTGCAAAAATACCTCTAACAGAGGGGTAAATCTCCATCGTACCTTCCATAATAGAAGACCAATTTTAGGAGATCCAAAGGTGTAGGTTAGGAATGGAAGGACACAAGTGGTAGAACCTAGATAAGGGAAATCTTAAAATAAAATCTATGCAATCTAAAACTTCTTGGCTGAGAGTAACCATAGGGGTAGCATTTGCACACTTTAGAGGAACAAATCCCTCCCCAGCCTTCCTATTCCACATAGCATCAACAAACGATCTAGAGGAAAGTCCTTTCATATCATTACATCCCCCCCGAAACTCCACAAATGGACACCTAGTTGTAGCCTCCTCCTCAGAAGTCTTTGAAGCAACAATACAGGTGATATCAACCACCATGTCACATCCAGGCAAAGAGGAGATGAGACACAGGGGACCAACGAGGGAGAAGGGATGATGACCATTCAAAATTTTATATATGCTACATATTATATTAAAGTTAATACATTACATGATAATTTAATATATTAATATAATATTTTTTTAAACATTCATAATATAATATCTTTGTTTTCCTTGTGTAAAAGAAAGATAGAATAAAAAGTAATTAATTTAGAGCAGGGGATAATAACTTTTGAATAGTTAGAAAAAAGTCCTTTAGAAATTATAAAAATATTTTAGATAAATGCATTCAAATGCAATTAAATATTAACTTTTTGGTGTAAAAAACCTTGAAAAGTGCCTTCAAAAACTATGATAAAAAATTTTATGATTAGGATTCTTGAAAAAATATTCCCTTATAACTCAAAATTTTTTAGCCAATGAAATTGAAGGAAAATAATTTTAGAAATTTGAAAAGTTAAAAATCTTGCATTTTACTTTAAGAAAATTAAAATTGTAGAACCTTAAATCTGCATTAGCTCAAAAACAAAAACCCTTAGTATTGTTAGTAAACCAAAGCAAACAAAAGATTCCCTATAAGATTTATCTAATCACAAGAATAATGCAAAAGAAGCAAGCAAAACATAGAAAAACATCATTCTAATAATCAAACTAGCATCTTATAGTGGATTGGTGCTTCTATGGAAAGAAGCCCTTTCCCAATACTTGATTAAGCTCCATGATGAAAATTATTTGAATATGATATGGAATGCTAAGATATGGAGTGGACAAAATCAGTTCTCCATTGAAGAGAGTGACCTTGCATGATATTGTAGATGAGATACAAAGATTGTGGAGGATTTGAACAAGAATGAAGCCTTTCATTTATAGATTTTCTTGATGAGGGATTGGCCAAATGGATGAATGTGGGACTAAAGATAAGCCAATGAGAAGAGGCCACTTGTCAACTTGTGAGTGGTTGATGCATGTGCAAGATTTGGGAAATGTGCCCAAGAGGGGGGAATTTCAAATTTGAATTTGAGAGTTAATGCTTAGTTTGACCTTTGCAAGGGACATGTAAGAGCCATGTGAGAGCTCATAAATGACTTGTTGGATGTACATGTCCACTTGTTTTTGAATTCAAACTTGAGGTAATATTCCTCAAAGATACCATGTTGATGGAAAATGTTGCTTTTAATAAATCAATAAATTGATTTATTTGTGCAAATGCGATTATCTAGAGGATGTGACATGCATTAGATTAGATTAATTATATTTAGATTAACCCAATGATGATTAGGATGTTTTGACCTTTTTGACTTAAATGTCGTTTAAATCGAGAAAAGGATGGAATATGACTTGGAGATTTAATTAAAGTCTTGATTTATTTAATCAAAAGAGATAGGCTTAAATTAAATAAAAGTTAATTTATTCAATTTAAGTGGATAATCCTTAAGTTGAATTAAACCCTATTTACACAGTGAATGGGCGAGTTTGATTAATTTAATATGATGTAATGTTTATACATTTCCCCACTTCCAAACAATGTAGCATTGCCTTGGTTCAAAGAATAAACTTACTCGCTCAAATTGAAAAATTTCTAATTTTTGGGATTACTAACAGAAATAAATACTTAGTACATTGTCCTCGAGAATTGACGAAGATTCGATTTGAGGTCGATCTGTAATAAAGAGGTTCAAAATAGATGGTTATGGATGATGATGCAAATGAGATGGTTTTAAGATGCTTAGAATAACAAATCTATATTATCCTAAACAACTTAAATGATGATATGATGTGATGATGGATGATATGGATGATGTGATATGCTATGATTATGCGATGGATGTTCTATGCAAATGCTTAGACTAGTAGATCTATATTAGGATGATGAAAATGCATGTGATATGATGTGCAAAATAATGATGGTTTGTGGATGCACGATGGATGCACGATGGATGCATGATGGATGCATGATGGATGCATTGGTGATGTTATGTTAGCATAGAAAAGAAGACATCAAGTGATGACAAGAGGATCCAACAAGTCCATGATCTGACGAGACCTTATTAGAGATGATGATGATGATAGATGATGATGATGATGATAAATGATGATGAAAATTGGATGATTTGCTTATCAAGGATTGGGATTTTAAAAGGGCTACTTACCTTATGTTTGATAACACATATAGATATGATGCATCAAGGTATAAAGAACCAGGATGGCATTGTACCTAATGCGATGGACTTTGAATCAACAAATAGATAGGAGTATTCTTGTTCACACTTGACATACGAAAACCTTGCTAGGACGTACCTAATAAAGCAATTATTCACCAAGTTATTTTTTAAGAACATCCAACAAGAACAGCAGATAAAATGATAATGATCATTGCCCCATTCCTATGTCTCTAAATCCTTCATTTGGATATCATTGAGAGGTTCTTGGGACACAATAATATAAATCGAAAGATCAAGTACACAAACAAATATTCTTTATACCTTGATAAAGAGTTTGTTTTGATAGGAAAGAATCCAAGTGATATCGAAATGATGCCATTATGAATATCTGGACATGCATTTTATGGATGATGATGGGTTGATAAGTTGAGTTGATGAGTTTATTGATAAAGTTGACATGTTTGAAATGATCAAAGAGTTTGATTTTGTGTTGGTTTATTACTTCAATTTTGATTTTGTGTGGAGTTTGTTTTCTTTGATTGCTAATTGTTTGTTGTTTACGTAGGATGAAGGTGACAATCGGACAATATGAATGATTATTCTAAGTGAAAGCGAGATAGAAGCGAATGGATTTTTTTTAAAATATATGGATGTTTTGATGTTTTTAGATGTTTTGGGGCGGCACATTATTTTTGAAGATTTTGCAAATGTTTGATTTTCCAAAAAATTTAATGTTTTAGGTTTTGTAGTTTATGAATGTTTTAGTTTGATGTTTTTGGAGATGTTTTTGGATTTGATGTTTTGAATGTTTTTGGATTTTGATGTTTTTATGTTTTTGGATTTTCTAATTTTTGATCTTTTTGGTTTTTCCGATTTTTGATGTTTTTGGATTTTTCGCATGATTTTGACAATTTGGATATGGACATGATGATATTAGTGCTCTGTTTGGGATTTTTGTTGAAAACAAAGCTAAGGTTGATTGATCTGATTGGTGGATTGATGATGATGACATTATTGAGGATACACAACAATGCAAGGATAGTGTTAAGCAACACAAGGATTGGGAAAGCTATCCCCAAGATGATGATGATTGATGATGATTTGATCAAGACTGGTGATGATAACATTGTTGAGGATGCACAACAATGCAAGGATAGTGTTAAGCAACACAAGGATATGATGATTTTTTGATTGGATTTAATTGATCATGACTGATGAAGCTTGATTTGGAACAAAAGATGTTTGGATGATTTGATGTGACGTTTGAAGGGTGTGTTAGATGTGATTGATATTGATTATTTTGATTTATGTTCGATGAAAGATGAAGCTTGATAAGGAACATCTTCTCGTCAAAATATGCCATGGGCTAGTGATTTGGAATTTTTGCTTACAAGTGGTGGAACAATTTGATTTTATGTTTGCCAATGTTCATATCACCACATAAGTTGGAGGGTATAGATCAAGATTTATTCTCGAAGCAAGATGCAAATATCTGCCCCCAGTGTCTAGCAATGTATGGAATGTCATGGATGGATTCTTGGATAAGTGAATGAATGGATGGATATGGATTATCTTGTGATAAGATAAGGTGTTTGGATAACAAATGTTCATTTGGATAATGCTTCAAGGCTCAGATAATGTTGGATAGGATAGGATCCATGAAAATGACCCCTGTTAAGATGTTTACCATAAGCAGATGTAAAATATGCCTGAAACTTTCATTAAGATCCAGATAACTTGGATGATGGATCAAATGGATGAAAATGGATTGGATCAATGGTTTATGGATGAATGGATTTATTATGGCTAAGATGGATGGAATGCTCAATTTATTACAGATGGGATGAGATGCTTTCACCTGAAGTGGTGCACGTAAATGCTTGATTCTACACATGATGCCTGTTTGCTAGTTTTTCATCATGGTCTTTCCCAAAGCACCACCGTAGTGGTTTTCACTAGAGGACGATTTTTTTCTTTTTTATTGTTTTCAATTCTTTTTCTGATTTTTTGGCTTTTTATATTTTTTGATATTTTTTGGTTTTTTCTAAAAGATTTTAGCTCTTTTGAATCACAAAATTGTTGGTGTGATTTCATATAATGTGCATCGGTGTCCTACGAAAGTTGCTTTGCTAAGATATGTGCACTTGAATGCAACTTTTGGGATTCCTGATTCGCTTTGTCGATATCGGAGTTAGCTCTGTCTTTATGCACACTTCGTGATAGAGTGCCTTCAGAATCCTTATGATGAAGGGTCATTGCCAATACATGGTCAATGTGAGAACTGGATATCATGCGTGGAGGTGTGGGTGGATTGTGTTTAGGGATAAGAGATGGATTGGTTGATAGTTTGGAACCTTTGACCAAACTTGGAAGATGGATACAAAAGTGTGCGTGGAATTAGGACCAACTTCTTGATACACTTTGTACGTTGCTTGAAAAGCCTACTTTTTCTTTTGTGGACATATTTGATGGATACTTTTCCCTTTTTTATTTTGCCCCATAGTTTCTTTAACTAATGGAGTTTGATAGGGATGATCTTTCTTTGTATTTTTTGGTATCCATTTGTATATTATTTGTCCATTATGGTTCTCAGCTTCTCTTTCTTTGATAATGTTCTTTGTACTTTGATTCAAATCTTTCTTTTGACATTGGTCCCAATTCATGGATGGGGTGATGGGTGGATGAAGATTCATGACATGGCTGGTTGTAGTTTTGGCATCGATTTCATCATAAGGACTCTTCGTGCTCCCTATGTTGATGTTTGCTTGAGACAAAATTGCCCCCAATATAGTGGTAGTAGTGCCTTCATGATTTGGTTCTTCCTGTTCCAAGAGCTCTTGTTTGGTAAGCATTCTTTGATAGATAGCTATTGTAGATAACGTTAGTTCAATTTGCTGCTCCGCTAACTCTGAATTATACTATCTGTCTAACTTATTTCCTTGAGCGGATAATGTTGGATATCTGCATACTTGATGTCTTGAGTATGAATTTGGGATATATCTGATCCTGATGTTGATAACTTAGTTTGACTGTAGGAGTTAATAATTTGCTCCTTTTGTGTTACAAAATTTTTCTCTAGATGAAGATCATCTACGTGTCCATCCATAGAAAGCATCTCATGGGTAGATGGAGGAGTATGTGCTACATGGATATGATCATCTTGCATAGATAAGAGAGTGTCCATTAGATTATTGTAGTATCTTAAAGATACAAATTCTTGATCTTGAATGATTTTAGGGTTGCTTTCGACATGCTTCGGATCAAGTTCTTGACATGGATCAGTTTCAATGGATGGATTGCTTACAAAGGGTTCTTGGAGGTTGTCATTAGACTTGGTAAGTGGTTCAATATCTTCAAGTGTCAAGTTCAGGGGTCCTTCAGTATCTATAACCATGAGGTCAAAGGATGTCAATATGTCTTGGAAGGGACCACTACTAGACTTTGGTGAAAGATGTTAATTATGCTTTGGAATGAATTCTTGAGATATGTCCTCTAACTCACAAGGTGATGTAGAGACATTTTCAACATGATCATAGGTCAACAGATCGTGCATTATGTCAATAGGATTAAATAATCCTAACACTGCTTGAAATAGGTCACTAAAAAATGGCTCTTGATGTATGGTGAATTGATCATCGGATGGGGTGGAAAAATATTCAAGGTGCTCATCGATGGAGAAATCTTAATCATTGTTTTCAACAATTGTGGTGGAGGGATTTCCAATGTCCTCAACCATAGGGTCAAATAATGTTGACATTTCTTGAATTTTATCATTGCTGAGTATTGTTGGTGGATTTTGATGATGCTTGAAAAGTGACTCTTGACATATGTTGATTTGATCACTAGATGAAATAGACATAGCTTCAAGGTGCTTAGTGATGAATTGATCTTGATCCTTTTTCTCAACATTTGTCATTTTCTGTGTTTTTCCTTGCATTTGTTGGGCAGCTTGAGAGCCTTGTTGCACTTGTTGAGCTTTTCTTGCTTGTTTGCGTGGATAGATATTGTTGGATGGCCTTTGGTAGGCTTTCTGAGCTTTTAGCACAATGTTATATTGTCTTGTTGCATTTGGTTTTGGTGGTAGTGGTCGTGGATTTGGAATCATGTTGGATGTAGTGACAAGTGGTTGAGATAATTTTGAAGTGATCATAGTGGTTTGAGATATGATGGGTGTGATAGGGGCGGTTGGAGTGATCGAGGTGATAGGAATGGTTGGAATGACCAAGGTGATAGGTCCTTGGGAGACCATATTTTGATTTGTCAGGATTGATGTTGTCATTTGTTGGTGTGATGTCGATGGTATATTCAAAGGATTCAATGTGATGGCTCGATTGGTGTTAGGTGGATTGATTTGGATGGAGTGATTGGTGCTAGGTAGAGGGGGAAGCCCTAAACCAAGGAATGATGTTGATATGGGTAATGGTGGTGGAGATGTCTCTTGGCGCAATGACTCAACTATTTTGGTAAGTGTAGCAATTTGATCTCGCCAAATTTGATCTTGATCTCGGTCTTGACTCCCTTGATATAGTTGATTTGGCTTTTGTTCAAGCAAATTTGGAGTGTGTACTTGTGTTTGATTTTGGAAAATGTTTTGATTTGGGATGATGTTCAAATTTGGCATTATAGGTTGAAATTGACCATTGTTGATGTTTGCAATATTCACATGTTTTGCAAATGTATCCATCCCAAAGTTTGTTGGATTCATGTTTCAAAAACTTGTGCTTGGTACATTCTCATTTGGCTTGTAGGGATTTGGTGGGATGATGTTGTTCATTTGAAGGCTCATGCTTTGATTGTTCGGTTGACAAACTTGTAGGTTTGGATTTAGATCTACCATTGGGAAATGTGATCCAATCTTTTATTTGGGCATACTCACACTTGTTGTGCCATTGACATTTGCAGAAGGTAATGATCCCATGTATGGATTGTATAGATGCGAGTGTTGATAATCAATCGGCGTTCTAAGGCTTTGATAGATTAGTTGAATTGGATTACTCATGATGTATGGATCAAGTTTGTATTCCATTTTCTCTTTGTGTTTTGACCTTGTTGCAAAAGTGACCTTTAATGTTCTTAGGACTAATGATGAGATGAAGGATGAAAGGGGGAAATGATATGAGTATTGAACGTTTAGGGACTTTGTATCAATGCTAGACTTAGGGTTTGATTTTGATTGTTTTGATTTGGATAATGAACTTGCAAACCCTAAGATGTTGGGTGTGATCTTGGGATGAACTTGTTCAAAGGATTTCTAACTCAATTAAATGTATGACAAAGGATGCATTCCCATACACCTAACTAAACAAGGTGATTTTGATTTTGAGGATTTACCCAAGTCTAGAATGATATTTCCAAAGATCTAAAGTTTTTTGTTGGATGAAGTGTTTGATTTTCTCCTAAATGAACCTAGGAAGGACTTGTTTACTAGACCAAGATAGTGAAGAACATGCCTTTCTCTAAGAGTAATTTGAAATCAAAAGACCAATGTCTGCATGAAAACCATATGACCAAAAGATTCCAAACACATATGTGGGGTCCAATTGATTTAATCTTTGCTTAATGGATTATTTTTACCAAAAACACACTCTTGATTAGATTTTGAATCTAGATGTCTAATGTCCCAACTTTCCCCTTATCCCACAAAGTGTATTATATGGAAACCAAGGAAATTTGAGGCAAGAGTTACCTAAAGTTGACTTTAGTAGAAGCAAATTGAGATGAAATCCAAATGTTTAGATGCCTCTAAGGATACGAATCTCAAGGGAAAGCAATAACATGTGAATTTTTTCAAGGATATTTGCCTCTAAAGGGTTTGTAATTTTGATGATTCAAGGAATGTTGGTTTCCAATGTTTTCATTAAAGCAATCAACAAGTGGTTTCTAAACCGACTCACAAGCAATATAACATCCTAGCTCAATTGGTATGTTTTTCTTGGTGGGATTGCCTCATGCCCTTCATAGTTCTTCATAGTAGAAGAGATGATTTTACATGCAACCAAGGATAAAATATAAAGGTATGTTAAGAATGAAGTCTTAACCTCTATATTTCAACCAAGATTGGACATGGCAAGTAACTTCTTGGAATCTAAGTTCCAATGCACCACTTTGATAAACTCGTTGGATGGACTGGATGGCTGCTACAAACAAGGTTCTTAATGACACAACATCGGGGACATGGCACCTTGCGAGCATCCAGGAAGCCACTAAAGGCTTTAATCAATCCTACTACGGGCTCTTATATGTTTTACGGTAGTACCCCATTCTAAAAGACACTGTACGGCTAAGGCCTACATACCATGAGGACTTGACAATTTTGTCTTATCCATTTATATACCAGCCCAAATGAAAAACCAGTTGGAGCCACCTTCGAGTTCTCCTTTCGGATGTGTCTCTTAGGCAGGCCCCTCTAAAGGTGAATCAAAGCAATAAAATACATTTTGAGTGTTTCTCTTGCACCCTAGATCACACGAAGCGCAAGGGGAGAGGATACGCACTCAAAATGCACCAATGAAAAAATCACACAATTCAGAAACTTGTTCATTTTAGCCTCAAAGCAATGATGAATTCATTTTAAAGCACCAAACTTGAGTGTGAAGATTTCCTTGTTCAATTTTAGCCCAAAAGTAAAGTTTAGTCAGTTTCTAAGTTTTGATTTTAATCCAACTTTGAAAACAGAAAATTAAAGTAGTAAATGGAGGCTCCAAGCATTAAAAAATGCTTTTAAGTTTCAAATTTGACTCTTAAATCTCCTCCAAGTTTCTTCGAAGATCACTTGTAGCAAGCTCCTTGTGCAAACGAAAAATCCCTCCTTTCTTTCCTTTCCTTCATCTTCCTTTTGCCTTTTTCCTTTCGCCTTCCTTTCACCTTCCTTTTGCCTTCTTTATTTCCCTTTGTTTTCCTTTTTGTTACCTTGTACCTATGTAAAGAAATAGAATCTTGTAAGAATCAAGTTATTTAATTAAAATCATTTCAAACATTGACCTCAACTAATAAAATGATCCCCAATGGAAAGACAAATGTTTTTATGATAATCAATGGAACATCAATAAATGGATCTACAATTTATTAATCTGACTTGTATGATTTTGCAATCTCAAAGACAAATATTAACATTAACTTTCAATAAGATCCATGGTCTTTCAAGTAGCAAACATTAATGAATGCATTTATGTCTTCACATATCTCATATCAACAAGATTCTCTTGGAAACAACTTTGATCAAGTTGATAAATATGAAAACTTACACAAGCAACTTACATGTATGAGACAAATGTGTAGGCATGTCTATTGCTTTCTCAGAGAATATTTTGGATACTTCGCATTGAATGAATGACAAACTTTTAAACATGTTGTACATCTAGTCATAATTCATATCATAACATCGCGGTTTCAACCTTCTATGCATACATACACACTTAAAATATATCAGACATGAAGAGGACTAGTCACTATAGTTGACTATACATCAGCATTTGAAATTGTAGATTTGAAGATATTTGTTATATGGTGTGTGGGACAACTAGGCATCAAAATGTATTGGCAGGGAGATAGACCAAGCATGTGAAATAAATGCGCAGATTTGAAAGATTTTATATGCCACCAGCAAACTTCCTAGTCTCAGATGTATTGTAATATCTGTCAATTTAATGGAACTGGCAGGTGTAAAGCTTTAAAAGAAAAATGTGTTTGGTAGGTGAATAAAATAGCACAAAAGTCATTTGAAATTTTTTTCAAAGTAAATGCCAATGTCAGTGTACAATCGAAGAAATGCATGGATGAGGCATCTTTTAAAAGCCATTTTTTTTTTTTTTTGGAGCTAATGCAACCAGTAGGCAGAAAAAAAACCACACCCAATGTCCTTCAAGAAACATTCAAATTGGTGGGATTAGTAGGTAAAAAGCCGAATTCCACAAATTCTAGCAAGAAGGCAATAATTACAAAATCTCTGACCAGCATCATAGATACAAAATGGATTCATTGATAAGACTTTAGAAGCCACAAGCAGGTGTAGAGCAGCTTTCAAAGTAATGCCATTGGTAGGGGTAGAGTTGTACGTATTCCCCTAGTCCTTCATGACTTTCAAGGCTTTCAATAGACTTTCCCACAAATGCCAGCGTCCAAGTTACTACCTACACACAAGGTACCTTCCCGAGTAGTTGACAGAAGCCTCTCTACATTACCACGTCTTCCAGTGTACCATCACATAACATAATTCACTTTTACTTTCTATTTGATTTCATAATGGCGGTCGAAGGCTTTCCCTCAATACCATGATGACGAGCAAATTCTTTTGGCAAGTGTAGAAATGAATTCTACAACCTTCGACTAGCGTTCTTTCTGTATTGATCTTTTGCAGGAAATTGAATTTGAATCCCGTTAGATAGATCACCCTAGGCAAGTTGTGATACAGAAAGCTGCCACATAAAAGTATGCAAAAGTCATACAAAAGATGTTAAAATGACTCTGTGAGAAAACCATACAAAGTTGAAACTACGAAGTCAAAATGACAAAATGGGTAAAGTTGTAAACTAAAACAGAGAGAATAAAACCTCAACAACATTCTAACTGTAGAAGCTAGCAGAGATAAAGCAAAAATGAAATTGAAATTTTTCATGTTTTGACGCCTTTAAACACGTAGAGGATTTACAGGGACCTCCACCAAATAAGAAACATCATATGTCTAGTAAAATAGTAAAACGGGGTTCTATAAGATATAGAACCCACATAATCTCATAAACAACAAACACAATAAAGAGACTAATATATATAAAACATAAAACCAACATAGTCTCACAAACTGTCACTGTTATGAAGCAGAAGAAGACTAATATATATGCCCAAATAACACTCCCAAACTAGAGTCCTCCATCCAAGATGAGGCTCAAACAAAAATAAAAATAAAAAAGATCTGTGAATAGATTTGAGTATGCATGTTCATTACAAATAGAATTTGAAATCAATAACTCTACTACCACCTATTCAATTTCACTCGTTACACATAATGCATATACCCATCCCATGTATACTCATTACAAGTCAAAACAATCAATACTTTATGCATTTGTTCTACTACAAACATTTGTGACTCCCCAGCAAGTAGAAGGAAAGAAAGCAAGAGCAGTAAAATTGGATTTTTATTTTAGGGTCAAGAATCATAAAGGTCCATAATAGACCATAAAATGTAGCCAGTCCACTTAGAAAAGTGCACTCCAAAAAACAATCCTTTATGCAAAAAAAATCTCTAGTATATCTAGAGTAGACATGGATGTAACTGCTCGAAAACTGCACCAAAAATTATAACCATTATGCAAAACTTTGTTAGCTGAAAAAAAACCAATCAAACCAATCCACAGTGTTCTAGTCAAACATGACTTTAATTCTCTATGAGCGGCTTATGTAGAGAAGATATAGTTTCCAAAAACCATAAAGAGGCCATTCTTATATGGATGGAGAAGGGATTATTTTTGCTTCTTAGAGGAGCTGGGTAAAATCCCTTTGCCTCCATCCCTCTACCCTCCTTCTAGCGCCAATATGTAGAACCTTAAATCTGCATAAGCTCAAAAACAAAAAACCATAGTATTGTTAGTAAACCAAAGCAAACAAATTATTCCCTATAATATTCATCTAATCACAAGAATAATGCAAAAGAAGCAAGCAAAACATAGAAAAACATCATTCTAATAATCAAACTAGCATCTTATAGTGGATTGGTGCTTCTATGGAAAGAAACCCTTTCCCAATCCTTGATTAAGCTCCATGATGAAAATGATTTGAATATGATATGGAATGCTAAGATATGGAGTGGACAAAATCAGTTCTCCATTGAAGAGTGACCTTGCATGATATTGTAGATGAGATACAAAGATTGTGGAGGATTTGAACAAGAATGAAGCCTTTCATTTATAGATTTTCTTGATGAGGGATTGGCCAAATGGATGAATGTGGGACTAAAGATAAGCCAATGAGAAGAGGTCACTTGTCAACTTGTGAGTGGTTGATGCATGTGCAAGATTTGGGAAATGTGCCCAAGAGGGGGAAATTTCAAATTTGAATTTGAGAGTTAATGCTTAGTTTGACCTTTGCAAGGGACATGTAAGAGCCATGTAAGAGCTCATAAATGACTTTTTGGATGTACATGTCCACTTTCTTTTGAATTCAAACTTGAGGGAATATTCCTCAAAGATGCCATGTTGATGGAAAATGTTGATTTTAATAAATCAATAAATTGATTTATTTGTGCAAGTGGGATTATCTAGAGGATGTGACATGCATTAGATTAGATTAATCATGTTTAGATTAACTTAATGATGATTAGGATGTTTGACCTTTTTTACTTAAATATTTGATTTATTTAAATCAAAAAATGATGGAATATGACTTGGAGATTTAATTAAATAAAGTCTTGATTTATTTAATCAAAGAGGGAATGATAGGATTAAATTAAATAAAGTTAATTTATTCAATTTAAGTGGATAATCCTTAGAGATTGAATTAAAAACCTGATTTACCTGGTGAATAATTTAATGAGTGGATGCATAATGTTAATTTTGCATGTCTACAAAAATATAATGTATGAAAAAAGTAATGAATTGTGATTGGTTGAAAGTATTAAATTATTTAATCACTAGTTAAAATCTTCGCCTATAGTTCCTTGGAAGGAACTATAAATAGTTATTTTTTGAAAAAAGAAAAGAAATATAAGTTGTAACAACTTATATTATATATTATAATAATAATAGCATAATTTATACACTTTCAAAATTAGTGGAAAATTAGAAACAATATCCAATTCTTTACTCTCTTTTTTTTTGTTTTTTGTTTTTGACCTTTATAATATGAATGTAAAACATATTTTCTAGTGGAAATGTAGACATAATATCTGATTTTTTTTCTTTCTTTGTATAAAATGTTTTATTCTTTTAATATTATTTATTTTTTATATTGGATTCATCAAACAGTTCGATATTTTTCAATGGTCAACCATTATTCTACCATATTCTCAACCATTGATCATTAAAGTCAACTGATAATTTTTATATAAGGAATACCTTTGACATAATAAAATAAATAATCAACTTTGTAACTATAGTGTAGGAAAAAAGTATTCCTTTTTCACACTTAATTTAGGAATGAATAATTAATAAATAAATGAGCTGAATGATGCCTTAATTTGGTGTTGTAATATGTATTTTACATATTCACATTAATTTTAAGACCCTTTTAATTAAAATGGACTTAGGTGTTCCTTATTTTTGGTGTTGTAAGGTGTAGCTTTCAACTTTCGCACTAATCTAGGGCTTTATTAATTAATTAAGGTTATTTTTTCTTAATTGGCCCCTTTAATTTGAATCCAATCCTAATTAATTACAAATTTTGAGGGATAAAACCTGACATTCATAAATTCCATAACATTATGCTTGACATTGAGTAATGTGTATCCTAGGAAAGCGGCCTAGGACCCATTCACCTAGTTGCAACTAGGACCTAAATTCAAATTATGTTTTTGGTGGTTTTTCAATGATTTTAAATCTACAATTCAATGTTGACTTGTGATATTTGAATTTTGAGAATTAATGTTAAGATATTTATAAATATGAGATCATTTCACTTTGTTTCATCCTAGAAAATTTTTGTGACTTCATGAACTCAAGGTAGAGCAATTCAAGAGCATTCAAGAGCAATTTCAAGTCATTGAAGAGCAGAATTATTGAAGATTATTGCAGTAATCAAGATTCCATTATCATGTCAAAGATTTATTGCATCATGCATGTTGTTTGAGCTAATATGGTGGTGTAGTGTTCAAGATCTATTCAAGCATATCTAGGAAATTATCTCTAATCAAGTTTCATGACCAAGATCTACATCTATTGAGGCCACTTCAGGCTAGTTTGCAAATTTGTAATCAAAGGTTCAAATAAGGTTTTGTGTGTTGTTACATATTGTTGTTCATTCATCATTCCTTCATACTTTTCTATTTCATTACAAGGTTTAATTAAAAAATTGGGGTTTGGCAAAGGAAAACCCTCATTCCCTAACAAACAACATTTTTCTCTCTTTGATACATGTGATTATAGATTTTAGGTGAAGAGAAAAATTGAAGAAAGTTGCAAAGTTGCAAGCAAAAATGTCATATCATGGAAAATCCTCTATAGAATTTATTTTTAGTTGTTTGATCTAGAGAGAATGGAGAATTTACAAGTGCAAACAAAGTAGAAGAGAACCGAGAAAGCATTTTTTAGGAATCCTAGCTAGGACCCATTTTCAATAGAGTGAATGAGTCCTTAGTGAGCTTCAAAAGGAAAATTTTGGTGAAAGGTACTCATCCTTTTCCCCTTTCCAGATCTTCCTTTCAATTACCGTTTATGTCAGATTTGATTACTTTTCTTCATTTGTATTTTGTAGCTTGCATTTTGGAGTTTGTTTGATGGTTTTGATCTTTCTCTCCAAATTGTTATTTAGCTTATACCCTCATCCTTACATAGTTAGGAAATTTGTTGATTCATACCTTGATTTGACTCACCTTTTTGTTTGTTAATCACTTCATTGATTTGGATCTCATTTCCTTGAATGAAATGAGGGAAATAGGTTATTGTATTGACTCCCCTTTCCACAACCCTATCTCTTGTTGTTTTATTAACTTTGTTCTAATAGTTGATGGACTCATAGGTGGTAAGTAAATGGCCATTAAATTTTCCTTTTCCATCTCCATTGATGGTGTTAAAAGCATCTATTTCTAAATAAAATCCTCTGTTTTGGCACTAGTCTACAATTCATATGGTCACACTTTGACCCATCAAATCATTTTTCACTTGTAATTATTAAAATGAATTGCATCCAGGTTAAACATTATGCATATAATCTAACAAATTCATAATATATTTTTTAATGTCATAGGTTCTATATTTTATAAGTAAAATGCAATACATTGTTTCTTTTAATTGTAAATGCAACTTATTAAGAGTTATTAAAAAAATAGAGGTGATGGAGCTCACTTGAATGCAGGTTCCATAGAGGGAAGGTGTTATGGGTTGGTCAGCTTGGTCACAATAGGTAGTCCAATAGTATTGGCTATACCATTGAAGGCTCTTATTAGATCCATATGTAGCATAGTACAACCCACCAAGGGCATAATTATGAGCAACAAAATCACACTGATTGTTTTTCCAGTGTATGTGTCACAACTTACACAAAGATTTTTAAAGTTAGACATTAGAGCCACACACCAACATATAGAAATCCACCTCACAACCTTAGAAGCCATGACTATATGCTCAACCCAACCTGTATAATATTGATTGGTTATTGTGTAAGGTAGGAAATATTATTGTAATACCCATAACTTACACATGGGAAAAACACCACTATATATTTTTTTTCTACCAACTCTACAAAAAAATGTTAACCAAGCTAGATAAGATAGTTTTCTATATATGCATTGAGATACAAAGTTCATATAGCAACACCAATGGCATATCACTCGAGAGCAGGGGATGAGGTAGGGCATGCAAGTGTGTGGAGTCCATCATAAACACCCTCTTGTTGATAACAGGTTTACTAATCATCGTAGGTTGATTTAGGTGAGAATAAATATTAGTTTAATTTTCATCTAGCCAAAATTCATATGTCGATACTAACCATAGGTCCTTTGTTTGAGCCTACTCATCATGATAATTTGATGATCAGTTAGAAAGTCTAGCTCTTTTCCTAAAACATGGTCTATCAACCTTACCATTCCCAAACATATGGTCTATGATTAAATGAATCCATTTTATCTATATTTAATCTTTCCACACTTAAAACATTGACTTCCTTTACGATACAAGTTTACCAAGTAAATAAGTTTACCAAAACTTTGACTAGAATTGATCCATACAAGGACTCCACTATAAATATTAAATTCTCCTAAAAACATAAAGTAATTTGCATGATTCAATTTTATTTCTAATTCAATATCTTATTACATAATTAACCATATTAACTTATCCCAATTTTATAACATCTTAAATATTTAAATTTAATACCTATACAAATATCTTTCATATATATATATGTATATAAACAATTTTCATATTTATTTATTTTATTTTTATTTTTAAAAAAGAACATTCAAGAAAAATTCTAACTTAAAGGTTCAATAAATGAAAATAATTTAAACTAACTAATTTCCTAAACCTATTCTAAATCTCTTATCTTTAACTTTATCTTTAAAATACCTAATTTCTAAATCTCTTACCTTTTCTTTTATATACTTAAAAGCCACGTAGCCTACTTCATAAACTTTTTTTCTTTAAAATTTACTTAATGTTTCTTATGTCCTAACTTATAAGGATCCTTTTTATTTATGTCTTAAGAATGGATGTGATAAGTTAAAAGAAACTGAGTGCAAACATTAAACTACTCTTATTCTCCTTGGGTTTTAGGCAATCCTCACCGCGCTTGCACATGATATCAATGATGCTTTACTATTACCATATTATTTAGTAACATTATGATGTAAATACGTGAACCATAATTTTCAAACAATACTGTTGATATTATTACCCTGCAAGTGCATTAACATTGATGGGAATCTTTAAAACATATTAGCATATTTTACGTTTATACAGATCTGACAGATAATTGAAGAATTAATAGATTATTTATCCAACAGATAAAATTGAAGAATTAATAGATTATTTATCCAATAGATAATTGAAGAATTAATAGATTATTTGTCCCATTAATGACCGTTGTCTATTCCACATAGCCTTAACATCAAACACAAAATAAACACAATAAACCTGAAGATATTTCCAACACATTCTTGTGCACATCTAATAGTAGCTTAAGATAAAATTATTAGCTGATAACTGATGCTAAGACTACATAATCTTTCAGGAGCTGAGAATTACCTGAAGAAGAGTAATATTAATGGGGAGGAAGCATGTAACTTACACAATAGACAGAGGCAACAATCAAGCAAAGATTGGCTCTCACTAGATTGGGGGATTTTTTTTATTTTTTATTTTATTTTTAGGTGGGTGATAGTCTCTAAAACCAAGCAATGTGGACTTAACCAAAATAGGTAGGCTTGCAGTAATAAGTCAATTATCTGATATCAAACTTAGGATCCAATCTCCCTTGTTCTATTCAATACAAGTTTTTCGTTGCACATGAAGCGGTCAGAAAATAACATATATCTACTCAATTATCAAGGTCATTTAAACACAAGACCATCATAGAGATACATAGAAAGGATGAAGTTATGCAACAACACTTCATTTAGATGCAAATACTCTCACTCGCCAATAATAAGCATAAGCACACTGCACTATAGACTCATTATTTATATCTCATGGTTGTTCCCACCAATCATTCTCTTACTGGCATGCAAGTTGCCCAATACTCTCCAAGGTCATGTGAGGTGACAACTCTATAGAGTGACATAAGAGAATGACTGATTACACAACCAGATTCTATTTGACTACCAATTACAAATTTACTCTGAGCACACGTCAACTATCCTTATTCACTACTCACCTCCTCACACCTATTTAGATTCCCAAGCAAGGCATTGACTTGCAAATATTTTAGAGACATTGCAGTCTCAAGTGGAGTTTTAAGGGGTTCCTCATAGAGGACCATGCATTGGTATCCACTCAAGCCACTCCCCTGATGGTTGTGAACATGTTTGCAGATGGGCCGATTAATTCCTATGGAGTAGCTTGTTATAGTGGGCTTGTACAGACTTGGGGAAAAGAGCTTCCACCATTTGTGCAACTCAAGCCCACTGAACGACCACTAGGCAACATGTCGTATCCTATCTAAAATGCAATGGATATGAGCATTGGTACAAGAGAGAGGCTCTTTGGTGTCACTCCGTAAACTTGTAATGAAATGCAAATATAGTGCCAATTCACCAGTGGCTCTCAGTTAGATCATTAAGTCTGTGTTCCTATGAGGAAGTTGTCAGCTATCACGAAGTTTTTTGGATACCAAATAGAAGGTTACGAGGATGGATGAATCTACCTCCACAGGCCAAGATTTTTATTAGTTTCTCAAACTCAATTATTCTCACTCACTTGTTTATTTTTTATTTTTTTTATTTTTACAGGCCTTTGGAGCCTCATTTCCACTAGCTGCGACTTAAGAAAATCTAGGAATGGAGGATGGGAATTTAAAAACACATATGCATGCTACATTTGATGGACCATAATTCAATTTTTATCTTTTCCTATGCAATTTACTTATTTTCCAATCTATGGGTTATAATATTTGTCTTCTTCCATCTACAACTATTATTCCATAAGCGGCCAATCAGTAAAGTCAAGAAGGGTTCGCACTGCTTATTATGGTGGAGACTAAATTTCCCTTGGATCGGCTATCGACTAGGCCACGATACTTTATTCACCGAGGCCTCTTACCTTGATAAGAAGGTACGAAGGATGGGCATGCGTATGAACAACAACACTTGGGATTTTCTAGTATTCTTAATATTCCAATGTCCACCTTTATTTATCTATAGGTCTCTAAGAATTTCAATATACTGCTATAGGATTTTAAATAGTCATCTTCAATGTTCAGAAGGACAATCCTTAGATGTCCATCAACTATTCCCCTCTTTTTTCTTTAAAATTCAAGCAACATAACAATGTTTTGAATGGAAAAAAAGCAATACATCATTTTTGTATCTCAAGTTGGAATGCATTTTCTTCATTCTATAATAGAAATATCATGACGTCTACTCATTAAACATGTATGTTTTACCCTTTTTAAATTGGATATTTTATTTCTTTACTACAGACTTACCTATTGCATTATAGGGTAGATTGATACAGATTTTTTTTTTAAATAGAGTACACATTGGAATTTCAGAATAAATAAATCATTTAGCCTCTATTACAAGAACTTCAAAAGAACCTCCTCAATATATACATAGTAAGGGGAAGGTGATACAATTATTTCCTTTGACAACACATATATTGCAAATAGAATGCTTTAGAAACTCATAAAACAAAACACAAATGGTCTGATAACTTCAGGTTATATTTCCCGACACTAAATGAACTAAATAAAGGTTTGTATATCCTCTTACCTTCTCTCTCTCTTAACAAATGCATATTTTCTTTTCTTTTCACAAGTGTATCTTCTATTAGAATGTTATAAAACCTATAAGAAACATATAGAATCTATTTAACACAAAGGGACTAGCATAGAGATTATCTAGATATTTAATTTCTCACTAACAAAGAATATATAGTTCCTTTCCTCTTTTATACAAAGTGGGTATTTTTTTTCCTCGAGTATAATGTATGAAAGCTTGATACAAAATGAAATATGTATAATGCATGAAAGCTTGATACAAAATGAAATCTTCCCATGTACATTCACTATCATAACGATTAAAATTATAAAATGCAAGATGCAAATTTCTTCACAAGGAATGACAACCACAATAATTGGGTTTTACCACTAAATATGTATATGTTTTAGAAAATAACACAATGAAAATGAATGTTCTCCTCTCACCTTTGACATTTCTTTCAATCTTCTTTGCTACCTACACAAGAAATACAATTTTTTTCTCCATGGCCTAGGTGAAGCTCACCTCCCAACCTTTGGTTGGAAAACCAACCACCCTCGAGCTAGGAGATAATCGAGGGAACTGGGTACAAACAAAACTAAGCAAAATAGTATTTACACACACATGATACACACAAGATTATTTTCACACCCACCAAAAGGATTTTCACATAACTTTAGGATTCCATCAAGAATCCAAAGTGGGGGATGGAGGGTGGACTACGCACTCCATTTGAGAACTTATAATAATAACAACAACAACAAGTCAATATCATACTCCCATCATTTCACATGCAACCCTTCTTTAATATCTTCTCTTTCTCCAAAACTCATACCACCAAAACCATTTCTACCATTTCACAATTACATATGGGTACTCATACCCTTTTTGAGCCTCTCCTATCAAGGAGGGATTAAACTTCCCCATGGGGGTTCCTACTCCATACCATCCCCAACAAGGGATGCTCTTCCCAAATTTTGGGTGAGCCTATCCCTATACAACCCTTTTCCCATCACACAAAACAAATTCAACAATACAAGAAAAAAAGAATAAAAACATTTTGAAATAAGCATACAAGCAAACATAGGAGACAAAATACCGAGCATATTTTTACATACACATATAATCTTTCAAATAAAATCATAGAGAAACAAATAGAGTGGTGAATCTACCTCAAAACCAAGCTTGGGGAAGGATGGGTTGAGGATCCACACAACTCCTCTTCTTCCAATATTTTTCTTCAAACTCCTCAACCCCCAAAATTCAACCAAAGTCACGAATGCAAAGGAATCCCATAACCCTTGTTTTGAGTTTGTTTTATAGAAATTCAAATTTGAATTCCTTTGAATAGGGAGTTGACATTTGTCAACCTCCCATTCACTCTCCCAAGCACACTCACCCATGTGTGCTCACACATGTGTGAGATCTTGGGAGTCTTCCAAGCCAACTTAAAGAAGTGTGAATGGAAAAGAATAGTTCCCATCCCACTTCCCAAAACCTTAATTTCGTCAAAGCTCTTAAAGGCCTCAAAAAGAGTGCCCAATCTTGAGATTTCTCCAAGATTTTGAGCTAAAAAGGTACCTAACCCATAGGTACCTGCCCTAGGGACCTCAAACCCATAAAAATACTTTAAAAAATATCATTTTTCAATCCCCAAAAGTGCCTAAAATTTCAAATCCGAGTTTGTCCACTTGGATGTCCACAACTCATCTCCTAAATGGTTTGACATGGCAATCAAAATCAATTTACAAACATTCACAAATAATATCACGAATAAAATACATGACATAATGGAGCTATAGTCCCTCCATCTGGACTCTAGCTTGGTTTTTCTAGTTAAATTACTTAAGGCTCCCAAGGGTCACCTCCAATTTCCATTGGCCATGGAAAGTGTACCTGCACACTCGATGCACGCATTAATCCATCCAAGTAAATCATATTCATATAAAATCAAACTATTGCATTTACACAAGTTCATAATTCACATAGCATAAAGATCCAATAATATAATTGAAAAATCATTAGCCACCTATCTTATCCCATTTTCATTAACCATAATTTTCATACTCATCCAATTGTAACATGATTGGTTCACACCACTTGTTTCATTCATTCATCATTAAGTTTCCAGATTCAAATTAAACAACTCAATAACTAGCATCAAATTCGATTAATCATCATAGTTAGATTACTAAGCATGTAGCATAATCAAAATAAAATTATCATATGGACTTGAACATTTAAATACCCTGTCATCGATGGTATCAATAGGCATAGACAATAATGCAAACTCTCTACAAACTTTAAACTTGTGAAATCTGAAACTTGAAGATTGATACTACCCACTTCTAAATCTCTCTGCAACACACCAAATTTTTTTTGGGGTTTTGTCAATTGAGATTTCATTTTTCTATATTGAACAAAGAGAAAAAATGACAGTCCAGTAAGAGGACTGTGAAGAAAAAGAGGATGCCTAACAAAGATCAGCAACTAACAAAACAGATCAACATACAAGCTCAATAAGCTTTTACAAACATCGGCTCCTGCTCTATTTATAGAGGCTACGAAAGCAGAGCTAAGCCCATTAGCTCCTTCCGGATTGTTCTTTGATTAATGTTGCAAGCTGCAATAAAGTAAATTTATGTTAGTTAATAGATGTGGGTCCCAACTATGTGAAATATATTTTTATTTGAAATAGATGTGGAATTTGATTAGAAGAAATCGTGGGTCCCAACAATGCCGAATTCATACTAGTCAAGGAAACGATATTCCAGAAATATTTGATATAACGATTCGGGCCTTTTTGTCTATATTGAAATTACAGATGGGACTTGGATATTTCATGTTTTAATCGCCACGTCATGCTAAGATACAATACAGATAAGACAAATATATTATCACCCATTTTCATATTGTTTCAGCTATTCAAGGACATATAGGGATTTCGTGAGTCATATACTCAGTCAGGTGAAAGTCAACAAATTATTTCTGCCGCCTATGTGAAGGAGTCGATATTACCTGGAAGGCCAATATTATCTTTGGAGAAATCGAGCTCCCATCTAGCCAAAAATGATTTGAATTGCCGATCCTTTTCAAAGCCTTTACAAGAATTATCTTTGGAAGAGACACCAAGGATTCAGTTAGCTTAAAGCACAAAGAGGGAGAAATAGTGTTAAAATTAGATGAAAACAAAGTTCATGGCACAAGTCCAGCTAATAATAAGCTTTTCCTTGCAAAAAATCCACATGTTAAAGCTACTACACTTGATAGGAAGCTCATACATTTTAATTATCCTCGAAGTGGTTGGAAATGACTTAAGACTCGTGTTTCCAATTTGAATGCAATTCATTTCTGTTATTCAATATATTTCCTTAAAATTAATAAGATTCGAAGGATGATATGATTTTTTTTTCATCTCTTTAGGGTGAATAATTATAAGGATAACTCTTCTCTCAAAGTTATGACTTAATATCTCCTAGTTTACATTTTTTCTACAATATCCATTCTCAATCCATTTCTAATCAATAATATTAGTATCCTCTCTAAAAAGATTAATGTTTCACACCCTTTCCATAATGTGAAGAGGAATAAAATCCTTTAAAATATTTAAACAAATGGTTAGCATCATATACCTTCTCCTCTTAGAGTGCAAGCCTAGCTTGATAATTATTACAATTAGTAAAATCTCTTCTAGTTTCAAGCCTTTCATTAGAAATAACTTCTTCTATTTTATGCAAATTTTGATCAAACCTCCAACTAGCCCACATGGGCAAAAAATGCTTTCATTGGATGCAACATCAGATACCTTATTACCTTCCTTGTAGGTCTAAATTATCTTATAATGAAGGAAGTTTCCTATCAAATTCATGTAGTCTTCCATCATATCTCTTATCATCCATGGCATTTTAGAAGTTCCTTTCAAGATGTTGATGATGAACTTAGAGTCTCCTTCAATAGTTCAACTTTTTCAAAGCCTTTCTCTTTTAATCTCTTCACACCCCTCAAGCCATTGTAACTTTAGCAATATTGTTGGAATAGATCCCAAGATTTTTAGAAAATCCTTAAATAAGGATACCATTGTAATTTTTGATCACTAATCCTGTAGCAACCAAGCTAGAATTACCTTTAGAACATCCATAAAATTTTAATTTAATCCAACCTTCCTCTAGAGGGAACAACTCGGTTTCTTTCCTACATATTAAATTTTCCCAATTTATTCGGGTTAAGTCTTTCTTGATTTCCCATAATTATTTAATTTTGGTTTCTCTATAGGAAGTTAAGAATCTGGAGGGCTTGTAATTTTTGGTATTTATATTTTCTTGCAATTTCTATTTCATACTAAAAAACACCTCCATGTTGTTTCTTTTATGATCACTAAATATTTTGTTGTTTCTTTCTTTCCACATACCCCGAAAAACAAAAATATCTATAATAGAAAGACAATAATAAATTTATTGTAATAATAAATGACTAATAATATATTTATATAATATTATTTTATAAATCTAATATGATTTACATATATTTAATAATTAGTATTAATATATCTTATCTTATATAATGTTTATGTACTAAAAAATTTAATATGCTTTATTCTTAATTTGTATATTACTTTTTATTAATATATTACTAATTATTTTTTTATTAAAATATATATATTTCAGAAGTATTTATGTTTTTACTAATATTATTGATATTGGAATAAAAAATATAATTTTTTTATTTTATTTTTTTTTGTGCGTAAGAGGTGAGTTTTAAATAAAGATGCTAGAATTTGGCCTAGCCATTTTGGAAATACATCTATTTCATTAAGCCTTATTCCTACTGAACTAATCAAAATTCTATCTACTTGTTCTTGGTGCCACAACCAAGAACCTTCACTACCTAAATTGAAACAAAAGTAGGTATCATTACCATCCCATCCAAATAGGTGCCCATCACACATATTTGAGTAGCCGACCAATGCTAACCATTTTATAAGACACAACTTGGCGTCATTTCCTACTATGTGCTAGCTCCAATTTTAGCTTGAGAACATATATTACTTCTAATTTCTTGTATTTTGTGGAAAACATTTTTTAATTTCTGCACTCTGATTTTTTTAATTTCCCCCTCATTCTTTGGTTCCACTATAGCTAATTTAGAGTGAGATTGAAGTTGCATTGTGTTGCAGGCATACTCCTTATGACTCGTATTCTTTTTCTTTCTCTTTATTGTTTTCCATCCATTTCCCCATCCCCACCATCTGAATCTTTTTGAACATGCAAAAAAGCCTGGGAGAAGGAACATTCAACTGTTGTGGTGTTAGAAAATTCACCTGCTGCACTAGAACCTTGAGAGGTAGCCTCTTTATTACCAACATGAGATCATTTTTGAGGTGCATTTGGCCCAAAAGAAGACTTGTTGACAATTTCCTCTTTATGCTCTCTAGGAGCCATCTTTGAAGGAGATCTATTCTTCTTGTGAGAGTTTATGTCTGAGTAATGTTTGGGGGAAGAATCCTTCCACCAAGAAGCCTCCTGAATTGGCTCGAACTTGACAATTGGGAAATAAACAACAATGTTCCAAGTCTAATAACATCGTTTGCATCTAAAAATCAATCCTTTATAATCCAAAGGTTGTTTCCAACTTTGACCATTTTCCTTCAAAATGATTTCTTCCAGGAGATCTTTTGAGATATCTAATTCCACCAAAATCCTTCCATATGTTGTGTGGATAAAATTTGTTGAATTGTCATCTAAATACAAAATGTTACCCATGGAGTTTTGTATCACTACAAAACATACTTCAAACCAGTAGTGGAGGGAGTGATTTGGAAGGTGAACCTAGATTGGAAAAACTAAGAATGTTTCAGTTAATAGGTCAAATTCTAGATGCCAAGGTTTTTGCTATAACAAATTTTCTTCCCATAGCCAGACATAATTAAAAATGATGTTTTTGAATTTCTTGCAATTGAAAACCATTATGGAGAAACCCCTTGCACTGGGGTAAATTTTCAAACCTCCATCCATCAGTGGAAACCAAGATTTTGAAATCCAATCATGAAGGTTTTGGAGGCTCAATCAAAGATGGAAAATCCTACCAATTAAACCATTCTCCATTCTCCAAAAATAATTCTTCATTTACATGTAGCTCCTTCGACAGACTATCATCAAAGTCCAAAGAAAAGGGTTTGACTGAGCATTGAGCAATTTTCCTTGTACCTATGTGATTCATTGGATTTTTTGTTGAGCCTAGAGGTGAGGAGGAACCAAATTTGGCCTCCTCTAGAAAGGAGGTCTTTAGATTTCATCAACCCCTGCTGAGGAGGAAGATTTCTAAGTGTCAGATCTGAACACAAATGCACCATAGGTGTTGATAAATCTAACGTAGTTTGGTTGGAGCCACCCAACATCTAGTCGTAGTCCTTCAACAAAGGTGTAGATCTCCAACTACCGTTACAAGAGTGTGACAAATTCGAAGCATGTTCGAATAGATTCACGGGCTTGATAGAGGAATGGGAAACACCTTTCCCAATATCCATATAGGGTGCCAAGTCTGTGAAACCTTCACCAATAGGAAACCCCATGATTTTTGAGGGAGGTAGAGAAAATTTAGCAACAGAACCTTGAGATTCACATTGTTTGGAGGATCCACCACACATCAGAAGAGGTGAGTCACAGGGTCGAGCCTGCCAAGACTGAGGCAAACCATCCTCATTCCCTTCCAAAGCATCCCTACAGGTGTCGGAAAACTTCATGCAAACCTTCTGAAACATTGCCCAAAACCCTAACCTTTTGCAAATTCAATAACTTTGGTAGTATCGCCATCAAATTTTAATAATAAATTTATTTTAATGAGAATTCATAAATTTATTTCTAAAAATTATTTACTAGCACTTGCACCCCAATAAGGTGCAATACTTATGTTGATAGGCTGAGCCCACATTATTTATAACCGTGAGAAGCATTGGACAACATGAATAAAGTAGTGATCTATCTCACCTATCCCTCTCTACCTCTCCCTCCCTCCCTCCTCCCTTCTCTCTCCCTCTTACTCTCTACTTCCCTCTCTATTTCTCTCTATATCACATATCCCTCTCTACCTATCCCTTCCTCCATCCCACCTATTTCTCTCTCACTCTCTTCTTCCCTCTCTACTTCTCTCCCTCTCACTTATTCCTCTCTACCTCTCTCTGCTCCCCCCTCTAATTCTCTATATCTCCCCTATCCCTCTTTACCTCTCCTTCCCTCCCTCTTCGTCTCTCACTCTCTGGCTCTCTCTTTCCTTCTCTACTTCTTTCTATCCCACCTCTTTCTCCCTACCTATCTCTATCTCACTTATCCCTCTCTACCTCCCTTTGTCCCTTTACCCTCCTCTCTCTCTATCTCTTTCTCTATCCTTCTCTCTCTACTTCTTTTCCTCCTCTCTCTTTTTCTCTATCCTTCCTTCTCTACTTCTTTTCCCTCCTCTCTCTCTCTTTCTCTATCCTTCCCTCTCTACCTCTTTACCCTCCTCTCTTTCTCTATCTCACCTATCCCTCTCTACCTCTCCCCCCTCCCTCCCCCCTTCTCTCTCCCTCTTGCTCTCTCCTTCTCTCTCTATTTCTCTCTATATCACATATCCCTCTCTACCTATCCTTCCCTCCATCCCACCTCTTTCTCTCTCACTCTCTCCTTCCCTCTCTACTTCTCTTCCTATCTCACTTATTCCTCTCTACCTCTCTCTCCTTCCCCCTCTAATTCTCTCTATATCTCCCCTATCCCTCTATACCTCTCCCTCCCTCTCTCTCACTCTCTTTGACTCTCTCTTTCCTTCTCTACTTCTTTCTATCCCAACTCTCCCTCCCTATCTCTATCTCACTTATCCCTCTCTACCTCCTTCTATCCCTTTACCCTCCTCTCTCTCTCTCTCTCTCTCTCTCTCTCTACTTCTTTTCCCTCCTCCCTCTCTCTTTCTCTCTCCTTGCCTCTCTACTTTTCCCTCCTCTCTCTCTCTTTCTCTATCCTTCCCTCTCCACTTCTTTACCCTCCTCTCCAATTCATTCCAAAAACAACACTTCCTATACAACTTTAGTTTTTCATTTTTCTATTTGTTTATTGTTTGGATTTTATAACACAAAACAAATTTAATTTTTATTAAAAATTTATTATATTATTTTATTTATTTTATTTAAAGAATCATTTTTATTTTATTTCTTATATAAATTATTTGATTTGATTTTACTATATAAACTATTTTATTTATTTTTATTTATTTTTATAGTATATATAACTTATTTTGTAGTTAAATAGTTATTTTGTTTTGTTTGGATTTTATAACACAGAACAAATTTTATTTTTATTAAAAATTTATTATATTATTTTATTTATTTTATTTAAAGAATCATTTTTATTTTATTAATTATATAAATTATTTTATTTTATTTTATTTAGTATATAAATTATTATTTATTTTATTTATTTTATAAATTATTAATTTTTAAAATACTATTTTAATTCACTATCTCAATTCTAATTTATTTGAACCAATTAAACTTATTATATATTTCACTTAACTAACCAAAATAATCAAAAAAAAGGTAACTAAAGCCACACAATAATACATAACCATTTTATGTTGACAATGTCATCTAATACACAATCTTTATTAGATCTTTGATTTATATAATTTATTTATGACAACGATAAAAAGAAGAAGTTAATGTGGACAAAAGTTTATCGATGGGATCTGTGTGAGGCCAGCCGTGGGTGACCTATGTCCTCCCTTCCATTCACAACACCGTCACATTCTCCAAAGTCGTAAGCTCCAGCAGACCCGTACCCCACCCACGGTTCAAGAGCTGATGAGATGGATGAGCCAGGTAGCATCAGTGAAGGACATTTTTAGCCGAAGAAATTTTGTGGGGTTCCCGTCGGCGTTAGACTGGGGGAAATCTTAGTGGGGTTCCCCCATGTAGAATAGCTTATTGGCTAATTAAATATTTTTTAATATTTTTTAAAGTTTAAATAGACAATTATAAAATCAATATAATTTATATTATTATATTTATATTTATAATAATGTTATTATTAATACACAAATTTAAAATTGAAAAAAATATGTTTTTGATAAAGGGAAAAACGGGTTTTACAGGGACCCAAAACCACCAAGTTTACAACAAAAGAGAGAGGACAAAAAAGTCCAACAGAAAAAATAGGCTACTCAAAATAAAAAAAATTGGAACAAGCAGTAGCCACCCATAAAAGACCAGGAGGGTCAAACAAAAAAGCCAACAGAAAAGCCAACAATAGCCGTGACTAACCCAGAGTCTTCAGAATAGACTCAGTCTCAGCCTCCAGGTTCTGCATGTCTTGAACTCCCTTCTTGAAGGTTTGGATCATCTGCAGCATAGGAGGAGCCTTCCTCTTCAGATTGGCCCCGATTCTCTTTGAAATACCAACATCCTCTTCTTGGTTTTTATCATTGAACTCTTCCAGGTCAACCACCAAAGACCACTGATGGGCTTTGTTGAACTTCTCAGTCATGGGATTGATGATAATGGCACTATGTCTCACCATTCTATTATTCTCCTCAGCAATAATTTTAACAATATTTTTTATTTTATCCAACTCAATTTCAGCCCTTTTATCCATACCTGCATGGTGCTGGGCTTCTTTACTGGCACCATGATCTTTTAGCTCATCCTCTTTCTTGCCTAGCGCCGTAACCTTGGCTCCCATTTCTTCTAGTTTACTTTGGAGGACTCAATTTTTTATTTTTAGTTTGTTGATTTCATGAAAGATCCATTTCAAAAATCTAAAATGGTCAACAACAATATTTCTGGCTAAACCCAAAACATCCACAGTGGGTTCCCTATCAAGGTTGAAGCAGGTTTTAGCAGGATTAGGGGTAGTAGGGGAGCCAATTCTATCGTCTCTATCCAGTGACGGGGTAGCAAAGGACGAAGAATTATTATCACTAGAATTCTCAGACTCAGGAGAGTCTTCTGAGTACGAAACCAAGTTTTTAGCTGGAAGATTCTTGTCCATACTTCTAGTTTTAAGGGTAGAACTTACAGGCTTAGGCACAGTGCAAGCTTTCACAGAAAGGGGGTTAGGGATTTTCATACCAATTTGGATAGAGGGAAAACTAAGGGTCATTATACTCGAGCTTAAATTGGGAAAAATCCCTGAGCTGTTGGGTTTAGTATCATCCTCCCCAGAATCAAGAGAGGCATCCAAAATAGTAGGCGCAGACATTTTTTGGTAGTGTTCAACAATTAACCTAATCAAGCCAGTATGCAAAATAGGGTATATTTTTGCATTTTTCTTGTAGTCATCCAAAAATTTTCTCAAAGAACAGAAAAGATAGTATGGAATAGAAACCCTAACCTTGTAGCGGAAGTGGTTGAGTAGGGAAAAGTCATAACCATAGACCCTGGTGAAGCGGCCATCCACCGTAATGTACTCCACGATATTTTCACCAATTTCAATCTTTCCTTCTCTTTCTTCAAGAATCTGATAATAGCTTCATCAGAGAAAACCCTGTCCTTGAAAAATTTCTAACCATCAGTGGACATTCCCATCACTTCTACTATAAGGTTTTCGTCAAGCTCAACTTTCCTGCCAAATAGGGTAAGTTCCCCATTTTTCTAATTCTTCTCGAAAAGCTCAGTCGCCTCCTCATTAGAACCATGAATTTTTTCCAGAAAAGGTAGTAAGCCCCCACTTTTTACTTTATTCCACACTTTAGAATTTCTTGTATGCATCTCAAAGCTTTCTAGCTCAACTCTTTTCCTGTCTCCACCCATCTTGACAAGCATAGTGTGGTAGAAAGAGACGAAATATTTACTAGAAATGGTCCCGCCAATCTAAGAACCCACAAAGCATGCCAGGAAACCTTACTGATTAAGCAACTAAGCTCAGTCCCATACAATCTAATGATTATGATGTAATTGCCTCATCCTATCATCATTAATGAGGTGACACGCTTCTTGCCCATGTGATTCATCAAAGCTCAACAAGTCCTGGACATTAACACTTAGATAACTAATATTTAGCCAAGTACATTATCCTTTACTCCTAACCCATTCATTCACAAAAAAATCTACCACAACATTGGCTTCTCTATAGGCGTGTGAAATCTTTATATTATCAAACTTGGCTAAGGTCAATATAGCATCATCAATCCATGACTTAATTGTCCATGAGGGGGGAGAATTTCCTAAAAGACAATCAGTAATGTTTTTGGAATCCCCTTCAAGCCAAAGGTTTTTAAAATTTAGACTATAAGCCAAATTAATAATGTGAAAAGCTCTAGGAGCCTCAACCAGGTGATTGGTTTGGGAACCAAGGGGAGTGGCAGTCGCTCCAAGAAACTTGCCAAAGGAATCCCTTATGACTTCACCACAACCCACCGACCCAGGATTGCCTTTAGCTACTCTGCCAAAGTTGGCTTTGACCCAACCATTAAGCAGAAAAGACCAACAAGCACCCTCTATATCCTTCTTAGCTTTTTTAGGGGCACAAGAAAAATCAAGACTTATATTCCATTCCCTAACAACCATAAGATCATAGGACAAATGAGCCGCTTTCTCAGAGTTACTAACCTTCAGAGAGATAGCATTGACATTTTCTTTCAAAAATATAATTATTTATTCAAAAATAATTTCCACCGGTGCTTCTTTATCTCTGAAAGTTTTGTTGTTTCATTCTTTCCAAAGTCCCCAGGCAACATGCGGGAAAGAGAAATCCCACAAGTACTGGAGAATAGTATTGTGAGTCAGGGCTTTCCATTGAAGGAAGAAATCTTCAATAGACAAGGGAAAAACCCAAGAAAGTTGCCAATAACTGATAATTTTTTCCCAAATTGAGGCAACAAAAGCATAGTGAAGAAACATATGATGCACTGACTCTGCCTCCATCTTGCAAAGAAAACATCTATTAGGTATTTGAAAGCCACACTTGCAGAGGTTATCAACTGTGAGCACCTTATTTTGGAGAAGGATCAAGAAAAAGATATTGATTTTAGGGACTAGATGTTTGAACCAAGCCTTCGACCAGAAGGGAGGAGAATCCTAGGAAGAAGTAAGCTTGGAAAAAGTAGATGAAATAGAATAATTGCCCGAGGGTTCATCATTCCAAACAAGATGATCTTCCATCTAAATAGGGTCGATTCTAACAGCCAACAAAGAAGACTGAATAGGTGCAAGAGCTTAACTGATAAGGCTCATATCCACCCATTTTCCATCCACACAATACTCTTTCACATAAGAGCCAAAAATAGCTTTGCAATTCCCATCCCACCCGCTAAAGGAGTCAATTTTGATTAGGGGATCCTTAAACAACCATCTATCCTCCCAGAATTTGGTCTGGTTTCCACTTCTTACTTGCCAAACCACTCCAAAATCAACAAATTTTCTTTTGTTAATCAAATTATTCCACCAGGTTGAACCCCTGGGAAGAAGATGAGATTCCTTCCTAATTATAAGAGATCTATTACTCTCTAAATATTTTCTTAAAAGGATATCATTCCATTCCCCTGAGGATAAAAATAATCTCCAAATTTGTTTAGCAAGGAGAATCTTGTTAACCATTATGATTCTTCTCAGACCTAAACCTCCGGCCTTTTTCGGTCTGCACACTAGCACCCATCTTATTAAAGGAAATATTTTTTTTATTCAACACTTGATCAAAGAAATCTTTTTTGAATCTTTTCAATAGCTTCCGTGAACTTAGCTGGGATTTTGAAGAGACTCAAGGCATAAATCAGCAAATTTTGAAGAGTAGCTTTAAGGAGTTGTAGTTTACCTGCTTGGCTTAACAAATCTCCTTTCCAACCAACAAGATTTCTACTGAACCTCTCAACCAATGAAATCCAAAAGGATTCTAGGGGTTTAAGGATTAAGGGTAAGCCAAGATAGGTGGCAGACAAGGACTCCACCTTGCAACCAACGATTCTGGCTATTTTGTTTTGTCTATGAACAGGAGTGTTGAAGAAGAAAAGAGAACTTTTCTATTTATTAATCAACTGCCCAGACACCCTCCCATACTCATCAAGAAGATATTTCAAAGTTTTTCCCTTTGAGATAGAATATTTTTGCAAGAGCATGGTATCATCAAGAAATTGTTGATGAGAACAGATCAGATTACTAGAGGACGGTTTAAGACCAAGAAGGGATCTATTAGAAATCAAACCTTTTAAATTTCTTCCTAGACTTTCAACCATAATAGTGAATAAAATAGGAGAAATATGATCTCCTTGTCTTAGGCCTCTGGAACTTTGGAAGAAAGTCGTGGGAGATCCATTAACCATAAAAAAAATAGAAGTAGTACAAACAAGTTGTTCCACCATTTGAAGAACCCTGTTGCAAAACCCAAAGGATTTTAAAATTTTGAGTAAGAATTTCCAATCAACTTTGTCATAATCTTTAGAGATATCAAGCTTTAACAAAAAGCCTTCAGTCTTAGATTCAACCAAGGAATGGATATTCTCATGCACTGTTACAATAGAATCAAGGATCTATCTACCATTGGCGAAACCATTCTATTGAGGTGAAATCAAAGTTGGCAAGAGAATTAAGAATCTAGAAGTCAAAACCTTCGAAATGATTTTATAGATCGAGTTGCAGAGGCTTAGGGGTCTAAAAGCCTCAAAGTTCACCGCTCCAAGCTTCTTAGGGATTAGAACCAAAAAAGTAGCATTCAACTCTTTTAGGAGACTTCTAGATCCAAAAAATTCTTTTACAGCATTCACCACATCTTCTCCAACAATCTCCCAAAACCATTGAAAGAAAAACATTGGGAACCCATTTGGACTTGGTGCTTTACTCCCTTCAAAGGAGAAAACAACCTTCTTAACTTCCTCATTGGAAGGAATAGTAGATAGCATCGAATTATTTTCCTGATTGATCACATTAGGTATAGCCTCTATTAGATGATCCTGATCATTTAGGTTATTTCCATCATTCTTAGAAAGAAGATTTTTGAAGAATAAAATAACATGCTTTCTAATGTCCTCCTCCTCCTCATGCCTAATACCATCCACTTCAATTTGAGAAATTTTGTTAACCACCCTAAGTTTTGAGGCCAATAAATGAAAGTATCTAGTATTTTTGTCACCAGCAGATAACCATAAAGCTCTAGATCTTTGTCTCCAGAACTCCTCTTTTCCAATAATATAATGCATCTTTATAAGGATCTCATTCTCTTTTTCCTTAATATCATTCAAATATCCTTCCTTCTAGATTTTGTTTTGAATCTCCCCCAGATCCATCTGAAGATCGGAATCAAACCTAAAAATATTCCCAAAGGATTCATTTTTCTATTTTTTCAAGTTGAATTTAACTTCCCTTAATTTTTTAGCCACTCTGAACATAGTTGTGCTAGGGATAATTATATTCCACCATTTTGTGATTTCTTCTTTAAAAGAAGGATGAGAAAGCCACATTTTTTCAACTTTGAATAGGATATTTTTCTTCTTCATTAAAGGTTCCACAACAAAACTTATAGGGAAGTGGTTAGAGCCAATATTAGAGAGGGCTTTAAGAGAATAGTAATAATTAAAGAACCAATGATTAGAGACTAAAGATCTATCTAATCTGACTTGAATAAGATCCATTCCCTTTTTGTGATTCAACCAGGTGTAGGAAGCTCCATGTAAATCCAGATCAATCAGTGCTTGGTTGTTGATGAAGCTCTGAAGATCCTCTTTGCTCTCTGCATTGATTTGGGAACCTCCAATATTTTCTTCATTCATTAAGGGCATATTAAATTCTCCCATGACAACCCAAGGCTCTCCATCAAAGGTCCTCCTAAAGGAATCCAACTCCATCCAGAAGGATTTTCTAAGACCTTTTCCATTGGGGGCATAGATATTTGATTGAATCCAACTGAAATTATCCCTAATATGTGTGAATCTAGTGGCAATATGGTTCAAACCTTCCAAAATTGGATCCCCTTTGATTATGTAACTATTCTAGAAGGAAACAATACCTCATAAAGCACCATCCGAGTTATTTCCTTGAGAACTACAATACTGAAATAGCTTCATCTTTTCCACTTTTTCCTTTGACATTTTCATTTCCTGAATAAGGAGAATATCAGGCTTATGATCACGAACAAAATTTCGTAGAACATCCTGCTTGTGGGGATTATTAAGTCCCCTGATATTCCAAGACACGATCTTCATGAATTACCAGAGGAGTTGAGGCACTCCGGGATGGTTTTTTGAAACCCATCCGCTATATCCTAAAAGTTGTTATGCTCTCTTGTCCATTTAGTAGATTTTTTCCCTCGAGAGTTCTTTGTAGCTCCACAGTCTGCTTTTTCTTTTGATCTGGTAGAAATACCACTTGGAGTCTTCCATTGATTATTTTTATTTTTCTTTTTCTTTGATAAAACCTCTTCTTTTTTAGTCTCTTCTTGACTATTAGACTCTTTACTTGATTCACATTCCTTATCAGTAAGAAGTCTTTGCTCCCAAGGTAATGTCTCCATGATGCCATTCAAATGAAAGGTTGAATCATTGCTATAAAGTTTAGTAGAATGGTCCTGATTATCGAAGGAGTCCTTAACAAATTCCAAGGAGTGAGGATCTATAAAGTGATCTACTCCCGAAGGGAAAAGACCTTCAGAGGAAGGGAGAAGAAGAGGGATGTTTATCTCGAAGGGCAGCCCCTGAATAGGAATATCCTCCAGACCAGGGATCCCATCTATTTTCTCATCTGGGTTCAGCTCTTGGGATAATGGGTCACTTTCCTGACTCCGTTTTTCTTCCCCAACCATCTGATTCACACTTGCCTCTTTTTCCTTAGATGTTATGATATTATCAAAATCCTTATGTTGGGGTTCCTAAGGAGCCTCACTATTATTTCCCATATCACTATCAACGTTATTAGAAGTACTTTGACCATTAGAATATTTATTCTCAAGGCTTTATCCTCCTAATTTCTTACACCATATAGGTTTCAAAGAACCAACTGGTTTCTCTTTCTCTTTTGTGGCATATAAAGGACATTTCTTAGCCCAATGCCTAGATTTTCTACATTTGAAACAAGCAAATGGGATGGTTTCAAACTCTATGTCCTGCGGCCAGGATCCAAGTTTCAACTGAATCTCGATTGATGAGGGAAGGTCAGCATTCTGAGAGACCCCTACACATATTCTTGCAAATACCAACCTCTTTCTAGTAGCTATCATGGAATCAATAGAAAGGAGCTCACCAAAGGAATTTGCAATACCATAAAAGACATCCTCATTCCAATACTCCAGGGGAAGGCCTGGGAGTCTGACCCATACTGGGACATTCTCAAAAGTAAAGTCTGAGAGGTCTAGATTAGAAAACCATTTCTTTAGAGCTAGGGAAGATTTCCTTATAACCCATGGACCACTACTTCTAACTGCTAAGACGTCCTCTCTGCAAGTAAACTATATTAGATATTTTTAAAAAAATTAATTATCGTTTCATTTTTATGTTTGCACTTTTTATAATACATTAAATAATTACAATTATAAAAACATCACCATTGATAAATGCATGTAATTAGACCATCTATTATCCTATTTAGATTATAATGATTAATATATATTAACATAATTTAAATCATAATTAACATTAATTACCCCAAGTGGCGTTATACAGTGAAAGAATTGAAGGAATATTTTGTGTAAGGTTTTTGAAGCCGTGTTGAAAATGACAGGCAGGTGGAAGTCATGTGTTGTACATGAAAGCAATGAAAACAAAAATCTATGTCAATAAAAAACTTTTACATTTAAATTGACATTTGTCGTTAGTGCTGGAGGTTACAAACCGTTTTACAAACAATTTTTAATGGATTTGATATTTTTATTTTACATTTATTCAAAGAAATACGAAAACATCACCGCTGTTGTTCTGTAAATTGAAGGGTTTTTTTTTTTTCCCCCTTTATTAAAGATTCTCTTTGTAGTCTTCTGTTTGTTTATTATGAAATTGAAGGGGGTTTTGTTTTTTCCTATGTAGATGGACAAGACATCAATTATTAGGGATGCCATTAGCTATGTACAGGACTTGTAGAAGTAGGTGAAGGACATTAAAGCGAAGATTGCACAACTTGAAGCGACTCTGAACCTCGACGTTCTAATCTTCATATATTTTTTAATATTGTTACAAACACATTGATTTGTTTTTTAATTTGTAGGGTTTTTATTATGTGGGTATGATAATTAGGGATGTTTATCACATCATGTATTTATTCCATCTTATATTTATTTATTTTTATTTATGTATTAATAATGAATAAATAATTAATTCAATATGTGTGTTTAGCAAGTTCTTTTACTTCATATTTTAAAGTTTGGTTAAATTTTGAGTTGTTTAGGGATATATGCCTCACAAATTGTTATAATATAATTATAATGATTGTAATTGTAAGTTTGATTGTTATTTTTCAATTTTTAGGCTTATGTATTATGTGGGTGTGATAGTTAGAGATATCTATCACTTCATGTACTTATTCTATATTATATTTTATTATATAGTTTTTTTTATCTTAATGATGAATAAATAATTATGGTTCAAGATGTTTGTTTAAAAAGTGTTTTTACTTTACATTTTATAGTTTGGTTAAATTTTAAGTTGTTTTTTAGGGATATGTGTAAAATAGAATTACATATAATTACATTGATTAGATATTGTTAATTATGTTCTAATCTTCAAATGTTTTTACTTCACATAAGTTTGATTTTTTTTCAATTTTTAGGGTTTGTATTATGTGAGTGTGATAATTAGGGATGTTTATCACTTTTGTGCTTATTCCATCTTATATTTTATTAAAGTTGCAGAGACATTGTAATTCTTTTGAATCATAGTTTGGATATATTTCATAATTTGATTTTGAATCACCAGGTTGGTGTTTATTTGGAGAAGTTTGGCTATGATTCAGATATATTTCATAAATGTCTCTGGTAATGCTTGATGATCTTAGGATATGCTCATAATTTGAGTATATCATGATGTACTTTTAATATCTCTACTTTTACTACTAATGGAAGTTTTAACTATGTGATTAAAAACTTTTTATCTGAAATTGGGTAGTATCCTGTAGCAATACATTCCTATATTCCTGCAGCCTAACATCTCGATGTGTCCTATTAATTACCCTGTTTGACCTTCCAAATGACTGGTATAACGCATATGGTTTTTGAATAATGAAATAGATTTATTATGTGATTAATGAATGTATCGTGTTGTTTGCCACACATGCTTTCTTTCGCCTCTATCACCTTGTGCATCGCAGGTTGTTGAAGGGAGCATGAACGAGTCAAGCACAGTAGATCTCGGCCCTGCAGTAAAGTCCATTTCCTGCACGACATCAAGGAAGTTGTTCTGGTGAAGACTCTCTGACCGAGTCATTGGGAAGAAAATTTGATCATTAATCCAGGAAGAGTGGAATGCTAAATTCTCTCTCTAGATCGGGTTGAATGGATATGCTTTCATTTATGAGATGTTTGTCCCTCAGTTTTAGGATTCATTTATGTCCACGACTTTCTCTGTTTGAGTTAGTTAGTTAGTTGTTTTTCTGGTTTAAATAAGTGTTCCTCCTATGCGAGTGAGCAAGCATAGCATGTAAAAGTTACTATGATAATGAGAAGAAAAATATGTAAGAGTTAGTACTATGATAAGAGATAGAGTTTTGTGTTAATTTTCATATGAACAGAATAATGTACATCATTCTGAGTTTATGAATAAAAGCTAATGAAGTTCTGAGTTCAATTCTTGCATAGCTAGTTGATGCTTGCTAAGGGGGGTGACTTAGTAAGTATCTATAGTTAGTTAGTTGTTTATCTTCTTTTGATCATAAGTTAGATTTCATTCTAGAAAGTTTCAATGTAAACTCAGTCTTATATTGTTCCTGCAGCATCGGGAATCCATCCCTGTGTTTGTTCCTACAGCATAAGGCTAGTTTATAGTTTGTTTCTTAAGTAACAGTTTTCGTAATGTCTAATTTGATTAAGTTATGCTTAAGTTAAGAAAGCTTTATGTTACATTCCTATAGCATAAGTAGAATTCCTTTCACGCATTTATTTCTGGTAAATCGTGACTAAAACTAGTTCTTAGTGCACATACAGTGCCGCTCCATTTCAAGTATACGTTCCCTAGTTTGACAAAGTAAATGAACGACCATAAGAAGATGTTAGTCACCTGCTGGAATGTCCAATTCCTAGGTTAGGATTTTCTGTGACTTTTATATCCTTTTATGGGTACGACCAATGCTTTTGAATCATAGTTTGGATATATTTCATAAATGTCTTTGGTAATGCTTTTGAATCATAGTTTGGATATATTTCATAAATGTCTCTAGTAATTCTTTTGAATCATAGTTTGATTTTGAATCACTAGGTTGATGTTGGATTATTTTTTGGATATATTTCATAATTTGATTTTGAATCACTAGGTTGGTGTCTTTTTGGAGGAGTTTGGCATCACATATGAGACTAGACACTTTGACAGGTTGTCTAATATGTAGATTATAGTGAAAATGTGAAATGTATGTAATGGATGAGTTCAAGGCTGAATGCATTTGATGTGTTTGTTGATCAGTGTCGTGGGGTCAACAATCTATATTTATGAATGTAAAAAGTCTTGACAAACTATTTTATGTATGTAAAGAATTTTGAGCTATTAAATGCCTTACAGGGACATGTAATAAACATTGTGGAGAAATTTGTACCCAGTTAGTCTTGATGCAAATTCATTAAGAAATTTGTACCTAGTTAATCTTGATGCAAATTTAGTTTTTCAGTTGGAGATCAGAATAAAGTGGCAAAATTAGCAAGGGATTATTAAAAAGCGTTACTATATTCAGTGAAATAAATATCTATTGTATTTTTTTTGTAAGCTATTTTGTATGTTTTCTATAGCTAAAAAGAGTACAATTACTTACTAGATACAATCTCCTCGCTTTTTTTATAACTTGTATTGAGCAATGCAAATTGATTGATTGGTAGAACTTTATCACCCACTTGAAAGGTATGATTCTTTTAGCAGAGAATTATGAATAGAAGAAACAAATAGATTTGTGCTCATGAAATGAATGTGTTCATCTATTATGGCATACACATTTTACATAAATTTTCCCATGAGAAACATTAATTTGTTGGGACAAACAACTATGTTGGGTAGAGAGAGGGAGACATTTCTAGAGATGGAGGAGGAGAGAGGAATATAGAGGTAGACAATTTTTTTTATACAAATTTCCCCTTGAAAATTGGAGGTAGGCAATGCAAAAAGAAGGTAAACATTAATGGAAATGGTAATTGGTATTGTGAAAGATGTGATAAAAGTTTCCTTGAATGTGATTATAGATATTTAAACTTCAAATGAAATGAGAGACTTAATTATGGGTGTTACAACAAAAGAGGGTTTTACAACAAAAGAATTGAGCATTTTGAAGCATGAAGAACAAGATGATGTTAAGTTTGGACACATTATATAGAAGGTCTTTTTCAACAAATACATATTTAAACTTCAAATGAAAAGAGAGACTTATAAAGATGAACAGAGGATTAAGTGCACTGTCATAAAAACAAATGCATTGTCATAAAACCAAAAAATTTGATGATTCATCTAAGAGCAAAGATTTATTAGATTTAATTGTACAGCTCTAGGTTTAATTACATTGAAATGCTTGAGTGTATATCTTGTTAACAATGTTTTCAAACATTTCAAATAAATTTAGTGGATATGTCTAAGTTATTTGATGTGATTTTTGTCTTCTCATTTTGCATGTTAAATGAAAAAAATTGGTTTTACACCTTATTTAAGTCATTTAATCCTTGATTTTTTTCTCCAATAGATTTATTCAAAATTGTAGACACCATCCAATTGAACTATGAAATTCCTCTCTTCTTCTATTAGGATGTAAGAAAAATCATTTGAGAGGTCTTTATGGATCTTAGCCATTCTACTCTCAAGGAGATCCTTTCTTTGAAAAGGTTTCTAAAGACTTGGATATCCCACTCTTTCAATCTGAGTTTTATGAATTTGAACTTTCTATTGAATATGCACATCTTAGTGGGATGATCAATTGTTTGGGTGAGCCAGGAGTCAGTGACAACCATTTTGAAGTTTTGGTTTTCCATCTTACACTTTTTCAAACTTGAAAGACACTCTTCTAGGGAATTTGTCCTTGTCTATGAGCCAGTAATCCGAACCAACTTCAAATGGGGTTACAGTTAGGGTTCAAATAGATTTATGGTTAGGGTTAAGCTTCAATTTGGGTTAAGGTTCAATTGATTAAAAATAGACATTTTGAGAAGGGTATCTCTCAATGTACATTACATATATTTTTAAAATATAGATATGCTAGTATAATTACATAGATATTTTATTAATATATTAAAATTAAGAAATCAAATTAACACAACTCAGATTTTTTATTCACATTAATACAAATTATATTTAATCCTTAAATGTTTATGTGAATTATGATTATACAAATAGACATTAATTATGGAGTGGGATGATATATAATTTTTTCCCACCCTCTTACTCCATCATGTATGGTAATTATAGATGACTATGCTTCAATTTGTTCCTATCATTGGTATCTAGATTAAAAGTGATTTAAAATTTCTTGTGTGATACTTTTATAATTGATCTATAAGTGAATAATTGCCTTTGCATATTAGGTATTTTCCATATTTCTTTGAATGATGTATATGTTTTGATAAATTTTCAAATTTAATATTTCAAAAGCATTTATCTTATAACTTACATTTTGTATTTTTATTTTGCCATTGAAGAATATTAATTTCTTTATTTTATATATTTGACATCATTTTTCAAATATTAATTTTTACTTTTTCTATTGATGAGAATTTGAAAAATGAGGATGAAACAATTTAACCTTTGAAATATATTATGCTTACAGTTGAAAAATCCTAAATTATTTCTTCATTTTCACAATAAGAATTGCTTCGGAAAAGAAATAGAATGCTCTTGATTTTTTGTTGGAGAGTTGGTGCTTGAAGACAAAGTTATAGACTTAGGAAAAGGTTGTTGAAGCTTTAAGAGAAGGATTGGAAAGACTAAAAAGCTTCTTTCACGATTTTTGAATGTTTCTAAAATATTTTTTAAAATATATATTTTTTTTTTTTTAATATTTGAAATAGAGTTTGATTGTATTTTAATAGATTTTTCTATTAAATATTTGTGAAATATTTTTTGTTTAATTTAATAAGAAAATATAAATATTAATTATTCTTGTAAATATGTGAAAATGAGGAAAATTTTTGTAATACGAGTTTGTGATTGTTTCTCGTATGTTTATATGTTTTTCTTCCTCTTTTAAGAATCATTCATATGAGATTTGACATTCTAAGTATGTGTTATTACAAACTAATGAGCATGATTTTTTAATTATAAATATATATGTAATTACCAAGTAATAAATCTAATGAACAATCATTAATAAGGTATAGTTTAAGAAGAAAATATGATTGGCCCATTATTGAAGATAAAAGTTTTAGAATAGGCCTAGTGAATAAACAAGTTTGAATTATTGATTTATTGATGACATTTGTTATAGTTTTGATTTGTGTTGCAATACATTTTAAATCTAGTTTGAAAACTAATTTGATTCAAGGATATTAGTTTTATTTTAGTCTTTAATTTTCACTGAATTTTTATAATATTTGTAACAACCATGAAAATATGAGATAAAAGAACTAATAAATTATAATTTGAAAATATTGAAGAAATGAAGATGGTAGAGCACAAAAAATTATTTTAAAAATATAAAATGATATCAAATTCAATTGGAATCATGACTTGATTGATTTCACATTACATAGCAATAGCTATTTAAGGCGGTTACAGGTAGTTGCACATCATATTATCTATTTATTCCATTGCAAAAATATCAAAGCATTCTGATTTTGTGCTTCCGAAAGCAGTCCATACTCCATGACTGCATTTTAGTTATTAAATCTAATGAAAGTTTGTTAACTGGATATATATCTAATGAATGTCTCTTAAGTGGATATATATTTATTATTAATTGATAAAAAAATATAAAATAAACAATTTTTTTGTTTTAAAGTCTTTGTGTTATATATCGATATTATATATATTTTAATTTGTTATTAGATTGTTTTTCATATATTAGATAATAATTTTATAATTATATTTTAAGATATAATAAATAAATAAATGTTTAAAATGAAGAATATGGTTGTTTGATTGGGTAAAGGAAAGATAGAATAACAAATAATTAATATTTTGAAAAATTGTGTAAATATTTTTCGTAAAATATTTTATTGAAATGTGATAACATTTTAACCTTTTTTATTATGATATTTGTGGCAAAAAAATGTCTTAAAAATGATGACAAAAAGTTTATGTTCAGAAAATTTAAAAGTTTTTTAGTCAATTAAATTGAAGATAAACAATTTTAAAAATTTGAAAAGTTAAAAATCTTACAATTTACTTTAAGAAAATTAAAATATAATCTATCCAAAAAAAATAATGAAATTTGGCTAAATTTAAAATTTAAATAAATTAATTAAAAAATACAAATTATTTTCAAAATAGAGAAAGAAAATATTTTTAATTATCCATAAATTATTGAATATTATTTTAAAAAATATTGATATTATTTAGAAAAAAGAGATGATATTAAATTACTCAAGAATATTATGCGTCAAAAGACAAAATGTTTTCTATATAAAATGCATTATAAACATAGCATTTGTTTCCCTCATTCATTCCATCTCTGTAAATAACGCAGGATTTTTATCATCTATGACTAAAACATATTAGAATAATAAACAACAGTCAAACATGCACAAGCCATTATGCTGGAAATTTTTATGACAGCGAAAAGCGTTCTTATTCAAAGCAACGGAGCGATAATGAAGAAGTCACTGGTGAACTACTGATAGACATAATTAAATATAAAAGCAATAATAACTCTGTAACTTTGTTCTAACAGTAGACGAACTGGTAGGTTGTAAGCATATGGCCTTTAAGTCGTCCTTCTCCATCTCCATCAATGGCCTTAAAAGCATCGGTTTCTAAAACCAATCCTCCGTTTTGGCACCGGTCCACAATTCGTACGATCACATTTTGACGCGTCGACTCATTTGTCACCTGTAACAATTCAAAATGAATTACACCCAGGTGAAACGGTATACAATATAAGCTAACAATTTCTTAATATATTTTGTGATATCACAAGGGTTTTATATTTAACAAGTAATAACATAATACATTGTTGCAGCCTATGAAAAGCTATTACAAAAAATAGAGGTGATGGGAGTTCACTTGGATGCAGGTGCCGCAGAGGGAAGCTCCCATGGGCTGGCCGGCTTTGTCACAATATGCAGTCCAAAAGTATTGGCTGCGCCACTGCAGGGTCTGATTAGAGTCATATGTAGCGCAGTACAGCCCATCAAGGCTGTAATTTCGAGCAGGAGGATCATACTGAGTGCTCGTGGTGAACGTATCACCATTAACAGACACATTTTGAAAATCAGACAGGAGAGCCACACAGAAGAATATAGCAATCCACCTCACAACCTTGAAAGCCATGATCATATGCTCAACCAACCAGTATAATATGGACCGATTGTTGTGTTAAGACAGGCGATATTCTTCTTAGAATGAGTCCTATGATTTATAGCGTTAGAATTAGGCATTTTTCTAATAGTTTAACATGGTGGCCGTGCAGCCCTTGGCTTATTTGTTTGGATTGCGGAATGAGACCAAGGATAAATTTAAAGTTCGATATATCCAACTCCGAGTGATGATAGGAGTGGCTTTTAAGAAGATCCATGAAATTGGCAATGAACCTCTATAAGCAAATGCTATCCATTTCTTTGTTTTTGTTTTGGAAACAATTTATATTAATGCAATCAATCTTAATTTGTGTAGGGTATGCAATCGACGCAAGTTCACAGTTATTTCCAATATTTTATCATGGTGGCCCTGCAGCCCTTGGCTTATTTCTTTGGATTGCGGAATGAGACCAAGGATAAATTTAAAGTTCGATATATCCAACTCCGAGTGATGATAGGAGTGGCTTTTAAGAAAATTTCTTGTATTCTTCATGAAATAGGCGATGAACTAGAATTAGGATTGGAATTTTCTGTATAAGCAAATGTTTGTTTGTAGGGTCATATCCATTTCAACGTCGTTCTTGATTTTGTCTTGGAAACAATTTATATTAATGTAGTCAATCCTTATTTGTGTAGGGTACGCAATGGACGCAAGTTCACAATTGTTCCTTTTCTGTAATCTTTAATATATTCTATTTGCACAATTGAAAGTATCAACGTAACGAAAACATATAAATTTATGCATGTTAATTATATATTTATATATATATAAAAAAAAAAGATAACATTTAATTTATTTAAATAAACTATTTAGGATAGATAGTTGTAACAATTTTTATTTTAAAATTGATGGATAAAGATGTTTAGTTGTAGAATTGAAAAAATTTATTGGAGAAGCCATGTTGAATTCAATTGTCATTGTCTAGAAATTAATATCCTCAATTTAAAATTTTTATCAAGAATTATACAATGTGAGAAATTTGTATGGTTCAATATAAGTGCTATGGAGTCAATCTCAAGTAAAATAGACTCAAGCTCATGCATATAAGTGATTTATGTGGGAATAATCTAATAGAGTGTTCACTTGAAAAGTTGTTCATTTGTAGTTTTTCAATGACTATTTATTAAGGTGATGTCTAAGGACACCACTTAGAAGTGTGCCAAATCACGAGGCGAACACGTTCTCATAGGAAAAACCATGGTGAGCTGATTTAATGACAATGATGAATATCAAATATAGTAGACACAAACATGCAAGTGACCTAGATGATCATAATAATAAATTTTATTATTTGATTAATTTAGAAGTTTAAGTATATTATATTTGTTAGAAGTTCTTATATGAAATTAAGTGCACATTAAATATTAGAACTTAATAAAATTTCATATTGTAAATGTGTATTGAGTTGACTGATAATGGTAGTAGAAAGGGATAAGAAACATACAATTTAAATTTTATATCCATTCATATTCACCACATGATTGAACCATCTCAATATTCAACCACTAAAAAAATAAATTCAAGGCTACAATAAAAAAAATCAAAGGATGAAATATATGATAGTATGTGTGAATCTAGGTGTAATAATAATGAATAAATTACTAAAATATGAGAATAAATTTAATACAAGGTGTAAATGAATCTAAATATAGATTAAACAACAAAATTAACTAACAACAAAAATTTACCATTTTTGAATAATATTACATTATATTTTTTGCTAAAATAAACACAGATGTAAATAAAAGTAACATGAGCATACTACCTTGCTAATTTGGATGCATGTCCTGATTCTGAGGAGGATGATACCGAACCCAGCTGCTCGAGGAATTTTCCCAATTTGATCCCGGTTAGGATGGTCCTTAGCCCTTCCTTTGTCCAAATTGGTAAGAAAAGCCTTAACCCCCTTTCTATGAAAGCTAGCACTGTGCCTAAGCCAGGTAGTTCTACCCTTAAAACTAGAAGTGTATTTATGAATCTACCAGGTAAAAGCCTTGTGTTGTATTCTAAAGACTCTCCTGATTCTAAGGATTCTAGTGCTAACAATACTTCATCCTTTGATGCCTCGTCATTGGACAAAGATGCTAGAATTGGTTCCCCTATTACCCGCGACCCTGCTAAAACTTGTTTCAACCTAGAAAGGGAACCACTGTGGATGTCTTGGGTTTAGCTAGGAATAATGTTGTTAACCATTTTAGATTTTGGAAATGGATCTTTCATGAAATCAACGAGCTAAAAATATAAAACTAGGCCCTTCAAAGTAAACTAGAAGAAATGGGAGCCAAGGTTATGGTGCTTGGCAAGAAAGAGATAGAGCGAAAAGATCATGGTGCCAGTAAAGAAACCCAAAACCAAGTGGGCATGGACAGAAGGGTTGAAATTGAGTTGGATAAAATAAAAAATACTGTTAAAATTATAGCCGAGCAGAACAATAGGATGGCAAGACACAATGCCATCATCATCAATGCCATGACTGAAAAATTGGACAAAGCTCAACAAGGGTCTTTGGTAGTTGATCTGGAAGAGGTCAATGATAAAAAATAGGATGAGGATGCTGGTATTTCAAAGAGAACCAGAGCTAATTTGAAGAGGAAGGCTCCTCCTATGCTGCAGATGATTCAAACCTTCAAGAAGGGTGTTCAGGACATGCATAACCTAGAGGCAGAGACCGAATATGTTTTGAAGACTATGGATTAGTTGCAGCTGGTCTTTTTGGTGGCTTTTCGGTTGGTTTTTTCTTTGACCCTCTTGGTCTTTTGCGGGCGCCTACTGCCTTTTCTGGTTTTCTCCTTTTGCGCAACCTTTTTTTACTATTAGACTTTTTAGTCCTTTCTTTTTTGTTGTAAACTTGGTGGTTTTGGGTACCTATAAAACCCGTTTTTCCCTTTATCAAAAACATGAGCATACTAATTATACCACGAAAAAATTATTTATTAAATTATGATAGTTTTTCTTCTTGATTCCTATAAATTGTAGGCATAAGACAACTAAAACCAGAAATTCATTTATATAAAATTATAAACTCTAATATTATAAAATATTATAAAATATTTTTTAAATAAATAATAATATTTATTAGGGCTAATTGAAAGAACTTAGTCTTGATTGTGGGTATTATTGATCATATGAAAAAAAAAATCAAACTCAAATTAGAGGTCTTGGAATAATGAATTATTACTTTCTAAAATTTCAGCAACAATTTATATTCTCATAATTTGATGATGAAAATTTTCTCAATTCATAAAAATTGTTGTATTATGGCTCTAAAATTCTAGTATCTATTAAAATAAATAATAAACGATTAAAAAAATAGCTTGTAATATATTCTAACAATCACTAATGATCTATAATAAGGTTTATTAATAAGACCAAATACTACATAAGCTATACATTTGAATTCGGGCCATTTTATAATTAATGTCTTATCATCATAGTTCTTGGAGACATCATTCCTACTAATGCATTTAGTCCCTCAAAGAGCATGTTTAAGAATCATTATCTAAATAAGCCTTCAAAAAGGCCTACATATTAATTGGTAGATTGTCATAAACACTTAAAATTATCTTGAATGATATTGCATACTTAAATTTGACACTTTCATCCTAAATTCTTCCCCTTTTTTTGACTGTTTAATTGAATAATCCTAGTCATTTAATTAAATGCATCATTTTCATCTATTAATCTAATAATTAATTTCATGAGGTTAATTCACCCACTTTCACATTAACATTTCATCTTGTTTAAATTGGATAATGCAAATTATTTAAATTATACCCTCTTATGTCATCTCATTTAATTGAATAATCTAAATTATTTGATTAAAATGTCGTTTCATCCCCTTTCATTAAATAAATAAATTATTTAATGATAATCCTAATTTATTCTAATTTGCACAATTAAAACTTTGTTTTAATTAGCTAATTCATAATTATCCTCACCCTCCCACTTGAAAGGGAATATTCCTCCTTTGCACATTCCTCCAAAATGGAATATTCCTCCCTATGCACTCATTCAAAATGGAAATATCTTTAACAACTTCCTAATCTTTAGGAAGTGAGTTTGTTGAGAGAAAATTGGGACCATTGATTAAATTGTTTGATCCTTCTCAAATTTCAACCTTGAACATGGATTAGAATCATCAATCCATGCATAATCCTCTCATTGATTTTCATCCTTTGATTAAGTTAATCAATCTTGACCATTGGTTTAACAATTTTACCTATAAATAGACTCACTTCTATGAAATAAGGATCCACTTTTTAGATTAAAGTTGCTATAGTGAAATTTAGAGCAATATTTAGAGAAATATTTAGAATTTTAGCATCATCTTAATCAGCTCTTATATCCATTTTACCATAATCTTGTCTTAGTTTTCATCAATGGCTACCATATTTTGAGCTTGTTTCCATCAAGGGATTGGGAAAGGGTTGTCATTTCACATCACATGCAACACCAATCCCCAATGGGATGAGGTTTGGATTTTTGAATTAGGTTTCCTTTATGAATTTATGGTTTCCTTCATGTTTTATTTACTGGTTGTTTGGTTTGAAGCTTTCAATAATTTCATTGGAATTATAACTTAACTCACTTAATCTAGCTTAATTTTGTATGGATCTAGTAGATTTAGTTCATGTTATGATTATAGTCACAATTGTTAGTAAAGAAATAGATTAGTAAAAAATAAATACACATTAATAAATAAGTGGAATAAAAAACATAAATTAGTGATATTATATCTAAAAGAATTTGAAATTTATGATAGTTGATGTGTTGACCTTAAAATATATTGATAAAATAGTGAATACATAAAAAACCCTACTTAAAATGAGGTTTCTTTTGTATAGTTTGAGTTTGATCATATTCATCCATAGATAAATTAGAGACAATACACTCAAATAGGAGTAAAACACACTACAAACATTGTAAAATGGTTGTGCAATACTAATATGCTTACAACATTTATAGATAATCTTTTTCATGTATTTTTTATATTTTAACTTTATTTTAGAAAATTTTGAACAATAATTTTTAGTTTATTTTATCCTTCGTACCATATTCATTTTTTTTTTTAATTTAATGAATGCTTTCATCACTAAGCTAAGCAGTAGTGGAATCATTATTGGTTAATGTGATTTGAAAGAAACATATTATATTTTTATTAAATATCTTTGTATAATATTATATAAGCTCAAAAGGATTATGATCTATTAGTATTATTATCTTGATATATTACTTATGGTATATATGATGTGTGCCACGCCCAAGTCTTGAATGTCATTACTTCATTCCTTTTCCTTATTTAACACTACTTCCACATTCAATGAGCTTTTTGATGTCTTTTACAACCACTTCCACATTCACATGGATCCCAAGATAACTGTAGCTAATTCAATGACATGTAAATAAAAGGATGATGAGAAAGTGATTGATTTCCTAGCAAGATACCAAAAAATTTATTCACAAGTAAAAATTAATATTCCCGATGTTGTCCTTCAAAGAATGTTTATTTCCAACTTACAAAACAAACTTGAGATGTTGAGATTCCCATCCTTTACACAGTTATGTATATCCCTTCGTGATAAACAAAATACAACTTCTGGTCATGATGTGAAAAATCCTCCTAGTCATCCTAAAAAAGTATAAATTTGCAACTCAAAATAATTACCAACCTTTCAAGAAGAAAAATAGGGTATTTTTACAACTTAACTCCCCTCAACCAAGTCAATAAGATAATAACCAAGTGGCTGCTATAAAGACAAAAAAAACTCTTTTTCCTTTGGAGATAGGAATAGAAATTTCACTCCTATACCTGATACCCTTCATAATATCATGTTACAACTTGTTGAAAATAATATGCTTTCCTTACCTCCTATTAACAAGCATGATCCTAATCTACCATTTCCTACAAGATTTCGTTGAAACTCTTATTGTCATTATCACTAACAAAATGGAAATGGTACAAAATATTATAAGTGTCTTAAACATCTTGTGAAAGACCTTATTGATAATAATAAACTTCTAATTGGAGGTGTGAATGATCAAGGCAATAATTCTGTAGCTCCTCCTAACCATTATTTACAAATATTTACAAATCCTATTCCAACACATACTATTTCATTTATCAAAACTAGTGAAACAAAGAATGATGTGATTAATGTTGCCAGAGATGATGAAAACATAAAATATGACAATAAGAAAAAAAATGATTAAAACAGTAGCATTTATCGAAGCTAGACTTCGTAAGGGCTCAACCAAAATGCCTCTTGATATTTCTTTCTCACAAAAAGACATACATAAACATACACTCACTGGTCCTCTTTACATAGCTGGAAGAATCAATGACAAGTCCACTAATGGGATATTAATTGATCCCGTTTGTGGAGAGAATGTGATGACCAAAGAATTCCTATTTATGGATGAATTATATCAAGATGTACATATGATAAATCGAAATCATGGATCAAGATGCATAATTTTTTTTTATTTTCCTATGATAGGCTTGATAGATATCCCTTTAAAAGTTGGACCAAAAACATTAAATATATAATTCACAATTATCCCATCGTTGGAGCAATTTTGTGTGAATTTAGGCTACCCATGGAGTCACTCCATGAATTTCATCCCATCAATTGAGCATAAATGTTTAAATTTTCCCTTTGGAAATGATATCTTCACTGTGCATCATTATGGGTTTAATCCCGTGTCTTCCCAAGGGAAATTTTCATTAGATTTATTTTGGACCAAGCCTATTGAACCTATTAGACCATGCGAGGACTTCTTTTTCAAATTATATCAAAATTTCAAGGTAAAGTGGATAGTAAAATTATCCCTTAGAAACATGCCTCAACCCGTGATTGAACCACCTATCCTTGACAAAATAATGATTGAACTGAAATTCCTTCCAAACATCCAAGAGTATCCTATGAAAAAACCTCCTACCATTTCCTACAAGAGACCATGAGACAACCAAAACAATCTTGTTGTACCTCCTAAAATTAAACAATTCTGCAAAGCTAAAGAGAAACTACTTGAACAACCTCCTATGGTTCCTTCTATTTTTCTGCCAAAGGAAGAAAAGAAACCTATGAATGACAAACCTGCTCCTACATAAACACAAATTGACAATGGATTGAAGTGAAACTGAAATGCTAGAGAGCGTAGGTGCAGACATCGTGCTATTGCTCACTTATGTTACAAAATCAAGAAGAAAATAGAAACATAGAAAATCTAAATCTAAACTTACCTAAAGCAATGCATCATGACTCTATACCATCATCACAATGGAAACAAGAATCTTCCATGAAAATTGTCATTTGACCTCTCGTTGTGATTAATCTAGATGACAACATTGACATTGCAAAAATTGATGAACAAGTGCATAATGAGTTGAATACATTGTTTTCCTCTTCTATGAGCTTGAATGAAAAATATCCTAATAAAAGTGTTGAACTTGGTTCTTCCCCTAGTTCAACACTCGTTGGTGTCCCTTTGGCTAGTTGTTCACCTTTTGTTTATATTGACTGAGATTGGGATGCAGACGACCTACTCTAGGTTGATTCACATGTGCCTTACTAGTCTTTTTCTTTGTTTTATTTTTCATGTTACTTTAGGTGGTTGCATGTGCATAATGTGATCCCATGTGATGTTTTGTTTGATGTCTCTCTCTCTTTTTGTGCATTCCTATATATGTATCTACATTCTTCTCTATGTCATGAATATTTTATCTTTACATTTTTCTTGTGTTTTCCTTTTTGGATGATGCAAGGTGTTGAGACATTTAGGTCTCTTCCATGTTGACCCAAAGGATTTTTCTTTCTTTTCGCTCTCTTTGTTTCATTCTTCAAATTATATGAGTATTTTTAGGAATGATGATAGTTCTGAGCTTTATAACAACATTGTAGCAAAGGTCTACTCATGCCAAATCTATAGATCCCTTATGTATTTGTAGGGGCAACCCTTCCCTCCTTATTCATGATGTAGTTTCATTCGAGAAAATATGACTTGGCATAGGGATTTCCAAATAAGCTCTCATGTCTTCTTCTAATTTAAAGCAATTTCTCATAGCAACAGTGTCAGAAACTAGTTTAAAGTGGGGGAATACATCAATAACATATTTTGATATTTTGCATATTTTATGGTATGATTTTTCTTTCTTTTGATGCATCCTTTTCTTGGTGGTGTCATTGGGTTTAATGTCCTCCAAGAATGCAATATTTCTAAGTGTATGATTTCCCTTAGTGGCATGATGCGAAGCAAGGCATCCCATAAGTGGCAATATGATATTCTTGACTTGTCCTCTCTTAGAGACATTAGGAACAATGTTCCCCAAGAAGAAGACCTTACACGAAGCAAGATCCCCTTGAAAAAAAACCTATATACATAATATTCATAAGAATTTAGCATTGTGGTGCCTTATTGAGGTTTTCAAGAGGATTTCACTTCAGTATGGTCTGGGAGGCTAATATGATTCTCTCATTTTCCACCTTTTCAAGATTCTCACCTAGTGGATGGCTTGAGGTTCCACTACCTTAGAGTGAGCACATGCATTATTTGCATAGTGGACATCATGTTCCACTTGTAAATATTTTTTGGACAAATAGCCTAGACTTGGTCAACATCATGTTGGAAAGACTGTCAAAGCTTGATCCTTTTCTTTAGAAAAACAACCACAATCCACATCATGTTGGAATGGTCGAAGCTTGATCCTTTATTTTCCTTTGTTTCTCTTGGTCTTTGATGGGGTATGATTGTGTATCTCTTTTTGCTGCTGCATATATAAGTGTCTTGAATTTCTACTTTAGTGTGAGTGTCATGGGGCCAAACTCTCAATAAAGTGGGGGAAAAATGTATTAACAAAAAATGTATCCCTTTTCCCTTAATTCAAAATAATTAAAAATTTAAGTGAGCCTAATGTTATCTTGATTTAGTGTTGTAATGTGTTTTACACATTCATATTAATTCTAGGACTCTTTTTAATAAAATGGACTTAACGATTCCTTATTTAGGGTGTTGTAAAGTGTATCTTTACACTTTCACACTAATCTAGGGATTTGATTAATTAATTGAGATTAATTGAACTTAATTGGCTCCTTAAATTCAAATCCAAGCCTAATTAATTACATTTTCTGAGGGATAAATCCCAACACTCATTAATAATATTTCACAACACTTAATTTTGCAAGGTTTGAGTCCTAGGATAGTGACCTAGGACCCTTTTGCCACCTATTGAATGGGTCCTTCCTGGGTCCTAGGAACCCCTTTTGGCACATTATTTCATATCCCTGAAGCATGTCCTAGTTGAGTGTGCTAGGACCCATTCACCCTATGGTGAATGGGTCCTCCTTAACTTAGGATACCCCTTTTTGAACTTATTCTTGGCAGGATTTTGATAATTTTAAATACTAGATCTAATATTGGCTTGTGTTATTTGAATTTCAGGATTAAATATTGTAGAAATATAAGGTTATTTCACTATGTTTCAATCCTAAGACTTTCATGAAATCAAGTAATCTTCACAAGAGGGCTATAGAGCATTCAAGAATGCATTTAAGAGAAAATTTATCAAGGTTTAATTGCAGCAATCAAAGGTCATATCATCATGTCAAAGGCATAGTGCATAATGCATGTTGTTGAGCTTATGTGTGGATGTAGCATTGAAGATCCAATTCAAGCATGGTTTCACATCCAAATTCAAGATCAATATGTACATTTCCAAAAGGAAACTTCATACATTAGATTTTTGATTTATCTTCCAAGACTTCAACTAAGGTATCATTGTTTCATATTTCATGTTCATTTTTTATTGTTTCATTATAAGGTTTAATTACCTAAACGGGGTTTGACCAAGGAAAACCCCTATTCCCTAAAAATCAACAATTTTTATTCTCTCTTCATGTGTGATTGTAGGTTTTAGATTCAACATCAAGTGGAGAGAAAAATTTTAGAAGTTGTTAAAGTTGCAAAGCTACAAAAAATTTCATCTTTATTACAAGATTATGGAAATTACTCTATAGAATTTATTTCCAACTTTTAGGATCTAAGCACTTGGGATCTAGGAGTGCAAGCATTGAATAATAGGATTTTGAAAGTAATTTTCTAGAACCCTAATAGAGACCCATTCATCACAAGGCGAATGAGTCCTTAGTGAGCCTTGAAACAACACTTTTTCAACAAGGTACACATCATTTCAGCATTTGAAAACCTTCCTACTTTCTATTATAACAGTTAGGTTTTTTTTTATTGTTATTTATGCATTGTACCTCTCATAATTGAGTGAAACATCTAGTCAAAAGGTAGGAGGTGAACCCATTTTATTCAATCACACATTTTGGATTCATTCCCCTCCTTTCTTTTTTGATGTTTCATATGCATCAACTTGATCCCTATCATGTGGTTTGTATGGGGTGGACCAAGAATGTTAGATGTGGAAGTACTCACAAATAGCACAAATATCACACTTTTTGAATTAATTTCCATTATTAGTTACAATGGTTAAAGGGATACCATAGTGATAGATAATATAATGAAGAATGAGTTTGGATATCTGTTATTTAGTGGTATAGGTAAGAAAAATACTTGCGAGCCACTTGGTGAGGTATCAAATGGTGGTGATTATGAAATTGTGGCCATTACATGTATATGGGTGGATCTTACCAATGAGATCAAGGCCCCATTGTGAGAAGGGATAGGGAGTAGTGATGGTTCACAATTTTCGTGATTTTGTATGAATTAAATCCTTGTGCTACTACTAGGCTAGAAATTTATTTACAAACTATCATGCATATTGCTCGATGGTGGGCCCATCATAGCTTTCACTGAAGCTTTTTTAGCTAAGATAAATTTTCTAATATGTGAACCACACACACTATCATGTACCTCTTTTATTACAATAGAACTTGGCTATTCTAAATTAAGGAATCTATATTATGTTCCATCAAATCCCCTATATAATTTTTCATAAAGATTGTGAAATGGGATACATAATGGATATTCTTTTTGTATTGTGTATATGATAAGTTTGGTTTTAGGGTTTGATTATGGAGGAAATTATATATATGTAACTAGGTATTATTAGGACCAATAAATTCACAAATAAGCTCGAATTCTAGAGCATCGTATGGAGGGGTCAAAAGGCTATCAATTAATAATTCATAGTACTAGCTATTTTATGGCACATCCAAAAGGGATCCAATTATATAGTCATGGTATTTTCTCATTAATTATTTAATCTAAGAACTTATTCAAACTATATACAGATGAATTATTATTTTAAATTAACTACAATTAGTTTGTAGGGAATTAGCTTGTCATCTTTGGTTTTGATAATCATTATTGAATTGGTTGATAATGAGTTGTGAATCTCCATAATCTAGGAGATGTTGGATGTGCTATTTTATGGATATTGTGAAACCTTTGATTAAAAACTCATAGCTTACTATATTATTTGAACATGTGAAACCTTATCTAAATTATTTTGAAATAAAATTATGCTAAGGGGTGATGAACAAGATTCTCGCACTTGACCATTTATTGGTATAAGATCCATGAAATATAATATATATAGAATGTTGAATCATCTAAAGTGAAGATAGAATCATCAAGAAATTCTATGACCAAAGGGTAATTATATTTTAATGGTTCTTATACTAGTTTATCAACCATGACCGACCCTTTTATTTCTATTCTATCCACATATTCTATGTCAAATTCACTAAGCAACATGGCCCATTTTTCATATAACTTGTGACAAATTCCTTAAATAAAAAAATAATTTAGTGGGCCAATTTTCATGCAGAGATAGATTTTTAACTTACCATGAGTGGACCAAAAATTTTGGGAACTAAAAATGATAGCTAAAAATACATATTCTATTGGTGAATAATTAATATTAAAGTCCAATAATGTCCTATTTATCTAGAAAATACCCCTTTCTAGACCTTGAGAGTTATCATGGGTAATGAGTACCCCTTCAGTGTTTGATATTGTTAAAAATTTTAGTACCGATGGTTTCCTCTAAATTGGCGACATAGGGATTAAAGGTGATGAAAGAAATTCTTTTATCTTATCACAATATTAGTGAAAAAAATTCATCTGAATGGAAAGAATTATTTTTCTTAAGGATATGATAAGGTATTTTAAACTTTGACATTAAATTTTCCATGAATATTTTGCATCTAATTCTTTGTCAAATATTTATATGGTCATTAGCTAGAATATCCTCACAAAGTCCCATGAACTCAACTATAGTTTAATTATTTTAAAATATCTCCAAAGAAATAGGATATTGTTGGTCCCAAGAAACAAGTTTTGGATCGATTAATTAAAGGTCGGTGTAAGGTGTAGTGATGGGTTAGATTCTAAAATGATTAGGGTTAGTTGATAGGTTTTTCTATAAGGTAGATGATGTCATGGATCTATTGGAGGTAAGAGGATTGGATGATAATACACTAGAACAAGTAGAAAAAACTTCTTCTAGCATGGGATAATTATTAGAGGGGTAAAGATTTCTTTTGGTGAATGTACACAATGGATTCTTGAAGGTGGATGTGAGTATAGGTTATTTCATGATAAGGCTCTTAGGTTTAGGTAAATCCATATTAGAGGGGAGAATTTTTACTTGGTCTGGATCATCATACAATAGATTTTAGAAGGAGGATGTAACTATGGTTTATTTCCTAATGACTTTACTCAATTTAGATTTACCAAAGGTAGGGGAGAGTGTGGTTCCCTCCTTTAAGAAATTATATAGGAAAATTGTCCTATTCAATGTCATAACCCAATTTTATTTCATATTATTATAATATGGTAAATTGAAATATCAAATAAATTCAATAAATATTAAATGGAAATTTTGGAATTTTCAAAAATTGAATGAAATAAGTTGACTGATGTTGACTTTGTGAACTTTGGTCATTGTTCTATGTTTGATGTGGCCTTGAAGTTGAATGCATGAAGATATTGTTTACCACCTTATGGCAGGTGCATGGCCTATAGCCTGCATAGTATGAAAACTGCCATATCTTAGAGCCTTTGTAGCTATTATATAGAGCTAGGCTAAGGCTCGAAGAGCTTCAAAAGGCTCGATCATTATCTCTATCTACATTTTGATGCTTCACCTATGAAGGCTATCAAAATTTATTTCGATGATTGTGTTTTTTGTTAAACTTATTCTTTTGTGAAGGATTGACTATGATCTTGTGGGATGGTAGGAAATCCTTGTGTTATTTATCTCATTTTTATATTATGTAATGCTTGTTATTGAATGGGACAATAAAAAAGAGGGGCTTTATTGAATGATTCTTGAGCCTTGAACATGTATGTATGTTGTTATTTAGTGAGAAGCTAACCTCATTTGATAGGAACGATGGTATGAATCCAAGTTTCAGATTCACCAAGCTTTGCTTGGGTTGATTTTGAGATCAATGGCCTGGTTCTTGAATGTGAAAATAATACTGACATAAGTCTACATATTGAATATTACTGCATGCTTGGTATAAACTAGTATGCCCATAAGGGAAAATTTGGATATATCTTTTGATGCTAGAAAGAAAGTACCTAACCTATATGAGATTGGTCAAATCTAGAGCAACCTTGATTTTTTGTTGTAGCTTAAATCTATGGGAATGAGAAATATTTAGAACCTAAAACTTCTATGCCTTCTTGGACTAAAATATTTGCTGAAGTATTTCATTGACAAACATGTTGAACTTATTTTTCTTTATAATATTATAGTTGCTCATCAAATTTCCAATGATGAAAGTGTTCAAGATCTAAATAATAGACATTTTGTCTTTATGTATGAAATTGGACTATATGATTTGTTTATTTTTAGTACGTTGTGGAAAACCCGTTCAATTTTTAAACATTGAAAAAATACTTGTAAAGTGATCGTTTAGCATGTAAATAGCTTGATATCAACAAACATAATAAACAATAAATTTTTCTTTAAATGTAACTATTTAAGTTTGAAACAATATTTTGACGGTGTAAACAATGGTTATTCTTTGGCAAATGACACTGTTATGTTGAAAAGTAATCTTTGTAGCTAAAAAAACCTTTCTCAATATATTGTTTAGTCGAAAACAACTTGTTTTATAACTATTTAGTAGGAAACAATACTTTTTCTATTTAAACAATGAATTTCAATATGTAAACAACTTGTTTTATATTTTTTTAGGGGTATGTGCAATATCATCATGGAAAAAATAGAAAAGTTGGAGTTTGGCAACTTGACATAAAAATTTGAATAAGTTATGTATATTATTTCAAAAATATGTAAGAATAATTGAGATTGTAGTTTCTAAACTACTAGGTTTATTTATTTATTTTAAATCTATTTGGTGAAAATTTGAAATTTCAATGCAATAGTACTTAAATTTCAGGGAAAAAATAAGTAGGTGTTTGTCTGACCACCCTAACCACAATAAAATGATAATATTTTTTATAATATTTTAGACATAAGTAGAGGACTTATGTCCATGTGTGATGCATATTTTTTTGTAATTTTTTTCCAAGTAAATAATTAATTATTAATTTTTTATTACAACTTTAAAAAGTATAAAAACTCTTATGTCTGACCACCTTAACTTGGTCAAAACTTCATGAAATTCAATTTTTTTTTTTTAATCCTATAGTATGTGAAGCATAGAATGTGACGCATCTTTTAGATTCAAAAAATGTGGTACCGTTTGAAAGCTATAGATATTTTTCAATCAGCCTATCAATCAGGACTTTAGTTGTAATTCAAATAGAAAATAAATAATAATTATTTAGTAAATTCAAAGTAAAGCATAATTTATATAATTGGTGGAAATATGAGATTCTCCTTTAAAAACCCTTTTCATTTCATCAAATTTGGGTTTAAAAAAAGTCGTCAGCCACATACCCTACAAATACCGATCATATCACCACTTTTTGGCCGATCATGATCCTACACATACGCTTAGTAGGAAACAATACTTGTTTTATTTAAACAATGAATGTTCATATGTAAACAACATTATTTTATAATTGTTTAGTAGGAAACAATACTTTTTCTGTTTAAACAATGAATGTTCATATGCAAACAACAATGTTAGAGTATCATAGTCGTGAGAATGTAGTAACAGTGTTTGTGACACTATTAGTATAGTCTTATTTTGTATCCTTTTTTTCTGAAAAAAGAAAAGTCAAATGGAATACTATTTGAAGATTGCAATCTAAATTAATGATTATTTCATAATGTATGCACAAATTTTAAGCATGAGTAGGCACATATATGTGTATACACATGGACTTTGTCTATGTACATACACATACTTGTGACATACATTATTTTGTTCTCAATTCAATTTTAAATGGGAAATGCTTATTGATGAATAGTATACGACAATCATAATAATGATATGACTGACTGTTGAATTACTCTATTGAATCATAAATCTAATTTCTAATTTAGAGAGAAAATAAATATTCTTATTCTTCTTTTGAATACATATGTGAAAGAGTATTCTAAAAATTGAATGGAATAGTGATACCTTAGTTGACTAGAGCACCTGAGGGTATATGTTGCTAGAGGGTATATAGTTGTTATGAGATGTGTTTATGTGGAAAGTTACCTTCTAGGATGGGTGCCAAAATGGAGTTCAAAGAGTATAGGTTTTCTTTACTAGAACCTATTGTTTATTGTTGTTGCAACACATTTATTATGGTTGGCCTAGCAATTACTTCACTTGTATGTATGAACTTTGTGATTTTACTCTCTTCCATTCCTAGCATAGAATTTGCATATTCTTTTCTAACTTGTAGATAGAAATTGCATGTTGATGTATGGAAACACACCAGATTCCACCATGTAAATTGTTTTCTTGCTAAATTTTTTGTGTAGGGTCAAGCATTCTTCAAGTCAGAAGAATACCGGGGAAGCATAAGCTTCGTGGTTGGGTGGTAAACTACTTCAACCATGTTCTCATCCACCAGTGGAGGTGAGCATCAAGGAAGAAACTTAGTTTTTCTAAAGAATAATATAGTTTAAGATATAACTTGATGTAATACATTTATGTATTTGATGTAAAGTGTACACTATAATAACTTTGTGGCCTTGGGAGCCAAGTCAAACTTGATATTATAATTTGACTTTTGAAGTGAATATATGAATTATTGACTCATTTTAAATGGAAACACGTAGCTATGATTGAATTTAGCCACTAGTTATGTCTTTAATTTTCTAATATATTCATGTGTCAAATACAAGTATGTTAATTAAGTAATAATCATGGGAAGTTTATTGCGTTTGGTGTCAGAGCTTAGGGTTCAACTCTAGGCCTTTTGAGTCTACCATATTTAACTAGGGGTAGTTGATCCTTGACCAAAAATTTGGATGTCCTGAGAATTGACTGAACCTGAATTGAATGTAGGAATGGGAAGGTCAAAGGAAGGATGAAGGAAAGGGAAAACTATTAGAACATCACATTAGAGTGACATAAAGGAAGAAAACACCAAGGAGGAGGTTCCATAAGAAATTATTGATAACAAAACTCTAGCTTGGGCTCTTACACAACTCAAGCTGGAGAGAGGCTTGAATATTAAGTAGAAGTGGACACCTAATATCAAAAATATTTCTTTAATCCAAGATTGGCGTCTAGGGTGTGGACCCAACACACCCTTGTTGACTAAAGAAGAAAAGGAGAGTCTGCGAGCTCAACCATCCTCTTCTATAAAGTGTGATGTAAATTCAAATGAGGACCTAGAGGAATGTCCTCTCTCTGATACAGAGAAATTGAAATGATGTAGCAATAAACCTATTGTAAATAAGGATCTATTGAATCACCTTTAATATAGATAAAATTAGATAATATTTTTGGGTGTGATCAAAGGACTCTAAAATGTGTTTATTATGCATAAATGTGTATGTCTTCTAGATCAAGAGAGATGTATGCATATGAAAAAGTATGTGATGTATCATAAGAATGTTTATTCATAGAACCTTGTGTTGAGATGCAATAAATGTGGATGTGTTGCAAGATAAGTGTGGACGTCATGGTGACCACCAAGTAAGATGCGAGTGTTACTGGTTATGATAACGGACCAAACAAGAGGCTGGAGTGAATTATAGAGCTTTTGAATCAACAAGATTCTCACATGGATCAAATAGAGGAAGAAATTTGAGTGGCACATGAGGACTAGGACCATAGGAATACAAAAGGAAATCAAGGAGATAGTAGTCTAGGGGTAGGTCCACAATGAAAAATTGAGGAAGAGCTTGGGAAAGACCTCAAAAGAATAGCACTGCCCAAGTTTAATGGTAAGGATATCAGAGTGTGAGCTAAGGCTTGGATTATAGAGATGAAAAAATACTTTGGGCTCTACAACCTTTCTCAATAAACTAACGAAGCATGCACTACATATTAGCTCTCAGGTGAAGCAATTTGACTTGGTGGGATAATGAGAAGTTAGAATGAAATATTCGACCTACTGAGATCACGTGGGAACTCTTCCTCCAAGCTTTCAGGAAGATATGGTTATCGCAAATTTTCTTTCAAAAGAAAGAGATAGAATTTTAGAACTTAACCTAGGGAAATGTGACTATGATTCACTATTGGGAAAAGTTCACCAATCTGTTAAAGTATGTGCCTCAGTATTAGGGGGATGAATGGTTTTGTATCCAAAAATTTATAATGGGACTCAAACCTCACACAGGAGGTAAAGTGGATATGCATGAACCTCAAACCATAAATAATTTTTTTCAAAAAGCCACCAAACAAGAACAAAAGCTTACGATTTCTATCCAATCTTTGTAGTGACTCAAATTCTAAGTTGCGGTATGGGAAGAAAAAAATTCATAAGGGAGATAAGATCCATCAAATCCATAATATCAAGAGGGAAAGTGTGTCGCAAGAGAAGGGGTGAAGATGGTAATGGTGGAAAGAACAAGAAAGAAAACAAAGGCAAGGGTAAGGATGACCATAAGAAGAAGGGCTTTAGAGAGGACAAGCCAGGAGATCACAATGGGCCTCAAGATGTATGTTATACTTGTAGAGGAAATCATTATGCCTCAAATTTTCCTCAGTGTTCAAAGTTTTGGAAGGAAGGAAGCTATTAGAAAACTCAGTATCACTAGATCCACACTATGCAATGGATAACATACAAGTAGAGTATCAGGCTTCACCAATTCAACTGACGGGTAAGCTCTATGGCCAATTTGTCTCTATCTTAATTGACACTAGCACTCGAGAATGTTTTATAGATCCTAAAATAATATCCAAGATACCCATTAGACCTAGATATGTAATGGAAAATTCATGGACAATCCTGTATGGTAATTAAGTAGAGCGAAGGGTAGATACCTATCTCTCTTGCACTGAGTTAGATCTTCCAACCTTTCAAACTCAAGTCAACTTATATGTGGAACCTCTAGGCTCATATGATGTAATCTTGGGAATAAATTGGTTAACTGAGCATAAGCCTATAAGGTACTTCCATAATAGTGTGTCTCACTTTTGGGACATGCTAATTTTTTCCCAAAATCACTTTTTTTAGAAAAACTAATGATTTTATCCTTGAGAGGTTCCATCGAAAGGGTTTTAATTTAAGATGGATAGATGAGACCCCCTTAGATCAAACAACCTTGGATAGAACCCCTCTATGTTGAATATTGTGGATCTATGGTTGTCATTGATGTCAACACTATTGGCATTAATGTCTTTAAGGCTATATATGTTGAGTATATTGAGAAAATTGTAATAAAATAAGTTGCAAGTTGTCGGTGATGTAGTGAAGTTCAATATGGTGGCTATCTCAGTATATTGATGATAAGAGGCTGTGGATTAAAGGGTTTTTGAAAAGTATATCTAGATTATCCACATGAAGTTTTAGAGGTTCGCATGAAGATTTGATTGAGTTATGAGTATCTGTGTTTTGTCAGTTGTTTAGTTGTTCTAGTTGGTGTTCCTAAAAGAAGATGATGTGATTCTAGTAATTTGAGTTTTTATGAATTCTTTTGTGGTGATTTATGATTCTTGTGGATTTTAATATATCATGCTCTATCTATGTTATACATATGCATTCATCATTGTGCTCACAATTGGAGATTTTCTTTTGAGTTCATGTTTTTCATGTTCATGGCCGACAGGGTGATTGCAACATGTTGTGGATCTTCGAGGCATAATTTTTGAAGATTTTTCACATTCGAGGATGTTTTTTTAGGTCCTTACTATGTTGTGTTTGACATTGTTTGGTTTGCATTGATAAATTGTTTATTGATTTGGGCCATCAGTTTGTACACATTTTATATTTTATTAGGGTTGACATATAGTTGATGTTATTCTTGGTTGTGGATATATATGATCAATTGGTTATGCCATTTGGAGGCATGGTTTGTGTGTTGTGTGTGAATAATGTTCTAATCTTTCAAAGGAAGAAGTAAAGTGTGAAGAAGAGTAAGTAGAAGGAAGTGTTTATGTTCTTAACAGGAACCATCATCAGGCATTAGTAGATGCTATTTTCTCAGTTCAAAATCTTTCAGATGTAATCCAAATGTTTCTGTAAGATAGTGAGTCTTCCTTTGGGTAGTAAGTCTTTTTGTATTTGAGTAGTGTTCTTGAATGCATGTGTATTCCCCATTTAAAATTCTTTTATACTTTTAATAGGGTATAATCTTGTGGACTAACCTCCACGGTGGTTTTTCCCCTAACATGGTTTCCACATAAGAAATATTTGTGTTATGTGTATTTTTGATGTGGTGATGGTTTATGATTTCATGTTTATTTATCATATCTAAGAATAAGTTTAATAAGTATAATTTCTATGACAACTAATTCACCCCCCTCTTAATTATCTACCCTTGTTTTTCCAACAATTGGTATCATAGTAGGTTTCGTAGAAGAAGTTTACGAGCTTGAGGTGATCCGAAATGGTAACATATAAGAAGGATAGTCCGAGATTTGATGGAACTAATTATTCTCTATGAAAGAGTTGAATGGAATGTCATATGAGATGCATTGGTGAACCTTATTGGAACATTACAAAGAATAGGTATATCATCCCACAAAATTGTCCTTCTACTATAGGTGAGATTAAGGAAGATGAGTACAATATTAGGGCTAATTAAGTATTGTTGAGTGCTCTGACTGATTTCGAGATGGCAAATGCAATGGAACTGAAGACTAGTTATGAGATCTGGAAAAGTTGGAAAATTTGTATGAAGTTGATACCCATGTGAAGATTGCTAAGGTACAAAGTCTGAAAGGGAAATATGAAACATTGAAAATGGGTGAAGATGAGAACATCACTTCTTTCATGCAGAGAGAGAATGAACTTGTGTGTAATATTAGATGTGCTAGTGGAACACTGGAAGAATCAGAGATTGTTGCTAAAGTGCTCAGATCCTTGCCTATTGCATACAAACACAAAGCTTCTAGCATTGAGGAGATCCAGACTGTGAAAAATGTAACTAGAGATATGTTGATTGGTAAGCTTGCCACTTTTTAGTTAAGTAAATTTGGTGATTCACTTCCTAAGAAAAAATATACATTCAAAGCTACTACCTCTAGAAAAGATAAGCATATATATGATCTAGGAGAAATTTCATCTAGAAACTTGTCCAAGTATGAGCAGGAAATGAGAGAGATTGAAGAAGAAGAGAGAAAACTAGATGAGCTTGAAGAACTTATTATCAAGAGGGTACCTAGAGGAGAAGGTAAGTATAAGGGTAAATTGCTTCTTAAATGTTTTTTATGCAATAACATAGGTCATTTTGCCTCAAGGTGTCTGGAAATAGTTCCTAAGCCAAGACCTAACAAGCCTAGATTCCAAAGAAAGTGTTATTATGCTATTGATGAAGGTGTGATAGATGATGAATTTGATAAAGGGAATGTAACCGAGGATGAATGGGTATTTATTTCTATTAAGGAAAATGATCCAGTACCTACGACTAGTAGAATTTGGGAAATAAATGACTACGTGACTAAAGATTTTAGTCATGTGACTAACACTAGTAGAATTTGGCAAATAAATGACTAATTTGATCATCATAAGTGACTAGTTTGGTCATCGGGTAAAATCACAACTAAATAATTGGTGAGACAAATAAAAATGACTAAATAAATGACTATTACTCCTCTATTCTTTTTTCTTTCAAATTTTATCATAATCCATAGAGCTTATGCCCCCATCATGGGACCTCTACCTAAGCGGGTCATTTGGCCACCTAAGTTGCTTGGTGCACCAAAAATATCTATTTGCGTGGAAGGCATTGCCTCTCGGTGCAATCTAAAGGCCTCTAAAAATTTTATAAAAAAATTTAACATTTACATTCTTTAACTTTTATTACTCATTATGCTAATGAATCATTAATATTTTTAACTATGATTTGAAGCCAAATTGATTTTCGTGTTGTGTTAGCATGTCAAATGTATTAAAGTGCAATTGTGATCAATTTCAATAATAAAATATGATTGAAACAATCCAATTGCATTTTGAGGACTATCTTTCATTTGAAAACACAAATAAAGATGACTAAATAATTAGTCACACAAATCAAAATGACTAAATAATTGGTCACACAAATAAAAATTAGACAATATGATATTATAGTGGTTAATTAAAAAAAATTGAATTGCAGAAGTGGATTGCATTATAATATAATATAATATATAATATATATTATATAATATTATATTAAATACTAATATTATATAATAATATAATATTAAATACTAATATAATAATAATATTATTATATTATTATATAATATATATAATAATACTATTATATTATAATATTATATTATTATATAATATATATAATATTATAATATAATATTATTGCTATTATATTAAAATACAATATATTATAATATAATATGATATTATATAATATTATATTATATTATATTATATTTAAAAGTGAGATTTAATTTTGAAATAAAAATCAAATGAAGTAAAGAAGCAAGCAAGTGGGCCATGGTATTTGATTTTTCTAATAAAAATAATAAAAAGGTACCTATTTTCTTAAATACAATGTGAAAAATCAAACATTCGGCCTAGGGTAATGAAAAAACCCTAAATCAAAAAGAAATTGAGCTCTAATCTCATTCCATTTTTTTGTTGTATTTTTTGAGACAAAATTGAGTGCCGCCATGCCTCGGTAGGGTTTGAGAGTTCAATGGTGACTCATTCTACTGTTTCTGATGATTTTCTTGAAAAAATCCTACAAGGTAAGTCTTTGGTTTTGAAACTGAAAAGTATTCTCCATTTTGAAGCATTTTATTGAGATCACTTGGTCATGGCTAAGTATTTTTCTATTGTATTTCCTTTGCTTACCATTTGTTGATATCTCTCCTCTTTGTTTGAACACCATTGGATTATCTTTGAGGCTCATTTCTAAAGATTTTGGAGGGTGTCTCCTTTGCAGCAATCTTGTGTAAGTTTCATTATTCTCATCTCTTAAATTTCTATGAGAATAGGTTCAATTCAAGCTTAGGAGAGGAAATATGATAAAAATCCTTGTATCTCCCTATGCAAATCTTGATGGGTTACTTTCTTTCTGCAAAAAATGTAAAACTTTGCACTCTCAACTTACTATTTTCATTATTTTGAGGGTTTTATGTGTTATAATGGTTGCGGCCTTCATAGCATTCTGGTTTTTTCTTTTCTTTTTATTTTCTCTTCCTCGTGGCTGTGGTAGAGACCCAATACTGAATAAAACAAACTTTTGTATACTTGACATTTCCACAAAGGAAACTCCAAAAATTTACATATTATAAAGAGAAAATACTCCACTGTGAACCAAAAATATGCTATTCATATATAAATGGCATGCCTTGAAATTATTTTCTTAATTTTATTTTATGATCTTCATCCAAGTAAAGTGTTTGATTGTGAATGGGATGAAAGATTGGATAGGAGCAGCTAGAGTGTGTCTGAATTCCTTTGAATGCTTCTTTAAATAAGCCTCTAACTTTTGTACATCCTCTCTACGAAAAATATCCCAGAGAGCACCTTCATAACTGAGAGAATTATTATATTTATTGGAAATATTGATTTTAATAGAGGGCTTTGTTTCAACTTCTTTCCACTTAATATCACAACTTTTGGCATTTTCATAGAATTTGATCTTTTGTAAAACATTTTTCTAATTTTGGCTTGTATTAAATGATGACAATTTCGATCAATGAAACTACCAACTTTAATCCCAGGTTGGATTTGAATATTGACAACTTCTTTCCCAAAGAGGTAATAAAACCTTTACTCTTAGATTAGGGGGAAAATCTAACTTTTTTTTGAACATTTTGTGTTTTAAAAAAAAAAACTTAAAGACTTGCTTTGTAAATATTGTGCAGATGATGGCTCCATGTGGAAACTTTCGTAATATACTTTTTTATTTATTTTAAGTTTCTCATTTTTTAAAAATAATTTTATTACAATAGAATTTTAGTTATCAATAGGCCTAGAATTTGACGGTCACCCTTATCTATCATATGAAATTTTATGATCGTTTGGTCATTTAAATGTGTGTCAAAAAAATTGTTTAATTTATGAATTTTTATATAAAATATTTAATAAATGCAATATCTTGAAAAATCAGAAAACCATGATAATTATTAGTAATAAATATAAAAATCTACTGTTATAATTAACAATTAACAAAATTTTCTAAGTTCATATTAAAAAAAAATATTGTTAAATATATTCTAAAAGTTAAAAATAATTATATTCTATTTTGAAAAGATTCTAAATTAATATATATTTTTCTAATAATATTATAAATCACATATATTTTAAATATAAAAAATCTAACTATTATAAAAATGTCAAAGTTTCTAAATTCATATTAGAAAGTATTCAAAACAAGTTATATTCTATTCTAAATTAATATATCTTTTTATAATAAAATTTATAAAATGATATAATTATAAATTAAAATACTATATTATATTTTGCTTATAATATTTTTTAACAGTTTAATAAAAATATAGCAAGTCAAACTACACAGTCTAATAAATTTTATAGCTATAATATATGGTCTAAAATTGAAAAAATGGTACAATAGACCATAAAATTCCAGGCCATTAGGAGACATTCTAATATTTTTTTTAGTTTTTCTTAAATAATTTTACTACTAGCTTAGTTTTTTGAAGCAACCTTTCTTTTTTAGTTTTTATTTTTCATTAGAAAAGAAAAATTAAAAAAAAAGGTTGCTTTTATATCTAAATTAGTAATTGTTAAATTACAAATTAGAATTTAATTTAATTTTAGAATGAAATTTAAGTTTTCTAGATATCTTGGTGATTTGATTTAAAGAAAAATACAATAATTGAATCCAAAATAGAAAAAGTAGAGATTATTTCTTTTGCAAATACATTTCTTTTGAAATATCACTAATTCTATGCATTTTTTATTTATTAGACTTACTCTAATAAGCTGGCATAATATATTTAAGATATTACTTTGATATTTATTCTTTTGAAAATACATTTCTTTTGCAATATCATTAATTCTATGAATTTTTATTTATTAGACTTACTCTAATGCTTATAGGTATCTACATTTAAGATATTCATTGTTTACTGCTATTTAGTAATATTTTTATGGATAGTATAGAGCAAGGATATATTGCTTTGATAAGCTAGTAATATTTAAGATATTACTTTGATATTAATTCTTTTGCAAATGCATTTTTTTTGTAATATCATTAATTGTATGCATTTTTATTTATTAGACTTACTCTAATACTTATGGGTATTTGATTTTAAGATATTTGTTATTTATGCTACCTAGTAATATTTTTATAGTTTGATTGTGGACAGGTACATAGCAAAGAGAAAATGCAAAACTAGTACCTTACTAGATGCATTTACTGCCCATCTCATGTGCAACAGTGGCATCACTGAATACATGCATTCACACCATTTAGTTTTAGTTTTTTTCAATTTTAAAAATATAATAAATCAACAGTATGCATATTGGAAAAGATTTTGTATTCAAAACTTTATATATAGAGTTCTTTGTAACATATTTTATATACAGTTTGAATATATAGAGAATTTTTTTCCAATGTTGTTTCAATCCCAAAGTTGTTGAAGTTTTAATAACATAAGATCTTTAAAGTTTTATATCTTACAACATAATTTTCTCTTGGTTTGCAATTTCATAGACTAGTTATTGTAACAACATTCTCCAAACATAAGAGTTTACATACACATCTAAAAGCATTAGTTCATAAATGACTAAATAAATGATTAACATGACTAAATAAATGACTAAACCATGACTAAATAAATGACTACCATGACTAAATAAATAACAAATTAACAACAATCAATGACTAAATTAATGACTAAATATATGACTAAATATATGACTAAATAAATGACCAGTTAACAACAATCAATGACTAAATTAATGACTAAATAAATGACTAAATCAATGACCAAATCAATGACAAAATCAATGACTAGATAAATGACTAAAATAGTTTAGTCATAAATTTGGTCGTGTTATAAATGACCGGCAATAAACTACTAATGGTCACGTGACCAAAATTAGTCATTTATATGAAACTTTTAGTAGTTTATTTAGTCATATATTGTTGTTTTTGTACTAGTGTACTGAATTTTCTAGTTACATAAATGTGGAGAAAGCTCTAGCTACTAGAGTTGAAGAAAAAGATGAATGGGTGATTGACAATGGATGCTCTAATCACATGATAGGTGATAAAAGTAAATTTGTGAGCTTGGAAAAGTATGATGGTGGTGTTGTAATATTTGGTGATAAAAAGCTAGTGTAATCCATGAGAGATGATCCATTTCTCTTGATGATAAGCATAATACTAATGACGTTCTATATGTGGAAGGTTTGAAGCATAATCTTTTAAGTGATGGATAGATGGTTGACAAGGGATACAATATTCAATTCAAGGATGGAAAGTGTAGAATATTTGGATGTTCTAAAAATATGATTTCATATGGTACAAAAACAAAAGGTAATATCTTTCACTTGAGTGTTGCTAGTAAAAGTTATTTGATTACTCAAGTTGATGAAAGTTGGTTGTGGCATAGGAGATTGTATCATGTAAACTTTGATCATATTATCAAGATAAGTTCTACTTAGGAAATGAGAGATATTCCTAAGTTGATAAAACCTTCTAATGCCATTGGAACATAGATTTTGGGAAACTGAATGCTGGCTCTAGCACTTCTTGGTTTTTCATCTAAAAGGAGAGAGATTTAGGATCCAAAATGCTTATGTAACATTCAAATAAGGATGTGTGCAATGTGATATGATGTAAATGAACTTAACTAAATGCAATTGATTGATTGTAATGAACTAAAATGAATTAAAAACTAAGATTTATGCTTTGTTTGAAAACACAATGTGATATATAAACAACTATGAAAATGAAGAAAATGAATAAAATATGCAAAATAGAAGGTAAAGGGATGAATCTGAGTGCACCTAGATGATGTGTGAACTTTATGCAGTGTCTGGAATCCTAAAAATTGGTTGAGAATTGATTTCTAACATTCGATATCTTGAATCTAAAAAAATACAAATTTTTAGATTTCAAGTTGGACTCATTCACCAAGGGTGGAAAATCAGTCCTCCCCAAGATTTCTAGAAAATCAAGAGACAACTCTACAACACTAGATTTGGAAATGTTTGATTGTCGAGTTGTCGAATTCAGTTCTGTAGGAAACAGACCAAAAAAAATCAACAAGCTTGAAATAATGATAACTTGACTTGAAGAACCTAGTTGACTTGATTTCCACTATTCAACACCTTTATTCTTGTCAAATTTGAAAAAAAAGGCTGCAAATACACATGAAAAAGGGGAAAAATGTTGGAGGGTTAGCAAATAGGGGTTTCCCTTTGCTAAACCCCACTTTAGTAATCAAACCCAATAGGAATAAATGAAATGTAAAGGAAATGATAAATCAACAACATATAAGTGTTACAAACTTATCGAGATCCCTGAATATGCAAATATGAAGTAGTGTCAATGGCTGCTTCAAAGTGCTTGAATTGATGATGTAAAATCTTTGATTGCTTGAGTGAATGAGTGAATAAGTGAACTTAATGAATACTTGAATGAATAGGGGTTGAAATGAGGTGAAAAACACTTATTTATACAATTCATGTGCCTTACCATCTATTCATACCACATCACAGGCCATCATCAAGTGATTTTTAATAAAATATCAAAAGGAAATTTGAAATATTTTGAATTTGGGGCCAATGGGGACTCATTCGCCACCCATGGTGAATGGGTCCCCCCTAGGACCTAAAAACAAGTGGTGGGAATAATGTTGTGTTTAATGTTGTTTGTCGGGATAATATGCAAAAATACACTTAATTATAACTTATGAGAGCATAAAATACAAAACAAAGCATGAGAAAGGTGTAAATAAGGAAGATGTACCTAGAAAAGTGTGAAGGCTTATTACAAGACTTTACAACACTTCATAATAGGACTTGTTGATGTGTGAAAAGTTGGTTTTTAAGTAAATTATATTAAATAGAGTCTAGAAGAATGTATAAATGCCTTACAACACTTCAGAACACCTTGAAAAGACATTGTTCTTTGAATTTTAGTACCTAAATAAGCATGTTCAAGCCGTTTCACAACATAAAATCAAAGAAACATAGTTTCAACACCATGAAACAAGACCTAAAAGTCCATGAAAATGAAAAGTGTCCATTTTTCTATAACACATTTAGCCCCCACTTTAGTGAGAGGATGAACCTTCTTCAAACTCACACTAAAGTAGCCATGGACATCAAGAGAAGGGTTCAAATGTACTTATGTTAGCAAGCTGGAATACAATGATAAAGAGGGGTGATTAAGCCCATAGGATGAAGATCCCATGGAAAATAGAACATAAGGATAAAGAACACACAAGTGTTGAAAAGAGTTGAATGAAGCTTCGATCATCAATCCAACTAGTTGTGGATAAGATCTAGGCTAAAAGAGGATGTGTACTCACTCTGGGGCGTGAGAAAACCCAAATGTACTCACTCTAGGGCATGAAAAGACCCAAAAAAGAAAGAGATGTACACTAGTGGGTATGTACTAGTTGGGCTTCCCACTCAACCATGCTAAAGTTATATTGCTTGATAACTTTAACAAGGCACTAGAGCGCAAAAGTAAATGCAAATTTCATTTTAAGCTTCATGAGATAAGAAAAAATCTATATTCTTAGAACTGGTGAAGAAAATAGGATGGCACCATATGCATGCAATTTGTGTTATGCAAGGTGACCAAACAAATAAGATGGCTAATTGAGAATGCCATAAATGTAATGTGAAAGATTGTTGAAAGGAGTCTTGTTCAGTTTTTTCAAGGTCAATCACTTAGGGAACATTGTGTCTAATGTCTCCAAGAGAGGACCAATCAAATAATAGTATATTCACAACTTAGGGGATGTAGTGCATCACATTAGTCCACCATGAGGAATGTAATATGATAAGATAGATCACACTTGTGAAGGGCATCACACCGAATGTCATCCACAAAGTGAAAAACATGTCACGCAAATGACAAGGCTACACTAAGAATCATGAATGCATAATGAAATAATGGTAATGTATGCCCCCCACTTTAAAGGAATTTCTACACATCTTTCTGTGAGCAATTACTTGAAAGTAGAGAAGAAAAAAAAGTGCAAAAAGAAAAACAACACATGAGAGACAACTTGGAAAGCTCTATTCCAAGTCATATGTTTTGAAGTTAGGTTGAGTCATATGAAGGAAGATGAAAAACAAAGAAAGGGAGTTTCCCCCTAGGAAAAGAAAATAGACCAAACACATAAGGGATCTATGGATTTAGGGTCAATATGTTCATTGCTACAATTTTTTTATATGAAAGAGCTCAGAATTTTCATCATTCCCTAGATACATAGAATGAGAAGAATGACTCAAAGAGATTGGAAACAAAAGAAAAAGAAAATATATTTTTGTTCAACATGGAAGAGACATTGTGGTCTCAACACTTTTCATCATCCCCAAAAGGAAACACAAGAAAAAATGAAAAATATTTTGGGTAAACATGAAGGAGACATTTCAGTCTCAATTCCCTGTATCATCCCCAAAAGGAAAAACATAAGAAAATCCAAAGAAAAATAAAAAGGGACCTTGTGGGTCAACATGGAAGAGACATAGAGCATCTCTATGCTTTACATCATCCCCAAAAGGAAAACACAAAAAAAAGAAAAGAAAAAAAAAGACAAGGATTGTTTGGGTCAACATGGAAGAGACGTTGTAGTCTCAACACTTTGTGCCATCCCCAAAAGGAAAACATGAAACAAAAATAAAAAATACAATGTACAACATATAAAATAAGGGAGAGACAAATAGAAGAAGTGTACACAAAGAGGAAACATCAAGCACACAATACGAGAGAACACAATACACACATGAAAAAGGAAGAGAAAAAGAACAAGTAACATAAATGTAAGTCAACCATTAACTAAGTTATTGGTTTCTCAATATTGGATAGACAAGCAGAAAAAGGAATAACATTGTTAAGAGACAAAAAAAAAATGTACTACAAGGACAAGGCTAACAATGTATTTCCCCCCTACAAAGTAGAAAGCAAAGAATGAGCCAAGATGGGTGATGTGAAAGGATAATGCAATATTGAGAATAGAGGACTCTACAACTATTGCATGACAAAGAGGTTTAGATTTGTTTAAGGTATGACAGGGAAACATTTGGTATCAATGAAGTGATACTTATCCAGTATTTCCTTCATTGTCTAACATTCTTCTATTCAATGTCCAAGAATACAATGATATTTGCAATATGGTATATGGGAATCATCAAGATAGATGACCAACCTATTGGAAGGTGGTAAGAGTATAAGACCTTTGTTTAAAATTAGTTGAAGTCTCCTTTCACATTCAGGTGGAGGATGCATAGGAAACTTTAGCTTCTTCAATTTTTATGGTCGTTTTTGTTTACTAGGTTCTCCTTTTTCATGAATAGCAGGAAGGGGACCCATAGGGATCCTAACATACTTATTGTTTATGTTCATGTGGTAGGAGAATGTTCAAGTTAGGAGGAGGATTCAATACCAGTGTACTAGCATCCTGAATTCTCTTGGGTTGAAGAGGATGTCTGCCAAGATGAGAAGGATCTTGATATCCTAATCCTATTGTATGTGCTTCAGTTGATTTTTGTTCAAGAACTTGATGGATGTCATGTTCATGTTTTATGTCACAACTTTTTCTACTTAAGATAGTGAATCCCCTACCATATGTTTCTTCAAGGTTGATAGTAATGTCTATGATTTGATTCTCATAGAATGGTTGGGATAGTGGTGGTTGAGAGGAACTAGGTCTACTTGAAGGAGGAACCTTAGGTCCTATATTGAATTCAAGATGTAAGTATGAGAAGTGATTAGGAGGTGCAATAGTAGGAAGTTCTTGTGATCTCATAGATGGGTAAAAGGTTGCATTTTCTTCAAAGTTGTCAAGGAACTCATTGTAGAAATTGTTCATGCTAACATCATCTTCTCCAATGATGTCTACATCAAGATGAGGACAATCATGAGGAGTTAAAGGAGCATGAGGTTGTTAAAGGTGAATAAGGTCACAACAAAAGGTACAATTGGACATGTCTACCAATGATTTGAAGGAATTCCAAAACTTATTGAAAGAGAATACCATAATTTCAATAAACTAATATGCAATAAAAGAGAAAAGACATTGAATCTATAACTAAAAACAAAATGCTAGAACAAGGAAAAGGAATGCAAGAGAATATCAAAAGAAATGCAAAAATGATGTCTAAAAAGTGCAGAGGGACTGATTCACCCTAGGTGGAAAATGAGTCCTAGGATGCAAGTTTTTGTGTTTTTCTGAATTTTAAGGATGATTTAAATGTTCTATAGAATACAATTATAGATGCAGAGTGTAGATTTTTACTTTTTTCAATGAAATTGAATGCAGAAAAGAAAACTAATCAATTTTTCACTAATGAAAAATGAAAGGTCCTAGAATGCAATAACAATTCAATGCCCTAATTGAATGCTAATGCAATTCAAACCTAGGATGAAAGATATGAATGCAATCAGAAGTTTAAAGTGTTCAAAATTTGGGTTCACCAAAATGGAACATAGATTTTGGGAACTTGAATGTTGGCTCTAGCACTTCTAGGGTTTTTCACCTAAAAGGAGAGAGATTTATGTTCCAAAATGCTTATGTAACATTAAAATTAGGATTTTTGCAATGTGATATGATGTAAATGAACTTAACTAAATGAAATTGACTAATTATAATGAACTAAATGAATGCAAAACTAAGATTTATGCTTTGTTTGAAAACACAGTTTGATATATAAACAACTATGAAAATGAAGAAAATGAATAAAATATGCAAAACAAAAGGTACATGGACGAATATGAGTGCACCTAGATGATGTGTAAAATTTTTGGAGTGTTTGGAATGCTGATGAATTTTACTAATTTTTAACAATGGAGCTCATTCACCCAAGGTGGTGAATTAATCCTCCTACTGATGAAAATTGGTTGGGAACTAATTTCTGACAGTTGGGATCCAAAATCTGATAAAATATAGATTTTTCAGATTTCAAGTGGGACTCATTTTCCAAGGGTGGTGAATCAGTCCTCCCCAAGATTTCTAGAAAATTAGGAGACAACTTTGCAACACTAGATTTGGAAATGTCTAATTGTTGGGTTGCCAAAGTTAGTCCTGCAGGAAACAGACAAAAAACACTCAACAAGCTTGAAATAATGATAAGTTGACTTGAAGAACCTAGTTGAATTGATTTCCACTTTTCAACACCTTTAATCTTGTCAAATCTGCAAAACAAAGGTTGCAAATACACATGCAAAAGGGGAAAATGTTGGAGGGTTAGCAAATAGGGGTTTTCCTTGGTAAAACCCAACTTTAGTAATCAAACCCAATAGGAATAAATGAAATTGAAAGGAAATGGTAAATGAACATATAAGTGTTTCAAACATACCAAGATCCTTAAATATGTAAATATAAAGTAGTATCAATGGCTACTTCAAAATGCTTGAATTGATGATGTAAAATTCTTGATTGCTTGAGTGAATGAGTGAATATGTGAACTTGATGAATACTTGAATGAATAGGGGTTGAAATGAGGTGAAAAACACTTATTTATACAACTCATGTGCCTTACTATCCATTAATACCTCATCACAGGCTGACGTCAAGTGATTTTTAATAAAATCCCGAAAGGAAATTTGAAATATTTTGAATTTGGGGCCAAGGGGGGACTCATTTGCCACCCATGCCGAATGGGTTCCACCTAGGACTTAAAAAAAAGTGTTAATAATAATGTTGTGTTTAATGTTGTTTGTCAAGATAATATACAAAAATACACTTAATTGCAACTTATGAGAGTATAAAAGACAAAATAAAGCATGAGAAATGTGTAAATAAGGAAGATGTGCCTAGAAAAGCATGAAGGCTTGTTACAAGACTTTACAACACTTCATAATAGGAATTTTTGATGTGTGAAAAGGTGATTTTTAGGTAAATTACATTAAATAGAGTCTAGAAGAATGTAGAAATTTCTTACAACACTTTACAACACCTTCACAAAATGTTCTTTTAATTTTAGTACTTAAATAAGCATGTTCAATCCATGTCACAACATAAAATCAAAGCAACATAGCTCCAACACCATGAAACAAGACCTAAAAGGCCATGAAAATGACAAAGGACCATTTTTCTACGGCACAACCATATGCAAGGAATGTTAGTTAGGGAAGAAAACTAGAGTTTCATTCAAGAGAAAACAACATTGTTGAAATGAAGTGTTGGAGGTTGTGCATACTAAATTTTGTGGTCCTTCTAGAGTCAAAATTTTATAAGGAGATAGGTATTTCATGTTAGTTATTGATGATTATTCTAGAAAGATGTGGGTTACTTTCTTGAGGGAAAAATTTGAAGCTTTAGAGAAATTCAAGATGTTTAAGGCTATGGTTGAGACAGAGATTGGTCTGGAGATTAAATGTTTGATATCAAATAGAGGTGGTGAATTCACTTCCACTAAGTTTAATTTTTTTATGAATAGCATGGAATAAAAAGATAATTATTTTCCCCATGGATCCCTTAATAAAATGGAGTTCTGGAAAGGATGAACAAGACAATTCAAGAAGCTAATAGGACTGTAATGATGGTGGAAGGAAATTTTCCTCATATCTACTAGAGAGAACTTGTGAGTATTGTCGTTTACACTCTCAACCAGGTACACATCATTTGAAGGTGATAATGATAAGACTCCTTATGAGCTATGGTTTGGTCATAAGCCTACTATTAGATACTTAAAAATATTTTAGATTAAATGCTATATCAAAAGAGATGAAGATATAGGAAAGTTTGATGCTAGAAGTGATGAAGGAATCTTTCTTGGTTATTCTACTAAAAGTAAAGCCTATTGGTGCCACAACAAGAGATTGAATAAAGTAGTTGAAAGTGATAAGGTTGGTGAAGACACAATTAGACCATCCAAAATCTATGGATATGATTCCAACAATCAGAATGAAAGTTTAGATAAAGGAAAGAAAGTTCAAACTCAAAATAAAGTTTAGATCATTTCAGTGAATCAGGAAAATCAAAAGGAAGGAACTAGTGAAGTGCAGAAGTGAGATCACAAGAGAATGAAGTTCAAGAACATCCTAAGAATCCAAGGTATGTAAGACTAAATCATTCAAAAGATCAGATTATAGGTGATAATAACAAAGGTGTTCATACTAGGAGAACAATTGTAGAAGAATAATGTTTGATCTCAAAGACTAAGCCTAGTAGTGTCAATAAAGAATGCAAAGATGAACATTGGGTGGAAGAAATGAAAGAAGAACTACTAAAAATTGAGAAGAATGATACATGGATTCTTGTTCGTAGACCTAAGGAAAAAAATGTAACTGGAACTAAATGGGTCTTTCAGAACAAACTAAATGAGCAAGGTGAATTTGTTAGAAACAAAGCAAGACTTGTGTGTAAAAGATATTCTCAGATGGAAGGAATTGAATTTGAAGAAACTTTTTCTCTTGTTGCTAGGATTGAAGCTATGAGACTATTTCTTTCTTATGCTGCTTAAAAAAACTTCAAGGTTTATCAGATGGATGTCAAGTTAGCATTTCTAAATGGTGAACTAGAAGAAGAAGTGTATATTGATCAACCTAATGGATTTCAATTGACTGATCAAGGAGATATGGTTTCCTGGTTGAAGAAAACATTGTGTGGACTTAAGCAAGCCCCAAGAGTATGGTATGCCAGATTGAAAAAGTATTTGTTGAAGCTTGGATTTAAGGATAATTTTGAGTATCTCATAGGGAATCTGGGGGTGATTAACCCTCCTAATCATAATTAAGATGCATTGACTTGCACCAGTCCATGCATTTCATAGTCATATCTTGTGATCTGGATTGATGTTGTGGTGGCTTCTACTCAAGGGGAGTAGTTAGATGTTCAGATGTGTGGTTTAGAGCTTGTGTGGAGAAAGATAATTTGTATCTTTTCATTGATGTCAAAGGGGGAAAAGATTCATGTGAAAAACTGTGAAAAAGTTGAGGAGAAAAAGAGTCAAAATCTAAGGGGATGAAAGTGCTAAGAGAAAGTATCATTGATGGTGATTTTCACATCATGTGTTTCCATCACTACCAAAGGGGGATATTGTTAGATATTGCTGATATGTGGTTTTCATTTATGTCAAAACTATTGGCATTAATGTCATTAAGGTTGTATATGTTGAGGATATTGATAAAATTGTAATAAAATAAGTTGCAGGTTATTAGTGATGTAGTGAAGTTTAGTATTATGGCTAGCTTAGTATATTGATGATAAGAGGTTGTGGATTAAAGGGTTTGTTGAAAATTATATGTAGTTTATCCACATGAATTTTTAGAGGTTCGCATGAAGATTTGATAGAGTTATGAGTATCAGTGTTCTATTAGTTGTTTAATTGCTCTAGTAGGTGTTCCTAAAAGAAGATGATGTGATTCTAGTAAGTTGAGTTGTTTTGGATGCTTCTGTGGTGATTCATGATGCTTGTGGATGTTTCAATATCATTCTCTATCTTTGTTGTATGTTTGCATTGATTTTTGTGCTTGCAATTGGAGATTTTCTTTTGTGAGTTCATGTTTTTCATGTTCATGACCGACAAGGTGATTGTATCATGTTGTGGATCTTCGAGGAATATTTTTTGAAGATGTTTCATGTTTGAGGATGTTTTTCTAGTCCTTACTATGTTGTGGCCAACATTGTTTGGTTTTCATTGATAAATTATTTATTGATTTGGGCTGACAGTTTGTACACATTTTATATTTTTATTAGGGTCATCATGTAGTTGATATTATTCTTGGTTGTGGATATATATGATCGATTGGTTATACCATTTGGAGGTGTGGTGCGTGTGTTGTGTGAAAATAATGTTGTAATATTTTGAAGAAATAAGTAGAGTGTGAAGAAGAGTGAGCAAAAGGAACTATTTATGTGCTTAACTAGAACTGTAATTAGGCATTAGTAGATGCTATTTTCTCAATTCAAAATATTTTAGATGTAATTTGAATGTTTCTGTAAGATAGTGAGTCTTCCTTTGGACAGTAAGCCTCTTTGTATTTGAGCAGTGTGCTCTAGGTAGTGTGCTTGAATGCATGTGCATTCCCCATTTACAATTCTTTTATACTTTGAACAGGGTATAATCATGTGGACTAACCTTCACCATGGTTTTCCCCTTAATAGGGTTTCCATGTAAAAAAAATCTTGGTGTTATGTGTCTTTTTGATGTGGTGATGGCTTATTCTTTCATCTCTATTTATCAAAAATTATAATAAGTTTAATAAGTATATTTTTTGTGAAAACTGATTCACCCCCGCCCTCTTGGTTGTCTGCCCTTGTGTTTCCAACACTCTACTATTAAATAATACCCACAATGGAGTCTCCTTCAAACCTATCAAAATGGTGGAAAAAAAACACATTTATTTTACCTTTTGAAGGATTAAATAATGTCATTTAGAAATGATATTTTGCAATATTGTAGCCCTCAAAATGAGATTTCCAACAAGTATAGTTCTGATATGTTTTCATATTATCTTATATTTAATTTTTAATTTTTACCTTCGAACATAAGTTTTTCTCTGAACATCAAGCACTTCATTATACAGAGGTGGAAAAATAACGAACCATTGTAAAAAATAAATCAAAAAATACCCTTTCCCTAGGTATTGATATCCTTGTTTCACTAAAAAAATAAAATTGTATTTTGATATATAGACAACAAGTTAGGTTGTGCAACACACACACATATCCAAATTATAGTTATAGTGACTTCAAAAAAAAAATAAAAAAATATACAGGTAACAAAAATTAGATATTCATGTTGAGAATCTATATTCCAAAAATTATAATTTTATCCTTTAAAAAAAAGTTATGATGTATGACACAAACATTACTTTCCAAAAAATGTTATTTTTCTATTTAAAACTAGTTATTAAAGGAGATGTTGAAAGGCTCATGATTTTTTATTTTTATTTTTTTAAATATATTTATAATCTACATACAAATTTCCATAAATCACTAGTTCACATCATCTTCAAATTCTTAATGGTTTAGCTACTATAAGTCTTAGAAGATGAAGATTCAATTAAAAATATTGATGCAAATGCCCATCTTCGGTTAAAATTGAAACATGATATTGTGTTTTCATACTATAGTGAACTGTAAGGATAAGGTGGTCAATTGTCTGGATGATTACAGGAACCTAGTTGAGGTTTGTGGAATGTAGAGACCCTTAGAGCTTAGAAATATTTCTACAATGCAGCTCAAGAAGGCTCATTGAAAGGGGTGTGTAATTTATGCAATGCATGTTAGTAATCCTGACAACAAGGAACCATATTTAGATGACTATCCTATTCTCAAGGAGTTTCAAGATGTATTCCTTGATGAACTTATGAAGTTTCCTCCAAAGTTGGAATTTGATTTTTCTATTGACCTTGTTCCGAGAGCTGAGCCTTAATCCAAGGCACCTTATCAAATGACCACTAGAGAACTCTATGAGTTGAAGGTCTAGCTAATGGAATTGTTGGATAAGGGACTTATAAGACACAATGTGTCTCCTTGGGGAGTGTCGGTTATTTTTGTGAAAAATAAGGATGGAACTTTGCATCAATGTATAGATTATCAAATATTGAACAAGGTTACCATTAAGAACCGGTATCCACTCTTGCGAATTGATGAACTATTTGATCAAATGAAGAGAGTGACGGTGTTCAAAAAAATTGATCTTAGGTTAGGGTACCATCAATTGAGAATTAAGAAAGAATATATTCCAAATATTCCATTTAGAACTCATTATGGACATTACGAGTTCATAGTGGTACCTTTTGGTTTGACTAATACACCAACAACCTTTATGAACCTTGTGAATAGTGTGTTTAGAAATTGTTTGGATGAATCTGTCCTGATGTTCACTAATGACATTCTAGTCTACTCATACTATCAAAGAGCATGATAGACATTTTAGGATAGTCTTTCAGTGATTGAGAGAAAGGAAACTCTTTGGGAAGCTTTCCAAGTGTTCATTCTATCAGGATAGAGTGTATTATCTAGGCCATATCATTTTAGCAGAAGGAGTCTTCATTGACCCTAACAAGATCAAGGAAATCATAGAATGTCTAGTACCTTAGAATGTGTCAAAAGTTTGTGGCTTCATGGGCCTCACAAGCTACTATAGGAATTTTGAGTAAGGGTTCTCCTATATTACATCTCCTATTACCTCACTCAAAAGGAAGGGAACATGGTTTGAATGGATCGAGAAATGTGAGCAGGCATTCCAACTCCTAAATGAGAGGCTCACAACAACACCAATACTAACCATCCTTGATCCTAATGGGAGATTCATAGTGATCACAGATGCTTCAGGAGAGGGATTGGGCTCAATATTAATGCAAGACAGATAAGTGGTAGCATATGAATCAAGGAAGCTCATCAACGTGAAGTGAACTACGTGCCTCATGATTTGAAATTCGTGGCCATAGTTCATTCCTTATAGATGTGGAGGTATTATCTTCTAGGAAAGGAATTTGACCTCAAGATAGACCACTTAGGGTTGAGGTACATACTTACCCATCTAAATTATCTTAATACATGGTAGAGAAGGTGGTTGGAATTCCTTAGCGAGTATGACTTTGGAATTGAATATATAAAGGGAAAAGAGAATAGAGTGGTTGATGCTCTTAGTAGATGAAGACATCTAGTAGCCATGATCTTAATAAGGTCTAACTTGAGATAATAGGTAATTTAGAATCTACCAAGGGATGAGCACTATGATAGAGTGAAGAATGTCCTAGTAGTAAATCCTTCATATCATAAGTTTTATGGGTATGAGATCAAGAACCAGATAGTATTTTAAGATATCAAATAAGGATGTATATTCTTGACTCTGGAGAGCTGATAAATTTGGTTTTAGAAGTTCACAATGCACCTTGCTTAGGACACCCCAGATTATCCAAGATGATCATAGAGTTGAAGACTTTGTATTTTTGACAAAAACTCAAAAAGGACATAGTGGAGTACATAGTCAAATGCTTGGAGTGCTAGTGAGTCAAGGTTGAGCATGCACATCTAGTTAGGTTATTGTATCCTCATGACATGCTTGAGTAAAAATGACAGGTGATCAACATGGATTTTGTATAGGGGTTGTCATTGAGCAAGAATAAGCATGATGTTATGTTGGTCGTGATTGACAAGTTGACTAAGGTTGTACACTTCATTCCAAGAAACCTTAAGGATGGATCATTGACCCTAGCTAAGAAATTTTCCAGGAGATATTCCGCTTACATGGAGTGCCAAAGACTATCATTTTTGCTAGGGACACATGAATAAACTTAAGGTTTTTGGCGACATTGAATGCTACATTGAGGACCAAACTAAATTTTATCTTCGATTATCATCCTCAGACTAACTCATATCATACATCCTTAGGAGTGGTACTATGTGAAGTCTTGTATGGGTGGAAGTGTCGAAATCCCATCAATTGAGATAAATTAGAGGAAAAGATCATAGTAGGACCTAAAATGCTTAAGGAAATAGAATAACAAATGAGTGTCATTAAGAGTAGACTGAAAGAGGTGGTAGACTGATAGAAGAGTTATGCTGATAAGAAATGAACTCTTAGATAGTTCACAATAGGGGACAAAGTTTTTTTGAGTGTTAAACCTCATAAAATTTCTATTTCTTTTGGAAAGTCTTCCAAGTTGGCTCTAAGATTTTTGGGACCATTTGAAGTCTTGGAAGTGATTAATCTAGTTGCTTATAGAATAGCTCTACAACCTTCTTTGGCTCAAATTCATAACATGTGTTTCATGTTTCCTTGCTTAATCCATATCATCTAGGTGATGTGACTCATATACTTGATTGGCAATCGTTGTAGGTACAAGATCTAGGAGTGGTGCTAGTGAAGCCCATTAGAATCTTGGATAGATGCAACATTAAGTTGCAAAGTAGAGATATTGGTCAGTTTAAGGTCCAATGGGACCAATACTTAGAGGACAGTGTTACTTGGGAGGATACATCTAAGAAATAGAATTCTCCTTCCCACATTTTCTTTCCCAAAAAAAGAAACTTCAATAATTTTGTGCAGAATTTTTTTTGATTGAGATACTATGATATTCTATGGTTTAAAATTCTGATGTTGAAATAGACATATATATTTTGTTGTGATGTTTAAATACTACAGATAAATTTTTATGTGATTTTGAAATAGACATATATATTTTTATGTTAAGGGTATGTGCATGATCATCGTGGAAAAACCAAACCCTTAAGTGGCAAAAAATTCAAACAAATTAGAGTTAGGAAACTTGACATAAAAATATGAATAAGTTATCTATATTATTTCAAAAATATGTTAGAATAAAATATGTAGAAAATTGAATGTAGTTTCAAAACTACTAGGTTTGTTTAAAAAAAAAAATCTATTTGGTGAAGATTTGAAATTTCAATGTAGTAGTAGTTAAATTTTAGGGAAAAAAAAAGTAGGTGCCTTTCTAACCACCCTAACCACAATAAAATGATAATATTTTTTTATAAGATTTTATATGTAAGTAGAGGACTTATGCCTCGATGTGATGAATATTGTTTTGTAATTTTTTTCCAAGTAAATAATTACTTTTGAATTGTTTACTGCAATTTTTTTAAAAATATTAAAAAATCGTATGTTTGACCACCTTAACTTGGTCAAAACTTCATGAAATTCATTTTTTCTTTTTTTAATCCTATAGTATGCAAAGCATAAAATGTGACACATGTTTTGGATCCAAAAAATGTGATACCATTTGAAAGTTGTAGATGTTTTTCAATCTTCCTATCAATCAAGACTTTAGTAGTAATTCAAATAGAAAATAAATAATAATTACTTATTAAATTCAAAGTAAAGCATAATTTATATTGGTGGAAATCTAAGAATCTCCTTGAAAAACCCTTTTCATTTCATCAATTTTGGATAAAAAAATCATCAGCCACATACCCATCATATTGCCACTTTTTGGCCCATCATGATCTTGCACATACCCTTATGTTGAAATAGACATATATATGCGTGTGTGTTTGTGTGTGTGTGTGTGTGTGTGTGTGTGTGTGATATTGAAATAGACATGTATATTTTGATGTGATGTTGAAATATACATATATATTTTGATGTGATGTTGAAATAGAAATATATATATATATATATATATATATTGATGTTGCAATAGACATGTATACATTCAAATTTGGTAAGATGTTCTTTTATTTTGACTTACTAGACATTGGGATGATGTATCTTCCAAGAAAGGAAGGATGTAATAACCTAATTTTATTTCATATTATTATAATATGGTAAATTGAATTATCAAAGAATTTCAATAAATATTATATGGAAATTTTGGAATTTTTTAAAATTGAATGAAAGAAGTTGACTGATGTTGACTTTGTGAAATTTTGGAAAATTATTTTATACGGTATCAAGAATTGAACATTACTGATAAATTTGCAAGTGCAAGTGTCTATAGTTGCAAGGTGATAGGTTGAAGGATGAGAAGATGGTTGAAGTAGGATTGTTTAGCTAGTCGGAATCTGGGTACACAAATCAAAAATGGCATGATTATTTACATTTGAGCTATTTTTCATATATAGAAGAATGAAATTTTATGACTTGAAATGTTTCAGTGATTGAAAATGAATAGCTTGTAGATTAAATTATCTACTCAAACTTTGTGTTTTGAAGAAAAAAAGTATGTATTGTAAGGATATTACTTTTTAGTTTACATATATAGATGCTCAAAATGAAAAATTTAAGTTCCTTACTTTAAATGATGTTGTATGGAACTTATAAGCCATTCCAAAAAAACAACTAATACATGAATGCATAAATAATATAAATACATATATATACATGTATGTAAATAAATGTGAATACATACATACACACACACACACACACACACACACACACACACACACACACACACACACACACACATATATATATGTATGTATGTATACATATACATTATTTGAATACATGGTAAATATCAATGAAATCATATAAATACACTTAAATAAATATATATGTATATATATGTATGTGTGTGTGTGTGTGTGTATTACATATATATATATACATACATATACATATGTACATATATATTCATATTAAAATTTCATATCAAATTCAAATTCAATAACTGATATATTCTAAATCAGACTATTTGAAAACAAAGAGAATCCACAAAAGGCATCACACAAAAGAGTGGACTGCCACCTAATTAATGACCACATTCAAACCAAGTAGTGGCCAACAACTAGACAATAATGTTGACACTAGTAACATGCAAATGATAGAGTTGTTACCATTTTGAAGATACCCGAGTGAAAAAGAAGAGTGAGAAGAACCTAGTGTTCAAAGGAAAAAGAAGAAAAAGGTAGCAGAAGAATTCAAGAAAGGAAAAATCTAAGAGAAACATCACAAAAGCTTGACAATTTGGAGGTAAATCAATTTCCTTTATCCATCGAATTGATTTAATTGCCATTATCAAAAACTGATTGAAGTTTTTCCTCATTTTAATGGAGTGTTAACATAGCACCAAAAAATGTGAGTTGTTGTTTTGTGTTTTATGCAACCTTGAAGCCGAATGCATGAAGATATTGTTTACCACCTTAAGTATAGAAAGTGCATGGCCTCTGACCTACGTAGTATGGAAACCACCATATCTTACATCCTTTGTGGCTATTATACAGAGATAGGTCGAGGATCGAAGAGCCTCAAAAGGCTTAGCCATTATCTTTATCTTCATTTGGATGCTTAGCCTATGAAGACTATCAAAATTTATTTTGATGACTATGTATTTTGTTAAAATTATTCTTCTGTGAAGGATCAACTATGATCCTATGGGAGGGTAAGAAATTCTTGTATTTTGTATTTCATTTGTATATTATATCTAATGCTTTTTATTGAATGGGATGATAATAGAGACGAGATTTGTTGAATGCTTCTTGAGCCTTGCATATGTATGTATGTTTTTATTTAGTGAGAAGCTAGCCTTGTTTGATAGGAATGATGGTATGAATCCAAGTTTGAGATTCACCAAGCTTTTCTTAGGTCGATCTTGAGATCGATGGTCTAGTTCCCAAATGTGAAAATGATACAAACATAAGTCTGTATGTTTAATATTACTACATTTTTAGTATAAACTAGTATGCCCATAAGGGTAAATTTGAATATAACTTTTGATGTTAGAAAGAAAGCACCTAACCTACGAGATTGGTTGACTCTAGAGAAACCTTGGTTTATTTGTTACAAACTGAATAGGGATGAGAAATATTTAGAACCTGAAACTTCTATGCCTTCTTCAAATAAAATATTTTCTAAAGTATCTCATGGAAAAACATGTTGAAATTAGTTTTCTTTATAATATTATAGTTACTCACTGAATTTATAGTGATGAAAGTGTTCAATATTTGAATAATAGACATTTTTTCCTTATGTATGAAACTGGGTTATTTTATTTTATTATTTTCAATACATTGTGGAAAACCCATTTTTCTTTTAAACAATGAACAAATACTAGTAAAGTGATCATTTAGCATGCACATAGCTTGAGATCAACAAACAAAGTAAACAAAATTATTCATCTTTAGATGTAACTGTTTAATTTTGAAACATAATTATGATGGTGTAAACAATGGTTATTCTTTTGCAAACAACACTATTATATTGAAAAGTTATCTTTGTAGCTGAAAGAGCCTTGCTCAATAAATTGCTTAGTCAAAAACAACTTGTTTTATAACTATTTAGTAGGAAACAATACATGTAATATTTAAACAATAAATGTTCATGTATGTAAATAGCTTGTTTTATAACTGTTTAGTAGGAGAAAAAACCTATTTTATTTAAACAATAATTTTTCATATGTAAACAACTTTTTTTATAACTGTTTAGTAGGAAACAATACTTGTTCTATTTAAAAAATGAATATTCAAATATAAAAATCAATGTTAGTGTTTCAAAATGGTGAGAATGCAGTAACATTATGGGTGAAACTATTAACATAGACTTATTCTGAATCTTTTTTTGAGAAAAGAAAAGTCGAATGGAATACTATTTTAAGATTGCAATATGAATTAATGATTATTTTAGAATGTATGCATAAAATTTAAACATAAGTAGGCACATATATGTGTATACACATAGAATTTTTCTATGTACATAAACATACTTGTGACATACCTTCTTTTGTTCTTAGTTCAATTTTAAATGGGAAATGCTTATTGATGAATAGTATATGATAGTTATAAAAATGATATGACTAACTATTGAATTACTCTATTGATTCATAAATTTTATTTCTATTTTAGAGAGTAAATCATTATATTATTCTTCTTTGAAAGAAATATGTGAAATAATATTCTAAAACTTGAACTAAATAGTGATACCTTAGTTGACTAGAGCACCTTAGGGTAGATGCTTATCGAGGTAGATAGTTTTTATGAGACATGTTTATGTTGAAATTTACCTTCTGGGATGGGCACCAAAATGGAGTTCAGAGAGTATATATTTTCTTTACTATAACCTTTTTTTGTTGTCGTTGCAACACATTTATTATTCTTGGCCAAGAAATATAGTTAATTTATATGTATGAACTCTGTGATTTCACTCTTTTCCATTTTTAGCATAGATCTTGCATTTTCTTTTCTAACTTGTAGATGGGAATTGCATGTTTTTGATAAAAGGGGTAAAACAGGTTTTATAGGGACCTGAAACCACAATGTTTACAAAACAAAAAAGAGGACACAAAAGTCCAACCAAAAAGACCAGTTGCCCAAGAAAAGATCGGCAACAACCAAACAAAAAAGACCAGAAAGGTCAAACCGAAAGGATCAGCAAAGTAAGCACCAAAAACCCCAGCTGTTAATTCAGAGTCTTGAGAACAAACTTCATCTCCACCTCCAGATTCTGCATATCATTGACTCCCTTTTTAAAAATTTGAATCATCTTTGAAGTAGGGGGGACCTTGCGCTTCAAATTGGCTCTAGTTCTTTTGGAAATGCCCACATCCGTATCCTAGCTTTTGTCCTGTGTTTCCTCCAGATCCACCACCAGAGATCCTTGCTGGGCTTTATCTAGCTTTTCAATCATCGCGTTAATGATAATGGCATTGTGTCTTGCCATTTAGTTGTTTTGCTCAATAGCAGTTTTGATGGTATTCCTTATGTTGTCAACCTTGGAGTCTATATTTTTGTTACTGTGATCCACATCTTTCTTTTCAATCTCAGCAATCTTAGCACCCAGCTCTTCAATCTTTCTTTGAAGGGCCCAATTTTTTATTTTCAACTCATTAATTTCAATGAAAGTCCATTCCAAGAGTTTGAAGTGGGACTCAAAATTGGTTTTGGCAAGGTTCAGAACATCCAAAGAGGGGCCTTTTCTAGAATTAGGACAAGTTTTCTCAGGGTTAGGAATAACAGGGGAGTCATCATTAGCATGTTTATCTAGTAGAGGTTCAACACAAATCTCAGTTTTGTTGGCATTAGACTCCTCTGACTCAGAGGATTCTTAAGAGTAGGAAACAAGGATTTTGGCCTGGGGTTTCTTATCAATAGAACTATTCTTAAGGGAGGGGCTATCAAGCTCAAGCTCACCACGGGTTTTACCAGAAAGGGGAGTAGGGTTTTTGTTCCCAGAAGGGACAACATGCAAGCTAAGGAATTTTCTAGCCGGATTAGAGTTAGGCAGATACTTTGAGCCACTAGGCTCAGTGTCATCACTCTCAGAATAAGGGATAGTTTCAAGGATAGCAGGGGCATGCATTTTTTGGAAATGTTCAACAATCAACCTTATTAACCCAGTGTGTAGGATGGGGAATCTTTTAGGGTTTTTCTTATTATCCTCCAAGCTTTTCTTTAAGGAGCAAAAAAGATAATAGGGGAGAGAGACCCTAACCTTGTATCGGAAGTGGTTGAGAAGAGTAAAGTGGTAGCCATAGACTCTGGTGAAGTGCATGTCCACCGTAATGTACTCCATGATGACCCACAAAACCTTTCTCCAAATGGCCTTTATGGTGTTTGCAATTTTTACCAGACTTAGCCTTTCTTTGTTCTTTTTAGGAAATCTGATCACAGCTTCATCAGAAAAATCCCTTTCCCTGAAGAACTTCTTCCCTTCAGTAGATATTCTTGTAACATCAGCGATTATATTTTTGCTGAGCTCCACATTTCTACCAAATAGGGTCAAATTTCCATTATTTCAAATTTTACCAAAGAGGTCTGTAGCCTCCTGGTTAGAGCCATAGAGCTTCTCCAGGAAAGGAAGCAACCCTCCACTTTTAACCTGATTCCAAGCCTTGTAATTTTTCATGTGTGTATCATAGCTGTTTGGCTCAATTCGCTTTCTGTCTCCTCCCATTTCAGCCAACACAGTGGGGTAGACCCAATCGAAAGCTTTACTAAAATTAGCCCCGCCAAATCTAAGAACCCACAAAGCATGTGGAGCTTTCTTGTAGATTAAGCTGCTGGGCTCGGTCCCATGCACTCTAATGATTATGATGTGAAAGATCCAACCTATCCTCATTAAAGGGATAACACGTTGCTTTTCCATGTGATTTATCATAGTTTAATAGGGTGTAGACATTAGAGTTTAGATCGCTAATATTAAGCCAGGTGTGCACATCTTTACTCCTAACTCCTTCGTTAGCGAAAAAATCCACAACAGCATCGGCTTCTCTATAAGCATGTGATATTTTAACTTTATCAAATTTAGCCAAAGTCAATATGGCATCATCAACCCATGATTTAATGGTCCACGAGGGGGGAGACTTGCCACAGAGGTAGTCGATTATGTTTTTGGAATCTCCTTCAAGCCATAGATTTTTAATGTTAAGACTTTGGGCTAAATTTATGATGTGAAAAGCTCCAGCAGCCTCCCCCAGATGATTTGTTTGGCAACCAAGAGGAGAGGCCATCACTCCAATGAAATTGCCAAAGGAATCCCTTATAACTCCACCACAGCTCGCCACCCCTGGATTACCTTTAGCCACACCATCAAAGTTAGCTTTGATCCAACCGTTTGGCGGAAAAGACCAGCAAACACCCTCTCTGTCCTTCTTGGCCTTCATTATGGTTCTAGTCAATTCTAGACTTATGTTCCAATCCTTAGCAACAATTAGGTCATAGAGCGAATGCTCCGAGCTTTCATGGGCATGTTGTCCTTCTGCACCAAGGCATTGAAAATTTCCTTCAAGAATTTGACAATTTTATCAAAGACAATATCCATAGAGGCTTGTTTACCAATATAAATTCTATTGTTGCATTCTTTCTAGAGGCCCCAAGCAACATGAGGGAAGGATAAATCCTATAAAAGCCTAAGCATAGGATTTCTTGTCGAGGATTTCCATTGAGTGAAGAAGTCTTCAATGGATGAAGGGAAAACCCAAGGAAGATGCCATAACCTGATGATTTTTTCCTATATAGAAGTAGCAAATGAGCAATGAAGGAATAAATGACACACAAATTAAGCCTCCATCTTACAAAGAAAGCATCTATTAGGAATTTGAAATCTGTGTTTACACATGTTATCAATTGTGGGCACCTTGTTTTGGAGAAGGATCCAGAAGAAGGTATTAATTTTAGGTATCAAATGTTTGAACCAAGCTTTAGACCAGAAGGGAGGACGGTCCAGAGAAGAAGTAATCTTGGAAAAAGTAGATGACACTAAAAAATTGCCAGAGGATTCATCTATCCAAACCACACAATCATCCAGCTGCTCAGAACTAAGTCTAACTACCAGTAGAGAAGACTTGATAGGAGCCAAAGCCTAACCAACACTGCACAAGTTCATCTGATTACCATTCATTTTGTAATCTTTCACATAAGTTCCAAACCATACCTTAAAAATCTCTACCTATTCACTGAAGGAGTTGATTTTTATAATGGGCTCCTTAAAAAGCCATCTGTCCTCCCATAATCTAGTATAATAACCATTTCTCACTTGCCATCTAATACCATCATCCACAATCTTTTTTCCATTGATTATATTATTCCAACATGTAGACCTTCTGGGAAGAAGGTTGGGATCCTTATTTATAATGGAGGAGCAGTTGTTTTCTAAATATTTGCTAGCTAGAATATCAATCCACTCCCCAGAAGAAAAGGATATTCTCTAGATTTGTTTAGCTAAAAGGATTTTGTTGACTGTTCTGATTCTTCTTAAACCTATTCCTTCGGCCTTTTTAGGTCTACAAACCAGATTCCAACCAATTAAGGGAAGTTATTTTTTTCCTCAACACCCGACCAAAGAAATCTTTTTTGAATTTTTTCAATGGCATCAGCAAATTTAGCAAGAATCTTAAATAGGCTCAGGGCATAGATAGGCAGATTCTAGAGAGAGGCTTTGAGGAGCTGAAGTTTTCTGGCTTGACTTAGTAGGGCTCCTTTCCATCCCGCAAGCTTCTTGCTTAATCTTTCAACTAGTGAGAGCCAGAAAGAATCAGGAGGTTTCAAGCTTAAGGGTAGACCAAGGTAGGTGGCAGGAAAGGAATCCACCCTACAACCCAGAATTCTGGCAATTTTAGCCTGTCTATGATCCAGAGTGTTGAAGAAGAAAAGAGAGTTTTTTTTATTGTTGATTAGCTATCCTGAAGCTCTCCCATAATTGTTAAGCAACTATTTTATAGTTTTTCCTTCAGACACTGTAGCTTGACCCGTAAACATAGTGTCATCAACAAGCATAGTGTCATCAACAAATTGTTGATGGGAACACACCAGATTGCCCAAGGAAGGTTTGAGACCAAAAAGAAATTTAAAGTCGACCAATTTTTTCAGATTCCTACCTAAAATTTCAGCCATAATAGTGAATAAAATAGGAGAGATAGGATCACCTTGCCTTAGACCTTGGTGCTCTGGGAAAAAGAGGTGGGGGATCCATTGACCATAATCGATATGGAAGCCATGGACACAAGTTGTTCCACCAATTGAATAACCTTGTTACAAAAACCAAAAGCCTTTAAAATTTTAAATAAGAAAGTCCAGTCAACTCTATCATAGGCTTTTGAGATATCAAGCTTTAATAAAAATCCTTCAGTCTTCAACTCAACTAAGGACTGAATATTCTCATGTACCATAACAATAGAGTCAAGAATTTGTCTACCAGGGACAAAGCCATTCTGTTGAAGAGAAATCAAGGAAGGAAAAAAAGTTTAAAATCTAGAGGTTAAGACCTTAGAGATCATTTTGTATAAAGAATTATAGACTTATAGGCCTAAAATCCTCAAAATTATTAGCTCAAGGTTTCTTGGGGATAAGAACCAAGAAGGTAGCATTTAATTCTTTTAGAAGACTTCTTGATCCAAAAAATTCTTTAACAACATTTAACACATCTTCTTCAACAATCTCCCAGAGCCATTGAAAGAAAAATAAAGGGAAACCATCAGGACCCAGAGCTTTACTCCCATCAAAGGAAAAGATAGCCCACTTGACTTCGTCATTAGTGGTGATAGTTGTCAAAAAAGAGTTTTTTTCCTGGTTGATAATTCTTGGTATAGCTTCAACTAACTAATCCTACTCATTTTGGTTTATTTCACCACTTGCCAAGAGAAGATGTTTAAAGAAGGAGCTCGCTTGCTTTCTAATATCCTCCTCCTCCTCATACCTAGTTTCGTTCATTTCTATTTGAGATATTCTATTTACAGCTCTGTGTTTTGACGCTGATAGATGGAAGTACCCGTTGTTTCTGTCTCCTACTGATAGCCAAAGAGCTCTAGATATTTGTCTCCAGAACTCCTCCTCCTTTCCAATTATGTCATGCATCTTCGTAAGGAGCTCATTCTCTTTTTCCTTAATGTCATTCAAGTAACCCTCCTTCTGTATTTTAAATTGAACTTCTCCCAAGTCCATCTGTAGATCAGACTTAATCCTAAAGATGTTCCCAAAAAGATTCCTTTTTCCATTTTTTTAAATTACATTTCACTTCTCTTAACTTTTTTGCTACTCTAAACATAGCAGTTCCTTGAATTCTTATATTCCACCATTTCCTTATTTCCTCTTTAAGAGCAGGATGAGAGATCCACATTTTTTCAAATATAAAAGGAATGTTCTTCTTTTTTATTGGATCCACAGTGAAACTGATAGGAAAATTATTAGAACCAATTCCCGTAAGAGCTTTAAGGGAGCAGTAATAATCAAAATACCAATGATTGGAGATTAAAGATCTATCTAATCTGACCTGTATGAGATCCAACCCCTTTCTACGATTAGAACAGGTAAAGGAAGCTCCATGTAGATCCAGATCAATCAGCCCTTGATTATCAATGAAATTATGAAGATCCTCTTCACTCTCCAAATTGATTTGGGATCCCCCAAAATTTTCTCTATTCATTAAGGGTGTGTTAAAATCCCCCATAACCATCCAAGCTTATCTATCAAAAATCCTCCTAAAGGAAACTAAATCCAACCAAAAATATTTTCTCATTCCTTTTCCATTAGGAGCATATATATTCACTTGAATCCAACAGAAGTTATCTCTTATATGTGTAAATCTAGTGGCTATATGATTCATACCTTCCAAGATCAGATCACCTTTTATTGTGTGGCTATTCCAAAAAGTCGCAATGCCTCCAGAAGTGCCATTCAAATTATTACCTTGGTTATTGTAATACTGGAAAAGTTTCCTCTTTTCAATTTTCTCCTTTGACATTTTAGTTTCTTGAATTAAAAGAATATTCGGCTTGTGATCTCTAACGAAATTGTGAAGAACATCCTGCTTGTGGGGGCTATTGAGTCCCTTGATATTTCAGGACATAATCTTTATTAGATACTAGGGGAGTTAAGACATTCTGGGATGGTTTTCTGAGATCCATCCACAATATCCTAAAAACTATTCAGCTCTCTTTTCTTTTTCAAATACTTTTTACCTCTTGAGTTCTTTACTGCTCCACAATTTTCCTTGACTCTTGATCTGGTAGAAATGCCACTTAGGGTCTTCAATTGTTTTTTTTTTTTTGTCTTCTTCTTTGATATATTCTCCTCTTTACTAGTTTCATCTTGCCTATCCATCTCTCTACTGGACTCCTAGTCCTTTTCAGTTGGTATTCTTTGTTCCCAAGGTAAAGTGTCCATGTTACCATTCTCTTAACAAGACAAGACATTACTAGCAATATTTTCTATGTGATCCATATTTTCAAGGGATTCCTTAACCCTATTTGTGGAGTTACGATATGTCAGGTACACTATTCCCTAAGGGGGAAGATTATCAGAAGATGGGGAGGGAAGAGGAATGTTCAGAACCAAGGACAAGCCCTCACTAGGAATATCCTACAAACCTAGGATCTCTTCGTTTCTATTAGAAGGGACTATCATTTGGGATAAGGAAGTAGAAAGGTTTGAATCTCCTTCTCTAGCTAAGGTATCCTCATTGGAATCCCTTTCCTTAGATGAAGACATTTTAACAAGATTCATGTAATGAGGATCATTAGGGATCTCACCTTTAGATTCCATGACCACTTCAATCTCTAGAGAGATACTCTGAATATCAGACTCTTTGTTTTCTAGTTCCTACTCTTTATTTTCCTTCCTTTCTTCTCCTGAATCATTCTTTTTTTTTTCCATGCCTTTTTTCGAGGTCCTGCTGGTTTTTCTTTCTCTAAAGTGGCATTTAGGGGGCATTTTTTTGCCCAATGACCAGATTTCCTACACTTGAAACTGGCAAACAAGATGGTTTCAAACTCTATATTCTGTACCCAGGAACCCAATTTAGATTGGAATTCAATTGAAGATGGTAGATCTACTTCCTGGGAGACTCCCACACATATCCTCACAAAAACAAATCACTTTCTAGTAGTTGTCATTGTGTCAATCGAAAGGAGCCCACCAAAGGAGCTTGCAATACCATGAAAGATGTCTTCACTCCAGTACACCAGGGGTAGGCCTAGACGTCTAACCCAAACTGGGACATTCTCAAAGATGGATTCTGATAGATCCAGGTTGGAGGACCACTTTGTTAGAGCCAGGGAAGATTTCCCTATCACCCAAGGACGTCCACTTCTAACAGCCGTGATATCCTCTCTACAAGTAAATTCAAATGTGAAAAAACCCTTTGGGAGAGTAGCTAGTGAGACTTTTCCGCTAGTTCTCCATTTATTTTTACAAACTCCTTGACCACTTCAATATTTGGTCTAGGGCCCATGAACTTCCCAACCAGAGTTCATTCCATTAGGGCTATATTACGGTCAATGAGTAGATTTGGAATAGAAATAGCAAACTTACCTCTAACTGGGGACAAGATATTTTGCACTGGAGAAAAAGATGATTTTCCATTAGTTTTTACCCCGAATAGAGAGGTCCAGGGTTTGCGATTGCCTCCAATGCTACCTGTGGTCCCCACTCCCCCTTTAGCTTTCTCATTTTTACCGATGGAGGATGCAACAGGGTTAATCTCTAGATTTTCCTTTCCCCCAGGTTCCACCTGTATTTTGTTTCCGAAGTCCACACCATCCTGGTCATCCTTACCTTGCTTCTGACTCGACTCAAGCATTCTTCAAGTCGAAAGAATACCAAGGAAGCATAAGCTTCTTGGTTGGGTGGTAAAGTGCTTCAATCATGTTCTTGTCCACTAGTGGAGGAAAGTTTCAAGGGAGAGCCTTAGTTTTTCTCAAAACTATATTCTAAGATGTAAATTGATGTAATACTAATTTATGTACTTAATGTAAAGTGTACATTGTAATGACTTTGTGGCCTTGGGAGCCAAGTCAAACCTAATATTTTAATTTCACTTTTGAAGTGAATATATGAATTATTGACTCATTTTAAATGGACATGTGTACCTATGATTGACTTTAGCCACTAGTTATGTCTTTTTGATTTGGTAATATATTCATGTGTTAAATACGATGATGTTAATTAAGTAATAATCATGGGAAGGTTATTGCATTTGGTATTAGAGCTTAGGGTTCAACTCTAGGAATTTTGAGTATACCATAGTTGACTAGGGGTAGTTGACCCTTGACCTAAAATTTGGTTTTCTTTAGAATTATCAAACCTAAATTGAATGTAGTAATGGGAAGGTCAAATGTAGGACAAAGGAAAGGGAAATCTATTAGAACCTCACATAAGAGTGGCATAAAGGAAGAAAATGCCAATGCGGAGGCTCTATCAGAAATTCCCAATGATGAAACTCTAGCTTAGGCTCTTACATGACTCAAGATAGAGAGAGGCTTGAAGATTGAGGAGAAGTGAATACCTAAGATCAAAATTCATTATGCAATCTGAGACTAGCCTCTAGGTTGTGGACCCAATGCACCCTTGTTGATGAAAGATGAAATAGAGAGCCTTTGAACTCAACCATCCTCTTTTGTAAAATGCGATGTAAATTCAAATGAGGACCTAGAGGAATGTCCACTTTTTGATGTCAAGAAATTAGAATGTCGTAACAAGAAATTTATTCTAAATAAGGGTCTATTGAGTCACCTTTAATATAAATGAAATCAAATAGTATTTTTGGTTGTGATGAAAGAAGGACTCTAAAATGTGTGTATTATGCACATGAATGTGTATGTCTTTTAGATTGAGAGATGTATGAATATGAAAAATTATATGACATATCATAAGAATGTTTATTCATATATCCTTATGTTGAGATGTGATAAAAATGAAATTTGTTGCAGGATAAGTGTGGGATGCCATGGTGACAACTAGGAAAGACGCAAGTGGTAGTGGTTTTAATAATGAATTGAACAAGAGGTTGGAGCAAATTCTAAAGCTTTTGAATAAGAAAGAGTCCCACATGGATCAAATAGAGAAAGAAGTCTGAGTGGAATGTGAGGACTGGGACCCTAGGAATGTAGAAGGAAATCAAGGAGATGGTGGTACAAGGGTAGGTCCATGAGGAAAAATTGAGAAAGACCTCAAAAGAGTAGCACCGACAACGTTTGATGGTAAGGATACTGAGAAGGAGATAAGGCTTGGACTATAGAGATGGAAAAATACTTTGGGCTTCATAATCTTTTTGAATAGACTAACACGACATGGGTTATGTATCAACTCTCAGGTGAAGCAATTACTTGGTGGGATAATGAGAAGTTAGAATGAAATCTTCAGCCTATTGAGATCACTTGGCACTCTTCCTCCAATATTTTAAGAAGATATGGTTACCATGGCTTTTCTTTGACAAGAAAGTGATAGAATTTTAGAAGTTAACCCAGTGAAATATGACTATGATCAATATTTGTAAAACTTCACCAATCTATTGAAGTATGTGCCTTAGTATCAGGGGGATGAATGATTTCATATCCAAAAATTTATAATGGGACTCAGACTTCACATAGGAGTTGAAGTGGATATGCATGAACCTCAAATCATGAATGAAGTTTTCCAAAATTGCACCAAATAGGAACAAAAGATGCAACAACTATCCAATCTTCATAGAGACTCAAATTATAAGTTGTGGTATGGGAAGAAGAAATTTCACAAGGGAGATAAGATCCATCAAATCCATAATCTCAAGAGGGGAAGTGAGTCACAGGAAAAGGGTGAAGATGGTAATGGTGGAAAGAAAAAGAAAGCAAATAAAGGAAAGGTAAGGACGACCATAAGTATAAGGGCTTTACAGAGTACAAGCCAGGAGGTCTCAAAGGGCTTCGAGATGGATGTTATACTTTTGGAGGTGATCATTATGCCTCGAATTGTCCTCAGTGGTTGAAGTTGTGGAAGGAAGGAAGATATTAGCAGACTTAGTATCACCATATCCATGTTGTAGTGGATATTAAACAAGCAAAGTAGTAGGCTTCACGAATTCAGCTAATGGGTAAGCTCTATAGCCAATATGTCTATCTTAATTAACACTAGAGCTACTAATTTTTTTATAGATCCTAGAATAATGTCCAAGATACCCACTAGACCTGGATACATGGAAAATTCATGGACAGTCCAATATGGTAATCAAAAAAAGTGGAGGGTAGATACCTATCTCTTTTGCAGTGAGTTAGAGCTTCCAACCTTTCAAAGTTAGGCCAACTTGTATGTGACACCTCTAGGATTATATGATGTAATATTGGGAATAAAATAGTTAACTAAGCATAAGGCTATAGTAAATTGTGAGGATAAGGTGGTCAATTGTTTGGGCGATTATGGGAACCTAGATGAGGTTTCTAGAATGCAGAGACCCTTAGAGCTTAGATAGATTTCTACGATGTAGCTCAAGAACGCTCGTCAAAAGGGGTGTGTAATTTATGCAGTTCATTTTAGTTATCTTAACACAAAGGAACCATATTTAGATGACTATCCTATTCTCAAGGAGTTCCAAGACGTAATCCTTGACGAAGTTACAGAGTTTCCTCTAAAGTGGGAATTCTATTTTTATATCAACCTTGTTCTAGGAGTGGAGCCTTAATCCAAGGAACCTTATCAGATGACCACTAAAAAACTCTATAACTTGAAGGCCCAGCTAATGGAATTGTTGGATAAGGGACTTATAAGACCTAGTGTGTCTCCTTGGGGAGCACCAGTTATTTTTGTGAAAAAGAAGGATGAGACTTTGCATCTATGTATAGATTATTAGATGTTGAACAAGGTTACCATCAAGAACCAGTATCCACTCCCGAGAATTGATGACCTATTTGATCAAATGAAGGGAGCAACAATGTTCTCTAAAATTGATCTCAGGTATGGGTACCATCAATTGAGAATTAAGGAAGAAGATATTTCAAAAAGTGCATTTAGAACTCAATATGGACATTATGTGTTCACAATGGTACCTTTTTGTTTGACTAATGCACCAACAACCTTTATGAACCTCATGAATAGGGTGGTCATATATTTCTTGGATGAATTTATTCTAATCTTCATTGATGACATTCTAGTCTACTCAAAGACTGTTGAAGAGCATGATAGGCATTTTAGGATAGTCTTTTAGTGATTGGGAGAAAAGAAACTATTTGAGAAGTTTTCCAAGTATTCATTCTATCAAGATAGAGTGCACTATCTAGGCCATATCATTTCAGTGGAAGGAGTATCCATAGACCCCAAGAAGATCAAGGTGATAGTGGAATGGCCAATGCCTCCAATTGTGTCAAAATTTCATTACTTCATGGGCCTCACAGGATACTATAGGAAGTTTGTGCAAGGGTTCTCCCAAATTGCATCTCCTATTATGTCACTCCAAAGGAAGGGAACACAATTTGAATGGACCAATAAACATGAGCAGGAATTTCAACTCCTAAAGGAGAGGCTCATGAAAACACCAGTACTAACCATAATGGATCCTAATGGGAGATTCATAGTGATCACAGATGCTTCATGAGAGGGATTGGGTGTAGTATTAATGAAAGATGAAAAAGTGGTAGCGTATGAATCAAGGAAGCTCAAGTAGCACAAAGTGAACTATGCATCTCATGATTTGGAATTGGCAGCCATAGTTCATGCCTTACAGATGTGGAGGAATTATCTTTTTGGAAATCCATTTGAGCTCAAGATGTAGACCACTTAGGGTTGAGATACATGCTTACCTATCCAAACCTTAATGCATGAAAAATAAGGTGGTTACAATTCCTTATCGAGTATGACTTTGGAATTGAATATATAAAGGGAAAAGAGAATGGAGTGGTTGATTCTCTTAGTAGATGGAGACATCTAGTAGCGATGATATCAACAAGGTCTAACTTGAGATAGTAGGTAATTCAAAATCTGCTAGGAGATGAGCACTATGACAAAGTGAAGAATTCCCTAGCAGTAAATATTTCAGATCATTAGTTTGATGGGAATGAGATCGAACCAAATGGTATTTTAAGATATCAAGGAACAATGTATATTCCTGACTCTGGAGAGCTAAGAAATTTGGTTTTAGAATAAGTTCACAATGCACCTTACTTAGGACACCCAGGAGTATCCAAGATGATCAAAAAGTTGAACACTCTGTATTTTTGGCCAAAACTCAAGAAGTGTGTATTGGAGTATGTTGTGAGATGCTTAAAGTTCTAGCTAGTCAAGGCTCAATAATCACACCTAGTCAGGTTATTGTATCCTCATGACATACCTAAGTACAAATGGCAAGTGATCAAAATGGATTTTGTACAGGGGTTTCCGTTGAGCAAGAATAAGCATGATGTTATCTTGGTCTTAATTGATATGTTAGCTAAGGTTGCATACTTCATTCCAGGAAACCTTAAGGATGGATCATTGACCCTAGCTAAGAAATTTTTCCAGGAGATCTTCTGCTTACATGGAGTTCCAAAGGCTATCATTTTTTATAGGGACACACGAATGACCTCAAGGTTTTGGATGACCTTGAATGTTGCATTGGGGACCAAACTAAATTTCAGCTCAACTTATCATCCTCAGACTAACAAGCAGATAGAGAATGTGAATAAGGCAATCAAAGACCTCCTCTGAATGTATTGTATGGACCGACAGTATGGGAAGAATATTTTCCTTTGGTAAAGTTTTCTTACAGTTACTCCTATCATACATCCTTAGGCATGACATCATTTGGAGCCTTGTAAATTTTGTCCTTAGGGATAAGGTAGACTTGAATTTTTTTTTCTTAGGGATAATCAATATTTGCAAAGTAATTTTAACTATTTTTCTCCATATTTTTCTCAGCTTGAAACCTAGTGATCAGTGGCATGAATCTATGACTAATTATTTTTTGGATTTTATGTTTTCTTTTCAATTTTTGAGGTAAGCTAAAAAAAGATAGAAAAATAAAATCTTATGGCTTAAAATGATAGTTTCCCCCATTGGATTAATGTGGGGAGGTTTTAATGTAAGAATGAAAAACTTGAATGGAACACAATAAATGATAATAAATGATAACTAGTGTGATAAATAATAAATGATACTTAATAGTAGATTTTTAGAAGAATATTTTTTTTAGTTTCTGCAAGAACCATCATTTGAAGTAGGGTTTATTATATGTTTATATTTCATCAATATTTTTCAATTTAACACATCAACTATTATGCATTTGCAATGGCTTTTTCTATTATGAACAATATATATTTGATGTCATATTAATATTACTAGTGCATACTTTATTACAAGTTTTTTTTTTCTTCAGAAATTGTAGAAATTAGTAATTTCCAGCTGTGTTTTAGGCTTCTTTAAATATTTATTCTTGAACATTTTCATTTTAATTGATTAGGTCACTAATTTTGTTATAATGAATGGTTCTTTCAAGCACTAAGATGTAATTTTTTTAAAGAGGCAGTCTAAATTCAAAGATAGAATTTATGTAATATTTAGTATTAATATTACAACTTATTATTGTTAATCATATGTTGTTAGAATAGATTATGAAGAAAATTTTAATTATTTTTTATGGATTGAAAAAATATTCTTCTTAAAATCATGAGAATATATTTTTTAAAATTAAAAAAATAACATCCCTTATTTTAAAATCATAAATATTTTCCATGAACATTAAATAATTATGTGAATTTGATCATTTTGTATATGGTAAATAATATCAACAGAAAGTACTATATTCTTTGAAATAGCCCTCTTCATATATTCTTTTTGTTCTTAACAAATTATTTGAAAAATATTTAATAATTGTTCAACTTTATAAATTTACATAAATAAATATATGGTGTTTATCTTTGTATGTGAAATTTAGAAGAATCAAGATAAAAAGATCTCATAATCTAGAAAATAATAGTGTGATGGTGAAATTGATAAATTCAAATTATTTTTAATTTATTTTTGTGTTTATTTTGATTAAATATTTTAATAAAATAATTTAGTGAGACATGTTAGAATTTATTCTTATTTTATGAAGATGAAAAATATTAGAGATAGGATAATCTAGGAGATAAAAGACTAGCACAAATGAACATTGTGCAACTATTGTATTTAGTCAACCCAAAAGACAATGAGTACAAAGCCTTGCATATATAGGAAAGGATGAGGCAATCCACCTCATAAGTGGATTGAAAAGTGCCCCATGGAGTGGCACAAATGAGTAGACAAGTGTCCTATAGGTGTCAACCTTAGAAAAACTTGGAGTGTGCACACCAAAAACCTTTATGACCAAGTCATCAATCTTTTGTGCCAAGTGTTTAGTGACCTTTGAGGTGAAATGGAAAGACTTCCAACCTCAAAAACCTATTTTGATGAGGTTAACCAAAAAAATTGGTAACCTCAAGAGGCTTAAAGGTTACACATTTAGTTAGACAAGATGTTGTCTAACCTCATCAAACTAAGTGCATTTAATTATAGAGAATAGATTAATATTCACAGTAACAACTCCCCCCTTAAGTGATACATGGGAAGATCACAAACTTGCAAATAGATAGAAATGTGTCCTGGCTAGAGGCCATGTTTGGTAACCATGTACAATGCATTCTCTCACAAATGGAGAAAAAGGAGAAAACTTAGTGGGAACAAAAATCATCTCCAAAAAATAAAATTAGAAGGATTTGAGAGCTTTGGAAAATATGATTCTTGATTATAGGAACATGATGATGAAGAACTATTGAAGCATGTAGATATTGTAAACTATATCGATGATGAGCCAGTGCTTGTTAGAATCAAAGAATCTCTAAGAAAATGTATATGAATATGAGAGATACGAAAAACAACATGAGTGAATATATGAACACTATCAACAAATGTACCCAAAGTTCATCAAACTTTGTAAAGTCGATAATATGGATAGTACTGTGATGAGTACTAGAATCTCAAATTGTGATCTACTAAATTAATCCCCCATTTGAGAGATAAAAATAGAAGGTTCATTAGGCTTTCCAAAAAGAAGATTCTTCCACTACTTGATTGAAAGAAGCATAACACATCATAGTCCCCCCTTAATGCTAAGAGAAATAAGTAGACAAATTGAGATCGAGAGTGTGTAAGGAATATAGAGATCTACAAGAAACTAAGAAAGGGTGTGCTCCAAGGCACATTCACATGATGTGATAATATCAAGGGTCCATTATTGTGATGGTACAACCCCCATTACACTTTATAATTTAGTGTATGTACAATAATTTCCCAAATTCCCTCCCTAAAGAACACACATTCAATATTTGTGGCACTTTACTTGAGTGCACTTACAAGTGTTTTTGTTGTTACAAGTTCTTCAGAGTTTATTATTGTAGTGTAGAAAAATGTATCCCTTTACATTTTCACACTTGTTTGGGCCCTCCCTACTAAATTTGGGCTTCTTTATGCCTTATTTTGTCCTATTTTGCATCCACAAGCCTTATTTATTGCATCTTTTCAAGGATAATCCTGACACATATCTGAAGACCACTCATAATTTAATGATTTTTGATTGTATGGTCCAGATTTAGTGATTTGGGACTCATACGCCAAGTTGGGCATATGGCTCCCACCTAAGTCTCAAGGCCTAAAACCTAAATATGGCATCAAACTTAACATTTATTGAAATTTGTGTCTCAAGCCTAGAATACTAGGACTCATACACCACAACTACATCGTATGAGTCCCACTTAGCTTGGACCTATTTTGAATTTATTTTTTGGCAATATTTTATTCTCCTAGATATGATGTTGACTTGTAGTGTTGTAATTTCGAGAAATTTGGCATAAACAAGTATAAATACAAGGTTATTTCATATATTCTCTCCTAGCAAGTTTACAAGTCATCTAAGTATTCAAGCATTCTAGCAATTCAAGTTTGCAAGAGAATTCATGAGAATTCAAGAGTTGATTATCAAGAATTTTGGAGCATTATTCAAGATTCAAGCATCATGGCAAAAGTCATCATGCATCATCTTTGTTTTTGAGCTAGCATTTGTGATGTAGGTTCTTATGATTCAAACAAGCATTCAAGTCAAGATCTAAAACATACAATCAAGATTCAAGATCCACATTCATGCTAGCCATTACATACAATATTGTAGCCATTATTTCAAGGGTTTGGTGAGTTGCAACATAGCTTATTTGTTCATTCATCATTCCTCCATTTTATTTTATTTCATTTCAAGGTTTGATTACCAAAATGGGGTTTGACCAATGCAAACCCCTATCCACTAACGAAATAAGATTTTACCCTCTATTTGATGTGTGATTTGTAGATTTAGGTTGAAGATCCATTCAAGAGCAAGATTGGAGAAAAGTTGTCAAATTTGTCATCTATCTTGTAAGATCATGGAAAGTCACCTAGAGGTCCTAATTCAAAGTTTCAGACACGAAGATCGGAAGGGAGAGAAGCTATAGAAGATCACTAGAAGATATCAAAGTTTTAGATCAACCCAAATATTGGGACTAAATTGCCACTTGTGGCATATGAGTCCCAATATACCAAATTCCAATCATTTTATGTAGATCTTGGTTTAGTAGTTGTAGATTTTGGTTTCGACCCGAAACCCTAAATTGGGACTAAATCACCCCTACTAGCGTATGAGTCCCACTGTGCCTTAAAATTCATATTTTTAGGAGTGAAAACCTTATTTCGAGAATCTCCAATCTTCCAGGTGCTCCTCTATCCTTTCCCAGTTCATTATTTTGATTTTCAATTTTTTATCTTAGGTTGCATAATTAGATTTTCCTATCATTTACATTTCTATTTTTCCAAACCTTTTCTTGGTGGTGAACCACCCTTTAGTTTTTAATCACACCCCAAGGACACCTTATTGCAGAGCTCTTTCCCTCATTCCATCCCTAGAATGACAAATCTAAGGTTTCATTAAATGAAACATAAGTGAAATAGGTGGAGGAATCCTAATCCCCCTTTAGTTCCATCTCTCACAAGGTGGAACACTATTTCCTAGGTTGCAATTATCACGAGGTAGATTAAGAAGACAAAATTATATTTTTTCTTGCAAACTTTGGCAATAAAAGACAAAAAGCATAAAATTTCAACCCCATTATGATGATCCGCCCTTTTGCCAAATTCATTGCAAAAGAGAAAATTGACTTCTCCTTTAAAATTTTCAAATAAGGAAAACAATTCAACCTCTTACTTTTACAAGATTTTCCTTTGCCAAATTCATTGCAAAAGAGGGGGAAAAAAGGACTCCTGTTTTGTAAACTTTTAATTATGACAAAAAAGAAAAAAAATGTCTCCCCTCTTTAAAAAGCTTTTAAACAATCTACTCAATTTTGCAACTAGCAATATTTTTTTAATAAAAATATAATGTCAATATAGGTCAATAATTTGACCAAGTAATTGAGACATCATAGAGAGCTGCATTAGAGGATTTAGGAATATTTTTGTGCTAACAAATCTAAGTGTGTGTCAAATTAAATAGCAGATAACTAAGAAATGCTAATTATAGTGAGAATAGGGAGCATATGTTGATTGGAGATAGTGGATTCTAGAGTCCTTGTTAATTTTGTCATTATGTAGCCTCATATTCACGCCTTTTACATGATGGATCTTCATGCCTCTCAAGTGCAAAAGCCAAAGAAATCCTCACACAAAGATTGCAGGTCGTTGTGGAAAGAGGAAAAGTGGGGGGCATGGTCGACGATTATTTGTTGTTTGGTGGCCTCGCGGCCTACATGGAAAATGCCCTCACAAGCTGCCCACCTCCACACCATCACAGCCCTTTGACTGAGCCCCTACGCACTCACAGAAGTGAGATGATTCACGTAGAGAGGGAGATTATGTGTACCCGTTTGCAAATTTCAAGTCAAGCACACCCTTGCAGACTTAATAATACCAAGTATGGCATTGAGCAAGCTTCACGCGTTGAGCACGAAAATATCGGCCCTTCACAATGAGAAAATGCCTACATAAAAAGCCTTGCACAGTCATATCATGGGTCAAAAGAAGTGCTCTCCATAGAGAAAACACGAGCTTCCTTAAGGATCGGCGCAAGAGGATTTTATTGCATCATCCCTTAGGGTTAATTCATAGCTCCAAATAGAATATTGTATCCTACAAAAACTAGTAATTGCACGGTCAACATGGAAATAACCGTGCCCCTCAAAAATAATAATGCACCCCTCCAAACTGTGGTCTTCTTACCTCTGAAAAACACCTCTCATGGGTCTTAAAATGCAGGAAAATTAGATCCAGATTTGCGTCTTGATGCCAATTTCAAGCACCAAACCATTGATTTCCATTGCTGGTGTGGCTGCACGGACCAATCGACCTGAGAGTTGATTGAAACATGAGAAAATTTGAAATGCACATAATGAGGATACTGGTGTCCGCTTTGCAGGCTCAAACTGAGTGCGTGATGTAACAGCCACACACACCTTCCATAGAAAACCATGATTCTTTCATAGTTGGAAGACATGTGCAAGCAGGGACTATATGACCTTCAAAATTTCCCACCGCAGATCATTGAAATAATGCTCACCTGCAAATTTTAACACAGATGAGCAAATAAACTTAGCAATAATGCTGCTCAGATTGGGGGCCTAACTAGTTTCTTGAATTTTATTAACAAGTAGCGATGAAACTAGCCGAATCTAACAAAATGGTTCACATATAGGCTTCAAACTGCCTCAATCTAATGATCTGATTGATACCATATTAAAGTAGGAGAATTTGGGAGATAAAAGATGAACAAATGAACAATATGCAACTACTGTATTTAGTCAATCCAAAATATAATGATTACAAAGCCTTTTATATATAGGAAAGGATGAGGCAATCCACCTCCTAAGTGGATTGACAAGTGTCCCATGAAGTGGCACAAATGAGTAGACAAGTGTCTTATAGGTGTCAACCTTAGGAACACTTGGACTGTGCAAATAAACAAACTCTATGACCAATTCATCAACCTTGTGTGCCAAGTGTTGAGTGACCTTTGAGGTGAGATGGAAACACTTCCAACCTCAAAAAGATATGTGCATAAGATTAACCAAACAACTTGGTGACCTCAAGAGGCTTAAATGTTGCACATTAAGTTAGACAAGATGTTGTCTAATCTCATCAACCTAAGTACACTTAAGTGTAGTTAATAGATTAATTATTTACACTAACAAAAATATATTGGAGATACCCTATTCTTCATCCTAGGCTTATTAGGTCGATCTATGAACATTACCAAAACCTATCAGCTTTATCCAAATCGATTGCCTCCACAGCATTTGAGGACTATGATATGGATAGTGGTGGCTCAAAGATTCATTCTAAGCCTAACCCGGAGAGAATTTTTGAAGCCCCTCCTTCCCCTATCCTTTTCGGCAAGAAAACCCATCTTTCTAAACCCCAGCACATCAAAGTTAACCCTAAGAATTATCTTGGTTGTCTGGCCCCTTTTAAGAAAACTACCGTCAAGGGTTCCCCTGCCAATAAGTTGGTTTCCTACTATGTGGACTCTCTAGAGGACAATACTGAGAACCCTAAAGCTAGTAGAGACTTTGTTTCTACCCTTCCTGCCTCTATCAAAGATGTTGGAACCAGATTTCCCAACTCTCCTAACCTGGATGATTTCAACCTCATTTTAGACCGGGATCAGTCTAGAGATATCCTTGCCTCTGCTAGATGTGGCATTGGTGATTTTTTCAAGGTTATGAAATGGGTCTATCAAGAAATCAATGATCTTAATCTCAAAAACAGGGTTCTAAATACCAAGTTGGAGGAACTAGAACTAAAGATGTCAGCTCTGAAAAATGAAGAAGGAAAATGGAAACAGAACAATACTGGGATGGGAGATGATGACATTGAGGACAAGTATAAGACTCTGGAAGTTGAAATTGCTATATTAAATAACAATATGAAAATTGTTGTGGAACAAAACCATAGAATGGAAAAGCACAATGCCATTATCATTAATGCAATGTCTGAAAAGTTGGGAAAGTCACAACAGGGTTCGCTGGTTGTTGATCTCGAAGAGGATAAGGATAAAATCAAGAATGAGGACCAAGGAATTTCAAAGAGGACCCGTGCCAACCTTAAGAGGAAAGAGTCTCCTACTTCCCATATGGTCTAGATCTTAAAGATGGAGGGTTTAGGAGATGAATGATATGGAAGTTGAGACAACATAAATTTTAAAGTCCCAAACTTAGTTGTTGCTGGTGTTTTGTCTATTCTTTTAGGGGTCTTTTTTATGGCCTTTGTTGGCCTTTTTATTGGTGGTTGTTGCTTTGTTATTTTAATGTCCTCTTTACAGCCTCTCAGTTTCTGGGTTCTTTGACATTTTATCTCTTTTTTTGTAAACTTTGTGGTTTTGGGTCCCTGGAAAACCCGTTTTTTCCTCTTTCAAAAACAAAAAATATATTGAAGATAATAAAATTGAAGATAAAAAAATACAAAGCACAATATCTTCACCTAATATCTTTGCTTCTCTCCATGTTCAACAAAAAGTAGAGTGTGTTATTATACCATTTGATTTTATCTTTGATATGTTAATATGTAGATTGCTCAATGCTCTAGTATAACCTTGATTGGATTGTGAGATAAGAGATAGGTATAATAGCTTAAAATTGGATTGTAAGAGCTATAAATAAGGAATGAGAGTCTCTAGATATAGAGTATTGAAGAGGAAAAAGTTGATTGATAGGAATGGTTAATGATAGATGGCTAAGATTGAAAGAGGATTAGAGTTTGAATTAAAGATGTCGTTATGTGACAAGTGGCACATGATGGATAGGATTTAGGTTTAAGATTGGGATAAGAACGAGAATCCCTATGGAAATGGCTATGATTAAGAGGTTTAGATGAGATGAGTGAATAAGATAAAATGTTAGTTTCACTTTTGGTTAGGTGTCTAGGTTCAATGAATTTAGATAAGGAGTTACTTAGACATGTGAAGAGGACAATCGTCATATGATGAAAAATTTGATTATGGTCCATGTGTATAAGATAAAGAGCTAGGATTAGATGCACAAGGATAATGGATAAAAGGGTATGTGCAGGATCATCATGGAAAAAATAGGCTCTTAAGTGGCAAAAAATTCAAAAAAATCAAAGTTAGGAAACTTGATGTAAAAATTTGAATAAGTTATCTATATTATTTCAAAAATATGTAAAAATAGAATCTATAGCTAATTGAATTTAGTTTCTAAACTACTAAGTTTGTTGAAAAAAAACATATCTATTTGGTGAAAATTTGAAATTTCAATGCAGTGGTACTTAAATTTCAGGGATAAAATAAGAAGTAGGTGTATGTCTGACCACCCTAACCACAATAAAATGATAAAAAAATTATAATATGTTAGATATAAGTAGAGGACTCATGCCTCGATGTGATGCATATTTTTTTGTAATTTGTTTCCAAGTAAATAATTAATTATGAATTTTTTATTTCAGCTTTTAAAAAAATATAAAAACTCGTATGTCTGACCACCTTAACTTGGTCAAAACTTCATGAAATTCATTTTTTCTATTTTTAGTCCTATAGTATGTGAAGCATAGAATGTGATGCATATTTTGGATTCAAAAAATGTGATACCATTTGAAAGCTATAGATGGTTTTCAATCAGCTTATCAATCAAGACTTTAGTCGTAATTTGAATAAATAATAATAATAATAATTACTTATTAAATTCAAAATAAAGCATAATTTATATTGATGGAAAGCTGATAATCTCCTTTCAAAACCCTTTTTGTTTCATCAATTTTGAGTAAAAAAATAGTCGTCAGCCACATACCCATCATATTGCCACTTTTTGGCCCATCGTGATCCTGCACATACCATAAAGGGGAATTAGACAATTATGTAAAATATTTATTTAATCAATGGAATCATGATGAAGGGAAAATAATTAAATAAATATGATACGAGTCTTTTAACTAAATAAATATTTATCATTTATTTAATTATTTTCATTTGGGATAAATGATGAAAATAATTGAATAAATAATAAATATTTATTTAATTAAAGGTTTAGAATACACTAAAACTAGGTGTGGTTGGGTAACTTCACATTTAAGTGTCTACAGTTTATTTTGTCATATAATTTATATTTATACTTATTTACTCTTTTTGAATGTATTCTCCTACTTTGATACTTAGTTTTTCCCCACAGTGAATTGCTGGTGGTGAATTTTCCTTGAGGTGAATTTGTCATCGCAATGAATTTTCATGGTGAATTGTTGGTGATGAATTTTCGTAAAGCCACCTAAATTTATATGTACTATCATATATCTATTCCTAATGAAGTAAAAAAACTCTAAACCCAATTCCACCAACCTATATTACAAATGACTCAGTAAATCATTAACTTAGAATCTATAATTACTTGTATCAATTTAAATCAATTTACAATTGCACACATCATTACATTCAAATTTGAAAGAAAAAAAATATGTTTATTCATTCCAATTTCATACATTACATTCCCTAAGACAACTCTATCACTTTGTATCACCTCTTCCTATAACCCTTGCTTCGTCCTTTGTACTCTCATCACATATGTCTACCCTCAAATTAGAACCTGCAAATCATTTCCCATCAGATGGCTCAATTCTCCCTATGCTTGCAGCTTCTACATAAATTATTTTGACTGGAACTTCTATAGTTCTTTTGTTCTCCTTCATAGACTTCCTTCCATAGGTTTCATCCATTCTATAGTGCTCCATCTGAATTATTTGGCTCACCCCTTCCAAAGACTACCATCATATTCACACGATCTGCTTAAATCTTCATTTTGCCTCTATGCAACTCATGGCACGGATCAAGGCATTCCTCTTGCTAACTCTTGCATGGCCTATCAGATCGCCTCATTCTAATCAAACACCTCCAATACAAGCATAGCTTATTTCATTGGAAATATTTATTTGCTTCCAATGTAATAAACACCCTATCACTCAACAAATTTCATCTGTTCAAACTTTGAAACTTCCACCAATTGTGTGGTTTATACATACCCTTCCTTCATTGTTTATTCCAACACATTCCTCTATTCCAATATGCCTAATCGCTTGACCTATCAGTAGTAATGGTATTCATCTTCCTTTCAATCAACCCATCCTTTTATCTATCATTGGCCTGTTAAACAACCATTTATTGCATTTTTATTTCTCAAATTTTGCTTCTAATATGTGTGGCCTTTCTCCTCTTTGTCTTGGTTGCGAGCTCCAGTTTCATCGCTATCCCTTCTGATCATTCCCATGCTTAGCAAATTCACACACTCCTTGTTTCTAATATACTAAAACCTTAGGTTAATCCCATGACTTGGTTCTGATAATGATTTTTTTCAATCATCTCCTATTACCGTGTCCTTCCAATCTACCCTCCTTTGGCGTGAATGTTTATAGAATTGAATTGCTGCCTCTTATTTCCTACGACAACTCATTCCTGAGGCATAGATTTAAGTCATGCCTCTCTCAAATTGTTAGCTCTCCACTTCATGGCTTCTCTTCACCCACATTCCCCCTCTTCACAGCCCCACAATCTCCCCTTAGTGGCACATACCTATCCCATCTAATCATCTCCATCATAATCCATAGGTCCCTTTCCTTTTCAACTTCCATGCCTATCCAGTTTAAGCCACAAAACTCTTTAATATTTTCTCTCCCGTGTGTACCATAGAAAATTAGATCATTGACATTTTCATGGTCTTTTAGGTCTTTCTCTTGTGATGTTTAGTCTATTTTGCTTTGATTTAATGTTGTAATGTAACTTATGCATTCACATTAGGTCCTAAACATTCAAATTATGATATCTTCTAAAGGTGTTGTGAACAGTTGTAACATATTTCTACACTTTTCTAGACTCTTCTCATTACAATTTGCCTAAAACTCACCTTTACGTCACTTATCAAGTCCTATTCTAAAGTGTTGTAAAGTCTTGTAACAAGATTTCATGCTTTTCTAGACTTGATTTCACTATTTACACCTTTCTTATGCTTTATTTGATCTCTTTATGCACTCATAAGACTTAATTAAGTATATTTTTTAATGTAAACCTAACAAACAACATTAAATGCAAAATAATTCACAACACCCACTTACAAGCCAAGGGTGGAACCCATTTTCCATGGGTGGTGAACGAGTCCCTCTTGGCTCCAAAATCAAAATAATTCAAAAAAAAAATTGTGTTTTTATTCAAAAAGACCTTATGCCAACCTGTGATGAGGTTATATTGGGTTATTAGGGCATAAATGTGTATAAATAAGTTTTTTTACATCCATTTTAACCCCCATTCAATTACGTTCACTCATTCACCATCAATTAGCATTCAAGCACTTTGCATCATTCAATCAAGCATTCATCAAGCATCTTGGAGCATCCATTGACATATCTAAAAAAAAATCAACAAGGTTGTGGTGAGTTTAGGAAATTTTCATGTTGTTTATTCATCATTCCTTGTTCATTTCATTTCATTTCTTAATTAAGGGTTTGATTACCAAAGTGGGATTTGACCAAGGCAAATCCCTATACCCTAACCCTTAACCATTTTCCCCCTTTTGCATGTGTTTACAAACTTTTGTATGCATATCTGTCAAGAAAATAGGTGTTGAAAGGTGGTCAATAAGTCAACAAAGTGTTTCAAGTCACCTAAACCCTATTTCAAGCTTGGAGACAATCTACAGTCTGTTTTCTACAGATTTGACTTCGTCAACCTGACAAGAAGATAATTGTAGATCTAGAGCTATAGGATTGACCTTTGATTTTAAATTTTTTTGGAAGAGGAATGATTCACCATTAGTGGTGAATGAGTCCCACCTTAAGGTTGAAAAGGGTGATTTTTCCAGATTCTAGTTCTTGACAATCGGAAAGCAGTTTCAGGTGTTTTTGTCAGTAGCAGGACTGATTCGCCATCAGTGGTGAATGAGTCCCACTGCTGATTTACATTAATTTTTGCCAAATTTCAGAACATTCTAGATTCATCATCCAATTCCCAATTGCACTCTGTTTGACCTTGCTTAATACTGTTTATATTAGTTTTCATTTTTATTTCATTTTCTACATATCACATTGTGTTTTCAAACATTGCATATTACATTAGTTTTGCATCAATAATCAGTCAACTAAAGTATTTAGTTGCATTCACATCATTTCATTTAGTCTTAATTACATCAAAAAATATTTTATTTGAGTGAACCACCTCAATTTTGGGGTTTTATGTCTCTCCTTCTAGGTGAAAGATCATAAGAGTGCAAGAGAAGCACATAGAAACCACAAGATTGTTGGTTCTTTTTTGGTGAACCTACATATTGAACACTTTATCTTTTTTATTTTAATTTCATATTGAATCCTAGGTCTCCTTTTCATCAACATTTAATTAAGTTTTGTTTTATTTTTGCATCCTAGGGTTTCTAAAATTACATTAGTGAAAGACTCATTTAGACTTCATTTTTGCATATCAAATCATTGAAAATTTGAAAATCTACATTTGCATCCTCAATTTGCATCTAAAAAGCATTAAAATCATTTTAATTTTTTTGAAAACAAAAAAAAATCTCATACTTGGACTCATTCGCCACCTTGAGTGAATTAATCCACCTACACATTTTAAACTGCATTTTCAGGCATTTTCTGGGCATTTACTGCATTTCAATTTTTTGTTGTTGTTTTCTTATTTCAGTTTACATAATTTTTATTCTTTACATTTTGAACTCCTAGATTGCATTTCATTTGCATCCACCTCACCCCTTGTGGTACTTTTATGAGTGTTTGGTGCCCCATTGATAATACTTTAGTGAGACGAAGTTCTAGACTCATGGCTTCCCATGATAACACTTTCGTTGTGGACCTTGGGATCTCAAGAGTTCCTACTCCTGGTATGGACAATAGTGCATTGTAAAGGCATGTATAATACCACTCACATGACTTCACTTTCTCATCCAATGCATGTTGACACACAAACTAGTTTCATTCTGCAAGATAAAGTCATTAGTATTCGTGAAGATTTTGCACATTTACAAGAAGATTTATCCCTTGAAAACATTTCCACCACTACCATAATTTCCATAGAAAACCTTCATCACTTGATTGAAAGTGATGACAACTTACAAGTTATGAAAATAATAGCTGAGATATACAAAAAACATGTTCCTTCCACATCCCAATCAACAAACATTATTGTGAGCCAAGGAGGATCTCACATTCCTCCTCCTTGATAGCATCCATACCAACCTATACCACTCCTCAAGTTACAAAAACCATGCAACAAGTTAGTCATGTAACTCCTTTCGCTATTCCAACTAGCATTCCTAGTTCTTTTGTGGCATCAAATGTTCCCTCTTCCACCTTCACCCCTCTTAGTGTTCCTTTCACTTCTCCTAACATTACATACATTCCATCACCATTTTCCCTTCCACCTCATACCACTTACACCGATCCCATCATTACACAACTATTTAACACCATTTCCTCCATGCAACAACAAATCTCTGGACCATTGGAAAAAGTAAAAATTCTCCACCCACATATCATGTCCATAGTAGCCCATTATCCTTAGAGATCTTACGCACATAGATGCCACAAGGAATTGAAATGCCTAGTTTTGAGAAGTACGGAGGTAAATGAGACACTACTAATCATGTCAATGTTTATACAACCTTTTGCAGTTATTTTGTCCTTGATGATAAACTATTAGCCAAACATTCTCCTAGGACCTTAAAGGACATTGCATTGGAGTGGTTTTCAAACTTACCCAATCATTCAATCCAATCATTTAATGAACTCATGGATGCTTTTATAAGTCATTTCCAGGTCCATATGAATCCCAAAAAGACAATGGTTGATTTAATGCGATGTAGATAAAATGAAAATGAAAAAGTAACTGATTTCATTTCACGTTATTAGTCATTGTATGCTCAAATTGATGACAAGATTCTTGATTCACATCTTCAAAATAATTTTATCAAAAACTTGCACACTCACCTTCAAGATAAATTTACTATGATGAAATTTCCTTCATTCATGCATTTATGCATGACCCTTTGTGACTATCACAACTCACTTACTAGTCATGATTCAAAGTCCACTTCTAACCATGCTGAGAAGTCTAAACAAAAAAATCAAAACAATGTGCAAAAATTTAGAAATCCAAATCGAGGCTTCTTATAGTTCAATCCCCCTTCTCTACAACCCACTCAACCAGTGCCTAATCAAGTGGTCATTGTTAAAGTAGTAGTTCCCTTTACCTATGGGGACCTAAAGAGACAATTTACCCCCTTACCTAATACTCTCCATAACACAATGAATCAACTGCTACAACAATAGATGATCACTTTTCCTACCATTAAACCACTTGATACCACCAAGCCTTTACCATGCGCCTTTAAACCAAATATTTATTGTCATTTTAATAGCCAAAATGGACATGACACCAAAAAATGTAAGTGTCTTAAACACAGTTCAAGAAATCATTGATTCTAGTCATTTGACCATTGTGGGTGTCAATAATCAAGGCAATAAGTCTGTTGCACCCCCCAATCAAAATTTACAAATTTTCCCAAACTCCATGCCTAAACACAATGTTTCATTTGTCAAGGCTAGTGAACCTTCAAACACTCATGTGATGAACATTGATACAAATAATGAGCCACATGATATTACTCCAAATGTTACCGAAGTTAATCATATGGATGAACTTGTGGGTACGATAGACGTTGTCCCTCGTAAGGTCCCAACTACTAAATCTCTTGATATTACTTTTTCTTCTCATGATATACTTAAAAAGCCTCCCAATGGTCCTCTTTACACAGTCATCCAAATCTATGATAAGCCCACTAATGGGATATTAATAGATCCTGCTTGTGGCAATAATGTGATCACGAAAGACTTTTTAGTATTTGAACCGTAGATTTTTGTCTCTCTAGGACTTCTCTAACTCTTGTAGGATTTTTCACCTAAAAGGAGAGATGTAGGGCAAAAAATGCTAAAGGGTTCATTCAAATTATGTTATGCGAGATGTTGTCTAAGCTAAATGAAGTGAGCTAAATGCAAATGAATGATTTAAATGAATGAATTTGAATGCAAAACTAAGATTTATGTTATGTTTGAAAACACACTATGATATGAAAACAATGAACTAAAAGATGAATTAATGCAAAAAAAGAAGAAATGGGATGAAATAGAGTGCACCAAGAGGCCTAATGAAGAATCTAGAATCTATAGAAGGTTGTTTGAAATTACTGAAATTCTACAATGGGACTCATTCACCCAAGGTGGCGAATTAGTCTAGCTACTAGTGAAATTTGTCTAGAACAAGTTTCTAACTGTTGGGATCCATAATCTGACAAAATTTAGATTTTTAGTCCTAAGGTGGGACTCATTCGCCACCGGTGTCGAATTAGTCCTCTCCCAAAATTCTGAGAAATAAGAAGAAAACTATGTAACATGAGATCTGGAAATATCTGCTTGTCGAGTTGTTGAAGTCAATTCTGCGGGAAATGGACAAAAAACCTTCTCCAAGCTTGCAATAGCATTGATTTGACTTGAAGCACCTAGTTGACTTGTTCTCCACTTTTTAATCACCTAAATGCTATATCATTAAGACAACCTTCTATAGATTCCAAACTTTTAAAGCAAACCTTAATGATATAGTAAAATGCAAAAGAATGATAAACTAACAACATGAAAATGCTATCAACTTACCAAACCCTTGATGACGCAAGTCTAAAGTAATGTCAATGGCTTCCTTTGAATGTCTTATTGATGATTCATTTGATGTTGTAAAGTTTTTTAATGATTGTATGATTGTATGAGATTTCTTGAATGAATGAGGAGATGTAAAATGAGGTGAAAATTACTTATTTATACAATCATGTGCCTTAGTAACCCGTTCATACCTCATCACAAGCCAAGATCAAGTGTTTTTTTAAAAAAACCTAAAGAAAATTTAAAATATTTTTAATTTGGGGCAAAGGGTGACTCATTTTCCACCGATGGTGAATGGGTCCCACCTAGGACCTAAAAATGGGTGTCAAAAATTAAGTCACATTTAATATTGTTTGTCAAGTTTACATTCAAAAATACAATTAATTAAGCCTTAAAAGGGCATAAAGGGGTCAAATAAGTCATAAAAAAGGGATAAATAGTGAATTTGTGCCTAGAAAAGTGTGAAATCGCGTTACAAGACTTTATGACACTTCAAAAAAGGACTTGATGATGAGTACAAAGGTATTTTTTAGGTGAATTGTAATGAATAGAGTCTAGAAGAGTGTAGAAGTATTTTACAACACTTCACATCACCTTCACAAGGTGTCGTTATTTCAATTTTAATACCTAAATATGCATGTTCAATCCACATTACATCAATGAACCTTGACCGTTGATTTTTGGTTCCTATAGACTTCTCTAGCTCTTCTAGAGTTTTTCACCTAAAAGGAGAGAGATAGGGCCCAAAAATGCTAAGGGTTGATTCAAATTATTTTATGTATGATATTATTTAGACTAAATGAAATGATCTAGATGAAACTAAGCTATTAAATTGATCGAATATGAATGCAAAACCTAATAAACTAGTGATGTTTGAAAACACATTGTGTAATACAACAATGAACTAGAAATGAATGCAAAACTTAATAGAAATGAATGAAATTGAAAGTGTGCACCTAAGATATGGATGAGGATAGGAAATTACTTTTGGAATGTTGATGCTAAAATTTAGGCCCGGTGGGACTCATTCTCCATTCTGGACAAATCAGTCCTAGTTCTAGAAAACTGTATCGGGGTATGTTTTAGCCAAATGGGTGTCAGAATCTCCAAAAATATTCAAGAAATAGGTACACTGGGACTCATTCACAACTCTGGGTGAATTAGTCCATATTAGGTTTTCTAAAAAGTCAAAAATAGAATCTATAGCTTTTGGTCTGCTCAATTTGCACCTCCAGGTGTCTTAATCTGATACCCTGATTTTCAAAGATCCAAATGAATTTTTTTGTAAGTTTTGGCCTTTCAAAAGTGAAGACAACTTCAAAAATTTTGTAAACTAATCTTCAATAATTTCCAAGCCATCCAAGTACCTAAATATGCAAACACACAATGAAAGAGAAATAAATTGTTAATGTTAGGGCATATGGGTTTGCCTTGGTCAAACCCCTTTTTAGGTAATCAAACCAAAATGATGAAAATATGTAATGAAGCATGAAAAAATGGACTTGATACCTTGCCATGATGATTGAACTTGAATTTCTACAACATAACATGAAGAATTTTCCATTGAATATCTGAAAAGTGCTACCTTGGTGACTTAGAATGACAAAACCCTAGCTTGCTTGACTTGAGATGGTGGAAAAATGATGAATGGAGCTAAGTTATGATGAATTAGGGTGTATAAGGTTGTATTTATCATAAATTCGCCTTATTTTTCCATAAGTTAGACCCCCAAGGCTGATATGAAGTAAAATTGAATAAAAACCTTAATTTTTCCCACTCATACCTCGACAATGGCTCAAATGGGACTCATTTGCCACTAATGGTGAATGGATCCCACCTATATGGAACAAATTTGCCACTAATGGTGAATGGGTCCCATAGGGGCCATTTTTGCTAGCTGGAATGTCGAAAAGTAAGAAAATTAGGTTTATATGATGACTATGTTGGTCATTTGATCAAATTATACCTCAAGATGCACAATATGGGTCATAAGGGCCTATTAATGATGATGTAAAGGTAAATTAGGGCTTGTAACACATAAATCAATGTGAAAGTGTGATTAAATACACTTTACAACACTAAAATTATGTCCATGTAGCCTAGGAAGGCACAAGAACCAATGTGTATGTGCAAGACACATTACAACACTAGTTTAACATTAAGTTTATTTTACAAGTCTTCTAAATTGATGTAATAATATTATTAAACACATTTTATAATATTTAATTAAGGAGAAATAGGTTCATTAGGTCTAGAAAAGTGTAAAAGCATCTTAGAAAACTTTACAGCACCTTTACAAGACATCGTTTGATGCATGTTATTTAATTTGAAAGGGTCCAAGACCTACTATGGATGCATAGAATACCTCACAACACCTGAATCAAGGCCTCATTAAGTCAATTTATCTTGAATTAATCCCATGTCAAGCAAAGGGTTTTTTTTTCTACGACACATTTAGCCCCCACCTTAGTGAGAGGATGAACCTACTTCAAACTCACACTAAAGTAGACATTCAAGAGAGATCCTCATGTATAGATGTAGATGACAAAGAATGAAAAAGATCAAAGGAGGTGGTCAAGCCCCTAGCATCCAAGATCCTAAGTGAAACCATCAAGATACCAAATCATGCAATGGTAAGAACAAAGAGAAATGAAAGTGAGGTGGATCAAGCTTGAATAATTTTTCTAGCTAGTTGTGGATTAGATCTAGACTTGTTCCTTTGGAAATGAAATGTGTACTCACTCTAGGGTGACAAAATTATTGGCTATTTTCTGGGTGAGAAAACCCAAACATATACTCACTCTGGGGCCACAAAACTTTTGGTTGTCATTAGGGTGAGAAAACCCAAAAGGTAAGATACATACACTAGTTGGTATGCACTCACAAACACAAAGGTGGCTATGGGGAAAAGTCATGCTGCTAGGTGGGATTCCCACTCAACCTTATCAAAATGTAAAAGATGTTCAAAGGAGTATTGTTAAGTTTATGCAAAGTCATACACTTAGGGAACATTGTGCGTAATGTATCCAAGAGAGGACCAATCAAAGAATAGTATATTCACAACTTAGGGGATGCAATGTGTCACATCAGGGCACCAGGAGGAATGTAATATGCTAAGATAGATCACACATATGAAGGGAATTATACCCATTGTCATCCAAAAAGTTATGAATGCATCATATAAACGACAAGGCTTCATTAGGAACCAAGAATGTAAATGAATTATGGTAATGTATTCCTCCCACTTTAAAGGAATTGCTACACATCGTTCTATGAGAAACTACTTTAAAGTAGAAGAGAGGTATGAGAGTTTATTCAAAAATCCCTATAATTACAAATCATACATTTTTGATAAGCTACGTCATGAAGAAAAGGGAGTATGTCACATGTGAGTCAATCTTAAGACATGTCATGAATCCACATCCCAAGCTTGCTCATATACATTCATGAAAGGTTAATGATTAGCCAAAAGAGACATCAACAAGTGACAAACGATGATAAGGCTTTCTAATCCTTTGTCCCCATTTAGTGTAGGACAAGGGTGAGCCTCGAATGGATGATGGTATGCTGCCCCTTGTGATGGATGTAAAACATGCAATAGTGAGTATGTGATTATACTACAAATATTACATGGAAATGAGAAGCAACTAATGTTATTTATATGGATAAGGAAGAGTCTTGGAAGAGTTTGGTGTGATAGTATTGATGTTAAGTGAAGGTTTGGTGATCTTGGTCGAAGGGGAATAACCAATACCATGAGTTGTTTGTTGTGTGTTTGGCTCTATAGGGTTGCAGATACCTTTTTCTCGAGCACCACAACCTTTTCCACTCTATCCAAGTTGTGTCATGAGGTCATACCCTTTTCCATAAAGTTGTTTTAGTGCTTTGGAATTGGGTGGTTGTTGATTGTTGTGTTTGTCAAGGGTTGTTGTGGAGTTTGTGGCATTTTCTGAAGTGGTTGAGGTGGATGCTTGTGAAAGGTTGTCTAAATTTTGTGTTGACATGATGGTTTGTTTTTGTTTCTCATCTTTATTTTGTGTGAATATGTATTCACCCATAGATGAAGGTGTGAATTCTAAGGATCCCCAATCATCACCAAATAATTTAGATGGCAATTCCTCATCATTGTGTTCAATTTCTATGTTGGATGTGGGAATCAATGTTTTCAAAGGACTTGTAGTTCCTTTTTCAAGCTGCAAGCAACTTTCAGGCTTGTGGTCTATTTCAACTTGATAAATGTGATTTTTATCAAAATATTTCATGATATGATGAAGGGTTGAAGGAACTACATTCATCTCATGAATCCATGGTCTTCCTAAAAGAAGATTATATGAAAGATCATAAGGAATGACATGAATAGGAGTTTACAAAGTAGCCACACCAACTGTAATAGGAAAAGTAATTATCCCAAGTGGTTTTTTTGTTGTATTGTCAAATCCTCAAATGGAGACTGAATCAAGTATTATTTGTGACCTATCAACATCTAATCGATCAAGGAGACTCACACTACACACATTTAGGGAATAACCATTATCTATGGGAGTTTGTTTGATACCTATGTGATTCAATCGAGCAATTATCATAAAGGAGTCATGTTATTTACGCAACTCCAAAGGAGGGAGCTCATGTTGATGGAAAGTAATGTCAAGCTTTGGTTTTTGGATGAGAGCTACCACATCATTCAAGGTGGTACCAAGAGAAACTATTATTTTTTCTAAGGTTGTTTGAAGAATATTGTGATAATTTGGTGAGTTTTGAAGCAAATCCCAAAGGGAAATTTTGGCAGGAGTAGTCTTTAATTGTTCAATAAGATCATACTCCTTTGTGTGTGGGCTATAGCAAGGAGCACGAAGTGGATTGGGTAAGGGTAAAGATGGTGGGATTTTTTGTGGTGGTTGTGGGTTTTTTTGGGTGTTATGTGTATGAGCAACGGTATTATTACTAGATTGCTACAAAAAAATGGTTTTAGGGGGGTAGAGGTTGTATCGGGGTTGGTTAGAGGGGTGAAGCTTATGTGAAGGCGGTTAAAGAACGAGTTGAGGTTTATTTTGAGTTTGTTGTTTGTGTGAAGGTGGGTGGAGAGTAAACTTTGGTTTGTTTTGAGGTGGAGGTTTATGTGAAGGGGGATAAAGGATGAGGTGAGGTTGAATAGTGTTAACATCCTTTAACAAGTCACAGTCCATATCATTATTGTGGTTTGTGTCTTGCATCATGATATTATTCCTAGGATGAGAGTTTGGAGGAGAAATATAAACCAAATTTTCTTGACATTCTAAGGTTGGCTCTCCTAGAAGGAATTCTTCACAAGTATAAGGATGATCAATGATTGAATTTTTTTCTCAATAAAGTTTTCTATAGGTGAAAGAGGAAAATTAATATTCTCATGAATCTCTTTGGTTATATTTTGTAACAATAAAGTATCTTCATCAAAACTGGGAGAGATACTAGGAGAAGAACAAGTGTGTTTATCATCATCGTTTATGAATTCATTGCTTTGTTCCCTAATATCTTCCAAAATAGGAGAGATAGGGGAAGGATCATAAAGAGGGTTGTTGTAGACTAACATATCCTCATAATTTATAATCTCATCTTCCTCAAGGTTATCCACACAATGGAAATTAGGTAAGGTGATGTTTAAGAAGGTGTCTATGATTTCATGTTATTGTGCTATAATATCTTCCCAAAGGGGACAAGGAGAAGGACAAACAAGATCCTCATGATGCTCAATGATTGTAACTTATTTTTCCAAGATACCTTTATCACTTAAAGGAGAGGTATTGGGAGAAGAAAAAACATGATCATCATGTTTATCTATGTTTGTATTCCATTCTAACACATCATCTGTACAAATAATAGAGATAGGAGGGAATGTAAGTTTAAGACAAGCATTTTCATTTTCACTCTCTTGTGCTAAGAGACTATCATAACTAGGGAATGCATTGAATGAAGGACTAGAATGCTTGTTAACTAGCTTTTTCTTTGCAAATTTGGAGAATATTGAAACTAAAATTTTGAAATAACAATCTATGCTAACTCAAAATGTAATGTAAAAGACTGAAATGAAATTTAATTTTTAGAAGATAATTGACTTATTATGATATGTAACAATATGAAGATGCAAATGTGAAATTTAAACCATGCATGAAATGATCTAATTTAAGGTAGATTTGATGAAATGCATGATACAAAAATGCAACCAATTGATACGGGTATGAAATGGTACCAAACATAAGCCTAAAAATAAGGTTTTTAGTTCTGTAAAAGGTTGTTTTAGGGGTCAGAAGGGACTAATTCGCCCATGGTGGCGAATGAGTCCTAGTATGCAATTTTTTGTGTGTTTTTCAAAAAAATTAAAATGATTCTAATGCTTTTCAAGATGAAATCAAGGATGCAAAATGAATATCTTCTATTTTTTTCAATGAGATGCAATGCAAAAATGGAAACTAAATGAAGTTTTCACTAATGCAATATGAAAAGTCCTATAATGCAAAAAAAAAAAATGTCCTAATTGAATGTTGATGAAAATGTAAACTAAGATGCAATATGTGAATGAAATCAGAAATCCAAAGTGTTCAAAATGAAGGTTCACCAAAATGAACCACTGATTTTTGGTTCCTATAGACTTCTCTAACTCTTCTAGGGTTTTTCACCTAAAAGGAGAGAGATAGGGCCCAAAACTACCAAGGGTTCATTCAAATTATGTTATGTATGATGTTATTTAGACTAAATAAAATGATCTAGATGCAAATAAGGTATAAAATTGATCAAATATGAATACAAAACCTAAGAAACAAGTGATGTATGAAAACACATTGTGTAATACAACAATGGACTAGAAATGAATGCAAAACTTAACAAAAATGAATGAAATTGGAAGTGTGCACCTAAGATATGGATGGGGACTATAAATAAATTTTGGAATGCTATTGATGCTTAAATTTAGCCCTAGTGGGACTCATTTGCCATCTTGGGTGAATCAATCCTAGTTTTGGAAAACTGTACTAGGACCCATTTTAGCCAAATGCATGTCTGAATCTCCAAAAATCTTTAGGAAATAGGTATAGTGGGACTCATTCGCCACTCTGGCTGAATTAGTCCATTCTAGATTTTGGCTTGCTCAATTTGCACCTCTAGGTGTCCCGGTCTGAAACCCTGATTTTTGAAGTTGCAAATGACTTTTTGTGTAATTTTTGGCCTTGCAAAAGTGGAGATGACTTCAACATGTTTTGAATCTAATCTTGAATAATTTACAAGCCATCCAAGCACCTAAATCTACAAACACACAATGAAAGAGAAAGAAATGGTGAATGTTAGGGCATATGGGTTTGCCTTGGTCAAACCCCTTTTTAGGTAATTAAACCAAAATGATGAAAATATGTAATGAAGCATGAAAAAATAGAGTTTTTACCTTTCCATGATGATTGAACTTGAATTTATGTAGCATAACATGAAGATTATGCCCTTGAATGTCTGAAAAGTGCTACCTTCGTGACTTAGAATGACAAAACCTTAGCTTGCTTGACTTGAAATAGAAGAAGAATGATGAATGGAGCTAAGTTATGATGAATTAGGGTTTATAAGGTTGTATTTATAGGAAATTCACCTTATTTTTCCATAAATTAGACCCCCAAGGCTGACATGAAGAAAAAATGAATAAAAACCTTAATTTTTCCTACTCATACCTTGACAATGGCTCAAATGGGACTCATTCGCCACTAATGGTGAATGGGTCCCACCTAGATGGGACTAATTTTCCACTAATGGTGAATGGGTCCCAAAGGGACCATTTTTGCTAGCTAGAATGCTGAGAAGTAAGAAAATTATGTTTATATGATGACTATGTTGGTTATGTGATCAAATTATGCCTCAGGATGCATAATATGGGGTTATAAGGGCCTATTAATGATAATGTAAAGGTAAATTAGGGCTTGGAACACATAAATCAATGCAAAATTATGATTAAATGCACTTTACAACACTAAAATGAGGTCCACGTAGCCTAGGAAGGCACAGGAACCAATGTGTATGTTCAAGACACATTACAACACTAGTTTAATATTAAGTTTATTTTACAAGCCTTCTAAATTGATGTAATAATATTATTAAACACATTTTATAATGTTGAATTGAGGAGAAATAGGTTCATTAGGTCTAGAAAAGCGTGAAATCATGTTACAAGACTTTACAACACCTTTACAAGACATCATTTGATGCATTTTATTTAATTTGAAAATGTCCAAGAGCTACTATGGATGCATAAAATATGTCACAACACCTGAATCAAGCCCTCATTAAGTAATTTTATCCTGAATTAATCCCATGTTAAGCAAAGGGTCCTTTTTTCTACACCACAAAATCAAATCAAAATAGATCTAACATCAAGAGGAAAAGCCTAAAAAGACCATGAAAATGAAAAGTGTTCATTTTTTGATGGTGCATTAAGCTCCCACTTTAGTGAGAGGATGAACTTGCTTCAAACTCACACTAAAGTAGCCATGAACATTAAGAGATAGGTTTCAATGTACTTACATTGGTAGGATGGAATGACAACAATCAAGAGGGATGATCAATCCCCCAAGATGAAGATCCCATAACAAACCAAATATAAGAACAAAGGAACAAACATGGTGATGAGAAAAAAATGAAAGCTTTGATCATATTTCCAACTAGTTGTGGATTAGATCTCTAGGCTAAAAGAGAATGTATACTCACATTGGGGTGAAAAAACTCATGGTGATCTATCATGTGAGAAGGCCCAAATATACTCACTTTGGGGCCATCGAACTTCTAACTATCTGTGGGGTGAGAAATCCAAAAAGGTAAGGTACATACACTAGTTGGTATGCACTCACAAACAAAAAGTTGGCTATGGGGAAAAGTCATCCCACTAGGTGCACTTCCCACTCAACCATATCAAAGCTATACCTCCTGATAACTTTAACAAGGTTCCATAAGAAAAAATGAATGTTCATGAACAAAAAGAAAGGGTACCACAGACATGCAAGTTGTGTTAAGTAAGGTGGCAAAAAAGTGCAAAATGTAAAATGCAAAAATGGAAAATGTAAAAGATATTCAAAGGGGTCTTGTTAAGTTCATGCAAGGTTAGTCACCTAGGGAACATTGTGTCTAATGTCTCCAAGAGTGGACCAATCAAATAATAGAATATTCACAACTTAGGGGATGCAGTGTGTCGCATTAGGCCACCAAGAGGACTGTAATATGCTAAGATAGATCACAATTATGAAGGAAATCACACCCAATTTCATCCACAAAGTGACGAATGCATCACATAAATGACAAGATTACACTAGGAACCAAGACTGTAAATGAATTATGATAATGTATGCCTCCCACTTTAAAGGAATTGCTACACATCATTCGGTGAGCAATTACTTTAAAGTAGCAAAGGAAATAAAATGCAAAAGGAGAACAAGACATGAGAGCCAACTTGGAAATCCCTATGCCAAGTCATATGTTTCAAAGTTAGGCTGCATCATGTAAAGGAAAATGAAAGAAAAAGAAAGGGAGTTTCCCCCCAGAAAAGAGCACACCAAACACATAAGGAATCTATCCTGGATTTGGGGTTAGTATGTTCTTTACTACAATGTTTTTATATGAAAGAGCTCAGAACTGTCATCATTCCCCAAAGCACATAGAATTGGAAGAATGACACAAAGAGAGAAAAAAAAGGAAAAAACAAGTCCATTTTGGGTCAACATGGAAGAGACATTACGGTCTCAATGCCTTGCATCATCCCCAAAAGGAAAACACAAGCGAGAAGAAAGAAAATTGAAAGGAAAAAGACAATGAAAAAGCTTTTGGGTCAACATGAAGGATAGATTGTAGTCTCGATTCCTTGCATCATCCCCAAAAGGAAAGCACCAAAAAAAAGAGAAAAAGACAAGGACCTGTTGGGTCAACATGGAAGAGACATTGTAGTCTCAATGCTTTATGCCATCCCCAGAAAGAAAACACAAAACAAAAAGAGAAAAAGACAAGGAACTTTTGGGTCAACATGGAAGAGACATAGGGTGTCTCTCACTAATAGAATTTGACAAATAAATGACTACGTGACTAAAAATTTTAGTCACATCACTAAAAATGACAACGTGAAAAAAATTTTTAGTCACGTGACTATTTTTTTGCAATTCACAATTATAAATGACTAATTTTGTCATTGAGTAAAATCACAACTAAATAATTGGCCAGAAAAGTAAAAATGAGTAAATAAATATCTAAATAATTAGTCACATAAATAAAAATTAAATAATATGATATTAAAGTGGACAGTTAAAAAAAAATTTAGAATTGAAAGAGTGGGTTGTATTATAATATAATAATATATTATATAATATTATAATGTATTTAATATTATATTATAATATAATAATATAATATTTAATTAGTTAGCCGATAGGCGGGCTTTGCCCACAGAAAAGTCTCACGCTTGAGTGACGACACCAGAATTTTGCTGGAGAATTCCCATTGAGGCTCCAAAACTGCACTTCACCTTTCTTGTTAAGAACACCACCTTTGGATATCCATGCACTTCACAACTACACTTCCCACACTTGTTAACAACACCCCCATTGGACATGCATGTAAAAAAAACTATAGTTAGGGCATTAGGGCACTAGGACTATGGTAACCTCACCACCATTGTACTTTTTATAAGCTTTCTTCCATAGTGTTCTTTACAAGTTTTAGATTATGTGAATGGATTGAAGAGCAATTGAAGTAGTTTTTCCCTGCATATTTTGCTCCTTTTTGTTCATCAACATTGGTGTGCAGACACAATTTGTGCAGAATCTTGATGTAAACATTTAAGCAATTTCTCATGGTAGAAATATTGCTTAAGCAATTTCTTATCTGTACTTGGAAATGATGGTTTCTTGAATCTCTTCTTGCAACTTCATATTCCTTCATTTACTTATTTGGATTAAAATTGATCTAGTGTTAATTTAGCTTTAAACATTCATTGAATGACCATGTGGTTCATTTGGGTTGTAGAATCAATCGGCTTCAAAGGCACCCCCACACTCCCTGGATCAAATATATCATTTAGCTTGTCCATCATCTCCTATATTCTACAAATACAATCCTATGAAGGTATGTGGTGTGGGTATTTGCAAGGTTTTTTATATAATATACACTTTGAATTTAATTGTTTAAAACATAGAAAATGGTTCTTGAATCTTTTAACTGTATATTTCATTAGTTCTTTTGACTGGTTAAATGTCACATTTCATTGCAATTATTTGTATGCATGCCTAAAACATAGAAACCATTTCAAAAAAAATTATGAGCAGATTTTACATTATTTTGGAAAACCCTAGCTACTATTCCATCAATCTTTGGAGGGTTTAAATTAATTGGAGGGTTTGGAAAGAGAATATGCTCAAATTACAAGTGGACTAACATCAATAATGCATGGGCAGGTGCTTTTTGTGTTTACAGTTCTCTTCACTATATTGTTTATAGGCACAATTTCACAGTGCTTTGCAGTAGGTATGGGGCAGGTCCATAATTTATTTATTTATTTTTTAAAAAGAGATATTTCTTGATTTATAGGGAAGAAATTTATTGGTTAATGTTAGTTATGATACATAAAATTGTGAATTGATTATCCTTGAATGAATTATGGTCTTTGATGCAGATTATTATTATAGAGGTTGCAGTCCATATGGTGTGTAATATATTGTGAGAGGGAGATCAAAGCTACTGGTAGACATTGCAAGTAAGTTTAACACATACCCAATTCACTTTTAATATTGGAAGATATATATCATAAAGAATTTAGGAGTTGTGTATCTAGAAAGAGAATATGCTTGCAGAATTTTTATCAAATAACAAGTGGGCTAACATCAATAATGCATGGGTAGGTGCTTTTTGTGTTTACAATTCTCTTCACTATATTATTTACAGACACAATTTCTCAGTGCTTTGTAGTAGGTATGGTGCAGGTCCATAATTTATTTATTTATTTTTTAAAAAGAGATATTTCATGATTTACAGGGAAAAAATTTATTTGTTAATGTTAGTTATGATAGATAAAACTATGAATTGATTATCCTTGAATGAATTATGGTATTTTATGTAGATTATTATTATAGAGGTTGCAGTCCATGTAGTGTGCAATATATTGTGAGAGGGAGATCAGAGTTGCTGGTAGATGTTGCAAGTAAGTTTAACACATACCCAATTCGCTTTTAATATTGGAAGATGTATATCATTAAGAATTTAGGAGTTGTGTATCTTAAATTTGATTTTTATGTTTACACAGTAGATACTATAATACTGTGAATTGGGCTCCCACAAAATATTATGGATACTACTGTATCCTGTGATGAGTCCTCATATATCTACACTCTTTGATAGAGTCCTTATATATTGACTGCTCTCTTTGATTTTTATGCATTTGGTCATCGTTTGTAGCATTAAGGGTTTTTGTATTAACCAACCTATCTTTGTAGTGAGGTGGCCTGTTCTTTCCCTCAGAGGGTATGGAAATTCCTTAGATCCTCCCAGACGCTTGACCACTGTGTTCCTCATCTTTTTCTGGTTTCACAGATCATTGTACAAATTGTAGTCATACACTATGTCCCACTTGTTCCATCATAGTCATACACTTTGTCCCAAAAGTACAAAGGTTTGGTCTGGTTCATATTAATTAATACAAGTTACCATCCATTAAGTCCATAATCATCTGATATATGTTTTAGTTTAGCTTTGTATCAACACATATCAGTTGAACTTTATTAATAACCTCCAACATTTATAGAGCATTAATTCATTTCTTTTTTTCAGAACTTACAGCTCTTAGAAGAATAGAAATAAGACAAATACAATGTATGCTTTCATAAAAGCAATGCTCACATTGGTTTGAAGTTTATGGGCACTTCATTATCATGTAGCTTGTCCTGTGTGTCATGGTTTCACATATTACTGCCTATTTTATTTAATCCAAACAAAATTACTAAGGTAATACTACTTGGCTTTAATTTTATATATGGTGTTGATTTAATAGGCAGTACTATCCATTGTGAAAACTGAATTGCTCTTTCTATGCAAATTTCTCACAAAACCACTGGAGTCTAGAGAAACTTGAATAACATGGCTTTTGGTTACTCTTTAAAGTAATTTATTCACTATCACTATCATTTAAAGGGACTATTCCTTTGACAATTCATTTATTGCATCTTTCTCTAGGCTTTCATTCAATCCCTTCTTTGAAATAAGATCATCATATGGATCTCCTAAATCTTCATCACTTGTATCTTGCTTCAACGATACTCAACTCAGAATTTAGTCTTTCTATCATTCATATGAACATCCCTGAGTTCTATATGTTTGGAACTGCCTCTAAGTACATTGCTATATTTTTTCTCATGTATTACCATTGTATTCCAAATTTTCACTATCTTTTTTTATTGTCATTTTGTAGCTTTTGATTGTAGCTTTTGACTATCCTTTTTTTATTTACATGGTCACTATTCTTTGCATTTGTATAATTGTATTGCTAATATGGTTTCAACAGTCTTCATGTCCTTTTAGCCTGTAGGTTATCCTTTGCTCATGCTCCAAAAAGGAATCTCATACAACTCTATTATTAAAAGTTTGAACAACCACTTTGAATTGTCCTTCATCTCTTCTATTAATATCCTAGCTACACAACCTCTCTATTTGACATGTAAATTAAAATTGGTAGCATAATCAATAAAAGACCTAGAAACAGAAAAAGAGGGGAATGTTTCTCCCTAACCCCAAACAAAATATTACTTCTCAATAGAAAAAATCCCCAATGTTAAAATCATAGAAGACTAATATATGAGCTCCACAATAGTTCATGTGTAACACCTCCATGTTTTAATAACATACCTTAATTGACATACTTGATTTTGCAAAGACAAACCAATCTGATAGAGTGAATAAATTGGAAACAAAATTTAAAATTCCTTCAATGTTATTTTAAATAATTTGACCTTTACATGCTAAGTCCTTCATGATGGAAAGGAGCATCTGAGAGATGATTTGATGGAACTGCACAATAAATCAGACGCGTATTATGGAGAATGAACATGTTAAATCTAGAAACCTCCATGCATCGATTAGGGGCATTCTACATTCTTGAAATTATTCTTGGTTTCCCATATTTATTGTGTCTCCAAACTACCTATTTGGAATACCTACAGGAAGATTAAGTTCTAAAATTAATTGTATGAGTACGATGTTATTGAATAATTGTAAAATTATTAGGCATTTGAACATGGGTTAATGTGATAATCCATAAAGTAAATTTTGCAAAGAATGTAACTCTGTTATTGCTCTGTTTTCTCAACCAAATCCTTTTCTACAGTTTCGAGGTAAATAAAAAAATATGACAATTACTCTTCAGGGCATAGTATTGGAGCCCTAGAATGACTGAAAAAGGCCTATAAATTTGCTGCTCTCTCCTTCTCTGAGTTTTCTGCTCATTTATCTTTGAAAATTTCTGCACTTCAAATCAATAATTTGCTGCACTTTTAGACTCCTTGACTGTCATAAGATTGCTGCATTTTATGTCATAATTGCTACATTTTTTATGTCATCATTGCAATACTTTATCAGTGAGAATTTCTGCTCATAAAGACATCTTTATTGCACATTTCATGACTCTATTTTATGCTCATTTACATTGTTTATTGCTGCTCATTCTCATTGGTTATTGCTGCACTTTTTGTTCGAATATTTCTACACTTTTTGTTGCAATATTGCTGCTCATTTACATGGGTTTCATCCTTTCATTTGTTCTTTTGCAATGGCAATCCTTTTTAATGCTGCTTATAACCATTCATTGTGATTGTCCTCTTGGTTCACATTACTTCAAAACTTCCCTTGAAACCTTGTCTTTCACTCATGGTCTCACTGCCTTTGTAAGGTTTAGTCATAACATTTCCTTTTACTGTCCATACTTGAGTTTTGAATGATGATTGTCATTCATTATATTTATAGATTTTTTTGTATTTTGAGTGTTAAGTTTGTTGTCCCCTTTGAACTAGCATCACTGCCTTAGCTCTCATTATTTTCTTCCTGAAGGACTGTAATGTAAACTGCATTGGAGGCTTGACCTTTGTATTGAAGATACCTTACCTTCCTGGTGCATTTATGACTATCCTCATCACCTTTGTTATCAATAAAACTCTGCCACTTTCTCATTTTATGCTAAAGTTGACTGTCATACTCTTGTGATATGACTGTGCTTAAGACTTATTATTTTTTGTCCATTTGAACTCACATTTGCTGCTTATTTTGGATTGTATTTGATGCTCTTTTGGGAATTTTATTTGCATTTATACACCTCATTGTATTTGCTACTATTCTCTTCATTGACTTCCTTTTTGAACTTTTCCATGCCTTACTATAACCTTCTTCTTGACCTTGCTGCTCTTTTATATTGTCTTCATAGATCCTTAAGGTTTTGACAATACTTTTTCCAATTCATCATAATCATTGTCTATATTATATTGAAAACATAAACTATGTTTGTCTTCATAATTTCTTTATCTACCTCTCTTTTCCTGTTTAGTCTTTTTTTCTTCCATTCCTAGGTTGCAAGAAGACAACTTTGTAGCTCAAGGTTTCTTTCTTCCAATTCAAGATTGAATTAAGAGCATCTGCCATAGATTGAAGTAAGAGAATCTATCATAAGGAATTCATTTTATTTCAAGGTATTCTATGTTTCCTACACAAATTTTGAAGCTCCTTCTGTGGAAGGCTGTGATAATCTATAGTGGCCATTTGTGTTGTTGTCCTACAAAGGCATGTTCATTGAACTATCATCCATGCAGCAATTCAGTGTTTCCTTTATGAATACAACTAATATTCATTTGATATGTGAGCACTTTTTTGAGCATCTCTGAAAATAGAAATATCATTAACATAAAAATATTTGATCTTGCTCATACCTCAAGAGGTTTGAAAAAGGAAGTTTTATTGTGAAAACGACTTTATCCTACTTGTGGCAATGTTGGTGCTATTGCTGCTAGCATTTTATCCAGTTCTTCTAGAAACCAAGTTGAAGTTATGTTTTGTTATATAGCACAAAATGGTCTTTTGCAGAATAACAGATGGAAGTTTGGTGCTTCTCATTATATAGTAGCATCAATTTTTTTTACCATAATGTTCAATGGAAGCTTAGGGTCTATGGATTGGGAGTTGAGTATGTGTATTTAAAATCAACCAAAAGGAAATAGGTGTCTTAAGCTTACCTAGGTGCAGGGATGTATAACAACTAGTTTAAAACTTCAAAAGTTGGGTTCTACAAGTATAATGCTCTTTTTTTTTACTTTTATACTCAAAATAAATATAGTTAAACATTCATAGAGTATACAAGAAGTCATAGAAAATTCAAAATATTAGAGCAGGTATGCACCAACTATGGGTGTGTATCTTACACACATCAAACTAAATTATATTAAATTCAAATGATTATGGGTAGTGTGGTTTTCTAATGCTTTTCTTAGCCAAATTCTGATTTAGATTTTTTTTGGAATCCACTCCTTATCCAAGGGTTTTAATTTGGAAATGTTTTATTTGTTCTCGCATAACACTATAGCTATTAAAATTTTGCAAGATGATAAGGATTTTCTTACTTCCAGGCATGTTATTTCTTCTCCTAATTCAATATTTTGAAGAGAATATTTACCTAGAGGTACAAATTTCTTTCCATAATACTAAAAATTATGCCAGTGAGAACTTACTCATTCTTCTTTTAAAATTTACTTTATGAAATTTGCATCCAAATACAGAGGAGGCACTACTTTAGATTTAACATCACGTTCCTCAAATGTTTCCAATGCTAAAATAACTAAAAAATTCCTATCCCAACTAACACAGTGATGAAATAATTTTATATCAATTTTGATAATTTAGTTCATACTAAGATTATTCAATGTTAATAAATTTATAAATGTTGAGGAAAATAATTGAATTCAACATGTCATCCTTCTTTGTGAACACATTTTTCTAATGTATACATTTTTCATATCTCTTTGTAGGATCAAAATATGCATCTAGTGTATCTCATTAGCCATATAACACATCATCTATTTTAGAATTTAGCATTACTAGTCAGGCGGTTTACTTTTTTTTTTTTTTTATCACAAATAGCACAATCGAATCTCTTGCATGTGCACTCATGTCAAACATGGTGTTTCACTATTCTTATGCTCCTCTATAACATTGTGATTTCTTTTGAATGATCTTTGTACTACATAACTGAGAACACAAATCATTTTAAAATATTCTATCACTTTGTGTCACCTTATCTTATTCCAATGCCATCCTATATCTTTAATAATGTATTAAGGAACTTCACTATGGATATTTCAATATTTGAATTCTAATTGCAAGATTGTAAGAGAAAAACAAGAATGATCCAAACTTCAAAAAGTGTGTATTTCATCTACTTTTAAAAGTATTGGACAAACACAAATGTGTATGGAATTATGTCCCCAATTGAGCATATTCTAAAATGACATTCCCAAAATAGCACTTCCAAAAATTCCTTTGTCTAATGAAATGTTTGTCCACAATCATGGTTGAAATTGTTAGTCTGTACTTTGATAAAACAATGAGTAGCATAAACTAACTGCACCATTGTTAAAAACCAATTTAACACCATATTGGAACTAAAATGATAAACCAAATAAGAAAAATTGTCACAACATTAAAAACCTACACTGTATAATGGTGCACAAAACAGAAAAAAAAATCTTGACCGCATTATCTGTGCTGAACAAAGTTGCATATGTTACAAATAATCCTAATAAAATAATAGGCTCAGAATAGGCTCAGTATCACCTTATATTTTGCATGATACCTAATTTGGATACATATTGTGGATTTTGTATTTAGATTTTTTTATAATTCATAAATGGTAATGAAGGGTTTTAGGAATAGGGTGGATTTCGATTCGTGATTATATTTAAAGGTACCAAATTCGAATAAAATATGCGGTTCTTCTATTTTTGAGTGTTTATTCAAATCATGGATAGGAAGGCAAGGTTTGAGAGATATTGTGAATTTCCATTGGAAATTATATTCAAAAAGATAGCAAGGTTGGGTATCCTTTATAATATTCAACTTTGTATTTTTATTCAACTTATGGATATTAATCCAAGCTTTGAGGATTAGGGTTGTTTTCAATTGCTGATTATATTGAAAAGGTGTCAATTTTGAATATCCTATGTTCTTATATTTGGAATTTTTTGTTCAAATAATAGATTGTAATGCAAATTTTGAGGGCTAGAGTGCAATCCAATTGTATTTAAGTAGATTTTAGTCTATAGTTGCTTAGTAATTTTGTGTGCTGGAGAAGTATGGGAAAAAAAATTGAATGCTATCAAGTTTGGTTTTATTTGAGATGTGCTCATGGTTTTCTAAAAAAATCAAGGTCTGCCTAAACAGAAAAAATATATTAAGTTTGATAATGATTCACAAAACTATAAGAAGATTAATATGATTAGACAAGAGAATAGAGATAAGATTAGATGATTTAATTTTTACTAACCTCAAGGGTACACAAATTGGTCTATAGTGTATTAACTTTTGCTCAAATTATTGGTCCTATCAATGTCCAAAAGTAAAGTAAATTGGTCCTAGAAGAAAAATTTCTATTGGAGATCACCCTAACCCAATGTAACATATTTTGTAATTCCTCCTAATGTTAAAACCTAAATGTGCCCATTTTAGAATCTTGGCTGAAATTTTCATTTTAATAAACATACTCTAAAATGCTCATCAAAACCTTATTTACAGGTTGCAGCTTGCCAAACTCACCAAATTGGAGAACTGAAAGGTCAATACTAGGAGGGGCCGAAACCAATACGAGCATGGAAGAGTTTGGAGGAGCCAAATCCAATAGTGGTAGGCAAAAAATGCGTGCAAGTAAAGGATGCCCTAATGTTAAAAGATAAATGTGCTTAGTATTAGGATCTTGGCTGTAATTTTTGTTTTAAAAACATAGTCTAAAACCCTCGTAAGTGAATACACCTATTGTATATGCATGTTAAAAGGTCAAGTGAAAATTTATGTCAAGAAGAGGAACTCATCACTTCAAATAGAAAATAGAGATGACAATTGGTCATCTAACAATGCTTTGATAAAATAATTTATCTTCATAGTTTTGACGATGCTCCATATAAAGCAAGCTACATATTTAGTATGAAACTATGAAGAAAATTCTAACTAGCCCTAGATGATTTCATGTGTACTCATGGTTCAATAAATTGACTACTAATGGATTTTTTCATAGTTTTGACAATGGTTTGTATAACACAAATTATCTATCGATTCTATTCAATATGAAACTATGAAGAAAATTTTGGTTAGCCTTGGATGATTTCATGTATACTCATGGTTTAGTAAATTGAGTTCCTAGTATTAGCAGGTGTCATTAACTATTAAGTAAGTGAGTAATTGAATTCTTCTTAATTAGATTCCAAACACACTTGCAATAAAAATGTTAATAAAATCTTCCTTTTAAACTAGGCTACCATGTCAGCAATTTTTAAGCATGATCTTGAGGGAAAAATGAAATTGTTATGGGGATTCTTGATGTAATCATGAACCAATTTGCTATATTTGTGTAATACCATTTTGTAATGAATGGTACTTTCGCTCATGGTTGTAGAGTTCAAAATACACTTCCCCTACTCTTTATAAGTGGGAGACTGAAACAAAAGTGAAAAGTAAAAAATCTAAATTGCATGGATAAGAAGTGGTTGCTAAATAATATTTCCATAACATTCTTGTCCGATGAGTTAATATTATCAATTTCCATTCATATCCCAATTCAAATTGTAAACACCATAATAATTGCCAATTTTTTTCATAAGCATCCTACATTTTAGATTCTAAAGTGTGATCTGTAATGCAATCTAATGGGATTTTTCAGTAAAATAATGGAAAAACAAGTCTTTAAGCATGACCACAAGTCACAGATATATCATATAACTAGTTGTTTTGAAAAAATTATACTTTTTGTATTCTTCATCAAAATTAAATGAATGCAATGCATGTTAATACTTTGCTTCTAGTCTTTAATGCGAGATCTTTTATTCAAATATTTGAAGTTGAGTAGAGTTTCAAATATGTTCTTAAAAGATTTTTTGGATTAGTTTTTTACTGATGATGGTTTTTTGTATTTTACATTGTGCAGGGGTAATTATATACATAAAAATGCTTTGAACCTATTGGTCATCTTGTGAGGTAACTATCCAACAATTTTTCTCCTCAATATCTTTGTATTTTGTTAGAAAAACTTAACTGTAGCTATGGAAGTTGGCTTGTCACATGAGCTTCCATGGAGCCCAAAATATTCAAATCTAGTTTTTAATCAGGAGTGTTGGGATTTTCTTATCGAATCATCTTTTCTTTTCAGATAGTTGATTTTATTTATTGGGTGCTGTCACAATAGTGGTTTACAATTCCTGAGAGGAACGAATTTTAGCTGAAATCACATATTTTTAGAAAATATAATGATTTAAGCCTTTAAAAGTTCCATTTTAAGGATTCCAATTGAAGAGGGTTTGATCAAATCACCTTAGATCAAACCCCTTGGATAGAACCTCGCTAGTTTTAAACCATACCTATAAATCCTCCTTTACACCTATCAAAATGCTGATAAAAAATCAATTTTGATTTAGCTTTTGGGGGATCAAATGAATTCATTTAAAATTTATTTCAAATGATTATGGTATTCCTCAGAACAAGCTATCTAATGAATATAATTTTAATATGTTTTGGTTTTGTTATGTATTTGTTTTTTAAGTTTTATTAAACATAGGTTTTTCATCGAAAATGAATTTCCTTGTTCTTCACATGTGGAAAAATAGAAGATTATAAAAAAAAAATTGAAAAATATGAGTGCACCAGATATTGAAGTCCTTGATCCAACAAAAAAATAAAATAAAATTTTGACACATACAAAAAATTTACGCGTTATGTACGAATGTAATTGGTTTGACTTTGAAACTTGATTAAGGAAAAATATTCAATAAAAACTATCTAACCAAGTGGAAGCACTAGATATCAGAGTTAAAAATCTAAATTTGAAAGAATTATAATTTTATCCTTTATGGAAAAAAAGTTATGCGTTATACGGTGTGTGTCACTTTTTAAAAATGTTGTTTTCTGAAAAAAATCAATTTTCGTGGGCGATGGAAAAAGAAGTGCAATTTGATTTAAAAATTTTGAAAATAATATTTTTAGAATCTACAAACAAAATTTGATGAGACTCTAGTTTGCACCATCTTCAAATTCCTCACGGTTTAGCCGCTATAGGTGCCCGAATGTGAAGATTTAGTTAAAAATAATAATTTCAGTGTCCAGTTTGGCCAAAAATTGTAAACCAATATTATGGGATCACCCTTTTATATTGTTATTATTTTTGCATTCCTACTTGTAACTACAAAATACAAACCAATATGATAATAGGTCTGAAATGTTGCTTGTCACTTCTCCATATAATGAATGTTATTTTCCTTTTCTTGAGATGGCAAAATACTAATTAGAAACTATGGAAAATTTTGCAAAGATATGTTCTCTCAATTTGATATTATCATATTTATAATGGTAAATCTACTCCATCTTTCATATCTCTAGCTATTTTGAATTTTTGAGCTATCATTTTTTTTAACTTATGAGGTATTTATTCCTTAAATTACCCTAGATGCTATTTGAATATTTGGTTCTTGTGTTGTGTTTAGTTTTGATGTCATGACATGATCTAATTTCATCTCAAATTTCTCTATCCATGTTAACTATCTTTTGTTTTCACTTCTTTAAATGTTTGCTTGAGATTGAACTCATCTATTATTTGAACATTATTTATTTTGATTAGATATTATTTTTGATGTCATAGCATAGTATTATTTCATCTCACATCTTTGAGCCCATGCTAATTATCTTTTCTTCCACCTCTCCCAATATTTTCTCTTGAGATTGACCCGTAGCCACTATTTGAACATTATGTATTTGATTTAGACAAAAAAAAATTGTAGGAGAGAACCATCAGTTAAGGCTAAACAAATGGAAAGATTATGGTGAAGTTGTTTCCACCCATTGATGCATCTAACCAAGTGTTGATACTAGTGATATTATGTTTCCTTTCCTCCATTCCAAAGTTTCACTAGACTAGAAAAAGTGGATTTCTTAGACAATTGATCATTTTTCCACCTTTAGTTTATATATCCATACATATGCACATGTTTGAATAAATAAATAGCACATGAAGATGGGTGCATATGAATTGATGATTTACCAAGACAACGACAGGGTTATGGTAGTCACCCCTGCCACATGAATGGAACACTGCATTTGTTTTTTCTTTCTAACATTGGTTAAGAAGGATTGATGTATTTAGTAGTTTGTTTTTAAATTCATTCTCAAATTTCCTTGTGAGTGTCTGCTAGTATTTGAAGTCTCTGTGAGTTTGCTTGTTTTAACTAGCAAGGCTTGCCATCAGAAGTGAAAGTTCAAATTTGTAAAATCCTTAAGCTGATTGAAGCACTTAGTGTATTTAGTTGTTTTTTTTAAGGGTCCATTTTTTGATCATTTGTTTGTTTGCAGGGCACATTGAAATGTGGAAAAGTAGTGGCAGTGAAGAAGCTCTTATTAGTCCATTCTCAGCTTATTCATGCATGTAGTACCCCTCCATTCTCACCTGGGATTTGTAGGTAGTCTGGCTAAGGAATCAAAAGAGGAAGATGGGACAAAAGATTCTAATGGTTTTTTTGTGAGTATGATATTACATTATGATTGCATTTAATTGGTGATACTTTTATATAGATGCAGTATTAGGTGGTGATGTAGTGAATTAGTAATTGTTCATGATGATATGAGGTGATTTGTATATCTTAGTGATGTTGTTTTATATTCAATGTTGTAGTTGCTAATGTGGTTATGGTGAGGGGATGTCGTAGCATCACTCATTCGTGAGTTCCCTGCTACACTTTGATTCCTTCTCATGAGGTGCTTGTATTTAAATAGATATATTGTGCACAACATTGTTTGTATGTAGGATTGCAGGTACACAATCTCAATTCCACCTGCTTCGGCAGGACAGGGTGAGCACCTATAACCCAACGGTATAATGTTGAAACAGAGGTGGCAATGAAGTCATCCCGTCCCATGATGTTAGACCATCTTGTTTAAATGGTTTTGTGCATTCTTGTAATTTTCATTCTTTGTGGTTCATGTTTGTGTCGTGTCATATTTTATTGATGTTGGTATTTTATAAGTTGATATTTATTTGATTTAAATGATGGTAATATTATGTATTATAATGTTAGATTAAATTGTATTTAAATATTTAAATGTTTTATTTATTTTTAAAAGTCATTTGTTTTATTAAATGTTAATTAAATATTAAATTGTGTTTATTATTTTAATTAACTATCTTGTTGAGGATAATCATTAAAATAAATTATTTAAATAAATTAGATAATGTGCCTTGCAAGTAATGTTGTAAAAACATAAATTAAAACAAAAAGTATTGAAGAATAGAAAAATAAATAAATAAAAGAATGGAAAAAGTTGTGTGAATGAATGAGAATGGAGATTTGATTGAAAAACTTGCTTTTAAAGAAACAATTTCTTTTATCATGGATTTTTAGAGATTTTGGAAGAAATTGGTAATATCTTTTATTTAATGTAAAATTTGTGAGTATTTTGGGGACACAGAGGATTATTGAGACAAGAGTTGCATAAGTTAATGGTTATGTATTTTTGAATCGTCTGAAGTTTGGGAAAAAGATAATTTCATTCTTTTGCTTGCTATATTTTGAGGAGAGATTTAGAAAGGAATAGTCAATATTTTGCTTGTGTTATTCTGGAGAGTCTTCTGAACAAATAATCAGATTCGAGTTTGAGCATGGAATTCTGTAGAGGAGATTTCAAAGTAGAAACTTGAAGCACTTCGTAGAGGCCATCGGGATCAACCAAGCTTCATCAGACTCTCAAGAGCGTAGGACTACAGGTTCCACCCTCTCTCATCTTAATTGTTTTTGAACGTGTAAAAATAATAGAAAGATGTTTTGAGTCAATCTTTACTTGTAAAAGAAAAATCTTTCTAAGAATTAGATTAAAATGGGTTCTCTGTGAAAATAAATAAATAGTTAAATAAACAAATGAACAAATATGGTTTATTATTTTAAATTTGTCAAAACAAAAACCTACATCTTCTACAATGTCCAATTTGACTATAATGGGATTTTGGGAAAATTGTTTCCTCTTTGAGAATAATGAATTTGGGATTTTTTTGGAAATATTTTTTATATGAATGTATTTAATTGTTCCTCTATATCGTACTCTGTTTTATTAATACATGTATATACAAGTAATATATATATATATATATATATATATATATATATATATATATATATATATATATATATATATATATATATATATATATATATATATATATATATATATATATATAAAGTTATGTTGTATCTATCTGTGCATCGGTCGTAAGTATTTATGTTTCATACAGAAGAATGAATTTAATTTTTAGAATTTAATTGTTTTCTTTAGATTAAAATGTAATTTTTAAATGTGTAGGGGAGGGTTGAAGGGACGACCGAAGCCGTACCCTTCATCCCTCACCCCCTGTCATGGCACACTGCACACAGCAGTCTTATAGACTGCTGTGCGCAACAATCTTTATGACTGTTGTGCGTAGCAGTCAATAAGACTGTTGCAGGTAGTCAGTATGGCCGTTGGCCCCTTTACTTATATGAGATTTAATTTAATTGAATTGAATTTATTTTTATTATATATATATATATATATTTATTTATTTATTTATTTTGGTGTATATATTTATTTTATTAAATATTATAATTATAATTTATTTTATTTTAAATATAATTATAATTATTTTATTTAATATTATTTTTATTTTAAAATGTAATTTATGTATTTTATTTAAAAAGGTTAACTAATGTTATATATACATATATATAGGGCATTATTTTAAATAATTTTAAACAGAAAATTTTCCTTAATTCGTTGTTTGTGGATTATATCAAGAAAATTGCATTTCGTTATATTTGATGATTGGAATCTGATATTATTTTTGTAATGATCAGTCATTTGGTGAAATTAATTATTTAATTGGTAATGGAGTTAAATTTAATAGTGCAAACTTGCAAAATATATTTTGAGTTTTCTTTTACGTTATGTTATCATTTAGTATTGTTCCATGTGGGAACCTGGTTGTAATTTGTGAAACCTTGTTCCAGAGGCATGTTTAATTTTGAATGTTATCCTCATCTTGATTACACTTTTGGAGTTGAAACTTGTTGGTTTTATGATGGAAGGGTTGTACAGGTTGTTGAATTTTGTTATGAATTATCACAAGATGAGTTATGCTTCACGTGGATTGGTTTAGAGTTATGTGCTTTATCTGTTGAGTTCAACCCTTGCCTGGATTTGTTTTATGTTAGGGGTCTTAGGGAGAGTGTCTCTTCGTGGGTTTCGGTGCCTCAGTTGGAGGAAGGGCCAGGAGATCCCATGAGAGCTATGCGATGACACTCTCCACTAGACACCCGTTTGCTTTGTTGCTTATTGCCTCTGGAAATGTGTTTTGGAAGTTGTATGCTTAATGTGTTTCAAATTCTTTTGAGAATGATTTATGAATGTTCTTTGGACTTGTTTAATTTTCATTGCTTTGATTAATTGTTGCGAGTTTCTTATCTTTATCTTATTTCTTGACTCATGAATGTTGTGGTCTATGTCATTGTAACCTTGAGTTGTAATTGTATTCGTACTATTTTGTTCATGGAGTCAGTTTGAAAATCATGGTCGAGTTAACTTCCTTGTCACCTCTGAGCATGGGGGGCGAGTTATTCATAATTCACATGGTTGGGTGGAACGTGCTCCGCAACCGTTGGGTTCCCCATCAACATCCTTTGTTCGCAACATTTCTATAGTTGGAATTGTACCAGCATTCACTCTGTAGTTTTTGATGTTATTGTACTTTGTATCATCCCACATGTTTGGGAATTGTATTGTAATTCGTTCATCAAATCATGTAATGTATTGTATAGCTGTTGATGTAATAGTTAAGGACTTTTGTAACATTATTGTGAGAGATTTTGTATAATTATGTAGTGATACATTCACTCTTGGTTCATGGATGTACTCTTATTAATGGTTATTATAATGTTAGTGGATATTTTATTTATCATTATCTTTTACTTTTGTTATTAGTTGTTTTGTGAAGTAACCTCACGTGCCCCAGAGCACATTAACACTTAGTTAATGTGCAATGTAAATGTAATTAATGTTCAGATGCATGTTTACTTTATGTTATTAAAAAAAAAAATTTGTTTGCAATGTTTGTTCTCTGGGGTTTGCATGACAGGCATTACAATATTGGTATCAGAGCACTAGGTTCATATACTAGGCACTCTAGTTTCATATGAGCCCATTATGTTGTCCTAGTGAATTTGTTAAGAGAAGTTCTTAAGTGATCACGATGATCATGTTGGATTGTGGAAAGGATGTAAAGATTTTAACCACGTAGTTGTTGGAAAGTAATTGTACTTCCCTTGTAAATGTGAGAAACCAGTAACTGTGCATAGAAACCAGTAACTGTGCATTGGTTGAGTGTTGTGAATACCCTATACTTTCTTTGTGGGCCCATAACCCACAGATCTTAGGATGGAGATACGGTGTACCCATCCATTCTGAATATGTTGTATTTGGTGTGGGATTAACCATACCATTATGTTTGTTTGTATGTTTGTTACCTGATTGAGGGCCAACCCACGTGTGGTTGAAAATCTATACATATAAGAGTAGCCAAAATCTAGTTTCATGGATTCTTTTCTTTTGGTTCTCTAGTTCCTCAATTGGTGAAGGGGTAGTAGCAGCCACAAAGTTCCTTGGGTAGAGTGTGTAGCGTATGCATATTGTGACGCAGCGTAGTCTTACCTCAACCGATCCCGAGGAAACGTACTCACTACTTCCCCTTATGATGGATCAGGGTACTTGATCCATACGTGCTAGCCTAAACCCCATAGTTTTGAGTATAGCAGCATTGGATTGTTAGTTTATGCTTGGCCATCAATAGGGACGAGGACTTGGCATTAGCAAGTCAACCTCATTTGTATGAGAGGTGAAGCTCGAGTAGCCCCATATTGATATGCTCATATATGTATTGCATACACTGTATCTGCACATGTTCCAACATGATGCAATGGATATGATGCCACACCCCACTGATGTTTTGACACAATGCTGGTGATGATGACGTGTTGCTGATGGTAGCGAGCTAGGCTCGAGGACATGATGCCACGTGCATAGACATGTGAAGGCGCACTATGAGATTGTGTTATGATAGCCTACTTGTGTGATGAGTGTAATGGGGCCTCACACACTTGTAGAGGGATACTCATGTTTGCTTTCGACAGTGTTTGGGTTAGTTAGCATATGGGTATGTCCTTGCCATGTATACCTCTGGCAATGGCAAGTACCTGCATGTGCCTTCTCCATGAGGTATTGCTATTCAGGGTGTGTCTGCACGTGCCTACTTCCGTGGAGCCACAGACACATCGCCATGTGGGAGACGTTAGTGCGTGCCTTCTCTGGCTGGCGTATGACCATGTCATGTAATGACGTGAGGTAGGGTGTAGCCGAGGAGCACACTCTAGGTCATGTGGATTGCATGCTCACTCTGCACCACATGAGGGCTATTGTTATAGCTGGACGATGTTCCCTCCTTCCTCATTTGGTGGCTAGTATCTAGTCACACAGTGTTGTATTGTGCAATTTTGAAGATTGAGGACTTTCTATATGATTGTTGATTTTCAATTGACCTTGAAGGCTGACATTTTTTTTATGTTTGATTGTAATGGTTTAGCCACACTTTGTGACTTATTCTCTCGTAGCCCTCATGGTTACATTTGATTTAGTGTTGACATTGCACACATTTCTTGCTTTACTATTGAAATTGAATCTTATTTGATGTTTGTTTTATGACTTTGGTGGCTAAACTAGTTTATCCTTGTTGTTTTCAAGGTCGGCCATGTGTCGTATTGTGATTCCTCTCCAAGGACGTATGAGGCAGACTTGGTGAGTGTATACGAGGAAGTAGACACAGGGAAACTTGAGGATGGGGGTATGTGAGGCTATTTTATAGCTAGGACCCACTACCTACCTATGTGTGATGACTATCTCTTGGAGGCTAACCACCTTGTACAACAAGAGATGGGTCATAGTGGTCTTGTTTGGATGGTCTCACCATGTGTGTGTGGCCTAACACCATCAAGCCACTGAGTGTGAGGTATGGATTATGTGAGATGGATATTGGCTCTTGGCTCATGGATTTTGTTTCATGGTTTAGTATGCTACTTTCTGGTGTCTAGATGGACCCTTGTGTAGCCTTGTGTTGTGTAGTTCCTAGTGATGTGACTACGTATGTATATGTTAGAAGAATATTTCTTATATTTTGTGCCTATTGATGTAAAAGAGGGATAACCATGATGTCTTAAATATGGGTATATTGTGACACTGTGGTATAAAATAGATTGGATATTATTGAGAATCATAAATTGTGACTTAAAATATGTTACTGAAACATGATATGGTGTGTATTTTTTTTAATTTCAAGTAATCATTTGATGTGTTTTCCTTCTATGATATTTTGAAGATGTTTGTTGTGTAAATGGAAAATTGAGTTAATAGGAATACTTGCTTTGTTATTAGTGCTAAAACCAAGTATATTATTGTAAGAGATGTAAGGATTTATAAATAAAAGTAGTTAAGAAGATATTATTTTCAAATGTGAAACCGGATAGTGATTCTAATTGTAATGATTCAGAAAGAGGGTGTACATCAATTATAGATTAGAGAAAATTTTGGTACTAATGTGGTTATGTTTCCATTTTGAGCCATGTGACTTCCAGGATTAAGTCGAGTCTTAGGGGGGGAGGATGTACTACCCCTCCATTCTCACCTGGGATGTACTAGTAGTCTGGCTAAGGAATCAGAAGAGGAAGATGGGACAATAGCTTCTAATGGTATTTTTGTGAGTATGATATTACATTATGATTGCATTTAATTGGTGATGCTTTTATATAGATGTAGTATTAGGTGGTGATGCAGTGAATTAGTAATTGTTCATGATGATATGAGGTGATTTGTATATCTTAGTGATGTTTTATATTCAATGTTGTAGTTACGAATGTGGTTATGGTGAGGGGATGGAGTAGCATCACTCATTCGCGAGTTCCCTGCTACGCTGTGATTCCTTCTCATGAGGTGCTTGTATTTAAATAGATATATTGTGCACAACATTGTTTGTATGCAAGATATCAGGTACATAGTCTCGATTCCACCTGCTTCGACAAGACAGGGTGAGCACCTATAACCCAATGGTATAATGTTGAAACAAAGGTGGCAATGAAGTCATCCCATCCCATGATGTCAGGCCATCTTGTTTAAATGGTTTTGTGCGTTCTTATAATTGTCGTTCTTTGTGGTTCATGTTTGTGTCGTGTCGTATTTTATTGATGTTGGTATTTTATAAGTTGTGATTTATTTGATTTAAATGATGGTATATTTGATTTAAATGATGGTAATATTATGTATTATAATGTTATATTAAATTGTATTTAAATATTTAAATGTTTTATTTATTTTTAAAAGTCATGTGTTTTATTAAATGTTAATTAAATATTAAATTGTGTTTATTATTTTAATTAATTATCTTGTTGAGGATAATCATTAAAATAAATTATTTAAATAAATTAGATAATGTGCCTTGCAAGTAATGTTGTAAAAACATAAATTAAAACAAAAAGTATTGAAGAATAGAAAAATAAATTAATAAAAGAATGGAAAAATTTGTGTGAATGAATGAGAATGGAGATTTGATTGAAAAACTTGCTTTTAAAGAAATAATTTATTTTATTATGGATTTTTAGAGCTTTTGGAAGAAATTGGTAATATCTTTTATTTAATGGAAAATTTGTGAGTATTTTGGGGACACAGAAGATTATTGAGATAGGCGTTGCACAAGTTAATGGTTATGTATTTTTGAATCTTCTGAAGTTTGGAAAAAAGATAATTTCATTCTTTTGCTTGCTATATTTTGCGGAGAGTTTTAGAAAGGAATAGTCAATCTTTTGTTGGTGTTATTCTAGAGAGTCTTCTCAACAAATAATCAGATTTGAGTTCGAGCATGGAATTCTGTAGAGGAGATTTTGAAGCAGAAACTTGAAGCACTTCATAGAGGCCATCGGGATCAAGCAAGCTTCATTAGACTCTCGAGAGCGTAGGACTACAGGTTCCACCCTCTCTCTTCTTAATTGTTTTTGAATCTGTAAAAAGAATAGAAAGATGTTTTGACTCAATCTTTGCTTGTAAAAGAAAAAGCTTTTTGAGAATTAGATTAAAATGGGTTCTCTATGAAAATAAATAAATAGTTAAATAAACAAATGAACAAATATGGTTTATTATTTTAAATTTGTCGAAACAAAAACCTACATCTTCTGAAATGTCCAATTTGACTATAATGGGATTTTGGGAAAATTGTTTCCTCTTTGAGAATAATGAATTTGGGATTTTTTTGGAAATATTTTTTATATGAATGTATTTAATTGTTCCTCTATATCTTACTCCGTTTTATTAATACATATATATACAAGTAATATATATATATATATATATATATCTTAAGTTATGTTGTATATGTCTGTGCATCAGCCGTAAGTATTTACGTTTCATACAGAAGAATGAATTTAATTTTTATAATTTAATTGTTTGCTTTAGATTAAAATGTAATTTTTAAATGTGTAGGGGAGGGTTGAAGGGACGACCGAAGCCATACCCTTTGTCCCTCACCCCCTGCCGTGGCACACTGTGTGCAGCAGTCTGATAGACTACTGCGGGCAGTCAGTAGGGCCGTCGGCCCCTTTACTTATATGAGATTTAATTGAATTGAATTTAATTAATTTTTATTATATATATATATGTATGTATATTTATTTTGGTGTATATATTTATTTTATTAAATATTATAATTATAATTTATTTTATTTTAAATATAATTATAGTTATTTTATTTAATATTATTTTTATTTTAAAATGTAATTTATGTATTTTATTTAAAAAGGTTAAATAATGTTATATATACATATATATAGGGCATTATTTTAAATAATTTTAAACAGAAATTTTTCCTTAATTCGTTGTTTGTGGATTATATTGAGAAAATTGCATTTCATTATATTTGATAATTGGAATCTGATATTCTTTTTGTAATGATTAGTCATTTGGTGAAATTAACTATTTAATTGGGAATGAAATTAAATTTAATAGTTTGAGTTTTCTTTTACGTTTTGTTATCGTTTAGTGTTGTTCCATGTGGGAACTTGGTTGTAATTTGTGTAACCTTGTTCCAGAGCCATGTTTAATTTTGAATGTTATCCTCATCTTGATTACACTTTTGGAGTTAAAAATTATTGGTTTTATGATGGAAGGGTTGTACGGGTTGTTGAATTTTGTTATGAATTATCACAAGATGAGTTATGGCTCGCGTGGCTTGGTTTTGAGTTATGTGCTTTATCTGTTGAGTTCAACCCTTGCCTGGATTTGTTTTATGTTAGGGGTCTTAGGGAGAGTGGCTCTTCGTGGGGGTCGGCGCCTCAGTTGGAGGAAGGGCCAGGAGATCCCATGAGAGCTATGCGATGACACTCTCCACTAGACACCCGTTTGCTTTGTTGCTTATTGCCTCTGGAAATGTGTTTTGGAAGTTGTATGCTTAATGTGTTTCAAATTATTTTGAGAATGATTTATGAATGTTCTTTGGACTTGTTTAATTTTCATTTCTTTGATTAATTGTGTTGAGTTTCTTATCTTTATCCTATTTCTTGACTCGTGAATGTTGTGGTCTATGTCATTGTAACCTTGAGTTGTAATTGTATTCGTACTATGTTGTTCATGGAGTCAATTTGAAAATCATGGTCGAGTTAACTTCCTTGTCACCTCTGAGCATGGGGGGTGAGTTATTCATAATTCACATGGTTGGGTGGAACGTGCTCCGCACCCATTGGATTCCCCATTAGCATCCTTTGTTCGCAACATTTCTATAGTTGGAATTGTACCAGCACTCACTCTGTAGTTTTTGATGTTATTGTACTTTGTATCATCCCACATGTTTGGGAATTGTATTGTAATTCGTTCATCAAATCATGTAATGTATTGTATAACTTTTGATGTAATAGTTAAGGACTTTTGTAACATTATTGTGAGAGATTTTGTATAATTATGTAGTGATACATTCACTTTTGGTTCATGGATGTACTCTTATTCATGGTTATTATAATGTTAGTGGATATGTTATTTATCATTATCTTTTACTTTTGTTATTAGTTGTTTTTCGAAGTAACCTTGCATGCCCTAGAGAATGTAACACTTAGTTGTTAATGTGCAATGTAAATGTAATTAATGTTTGGATGCATGTTTACTTTATGTTATTAAAAAAAAAAAAATTGTTTGCAATGTTTGTTCTCTGGGGTTTGCACGGCGGGTGTTACAATGCATGAACTTGAATTCAAAATTGAAGTGAAGGTCATCTCAAATGTTTTGGTGTACTAATTGTGTTGTAAAGATCTGTAAATTATAACTGTTGTAAAGGTTCTTGAGGTTCATTTGTAGTGCTGTCATAATAGTGGTTTACAATTCCTGAGAGGAACAAATTTTAGCTGAAATCACATATTTTTAGAAAATATAATGATTTAAGCCTTAAAAAGTTCCATTTTAAGGATTCCAATTGAAGAGAGTTTGATCAAATCACCTTAGATCAAACCCCCTTGGATAGAACCTCTCTAGTTTTAAACCATACCTATAAATGCGTCTCCTTTACACCTATCAAAATGCTGATAAAAAGTCACTTTTGATTTAGATTTTGGGGGATCAAATGAATTCATTTAAAATTTATTTCAAATTATTATGGTATTCCTCAGAACAAGCTATCCAATGAATATAATTTTAATATGTTTTGTTTTTGTTATGTATTTGTTTTAAGTTTTATTAAACATAGGTTTTCATCGAAAATGAATTTCTTTGTTCTTCACATGTGGAAAAATAGAAGATTATCAAAAAAAATTGAAAAATATGAGTGCACCAGATATTGAAGTCCTTGATCCAACAAATAAAATAAAATAAAATTTTGACATATACAAAAAAGTTATGCATTATCTGATCCAGTATCGAATTGTAATTCGTTTGACTTTGAAACTTGATTAAGGAAAAATATTCAATAAAAACTATCTAACCAAGTGGAAGCACTAGATATCAAGTTACAAATCCAAATTTGAAATAATTAGAATTGTATCCTTCATGGAAAAAAGTTATGTGTTATCTGATGTGTGTCACTTTTTAAAAATGTTGTTTTCGAAAAAAATCTATTTTATGGGAGATGGAAAAATAAGTGCAATTTGATTCCAAAAATTTTGAAAAATATTTTTAGAATCTACAGACAAAATTTGATGAGACTCTAGTTTTCACCATCTTCAAATTCCTCACAGTTTAGCGCTATAGGTGCCTGAATGTGAAGATTTAGTTAAAAATAATAATTTCAGTGTCCAGTTTGGCCAAAAATTGTAAACCACTATTATGGGATCACCCTTAAATGGTTTTTGAGTTTCAAATCCAAATGAAAATTTCAAGTAAAAATATTCACTAATACAGAAATTTTGTAACCATTGAGGTTTTGATTTACCAATGAGGCTTAATGAAGTAAATTTTTAGACTCATAAATATTGTAATTTGGCTCTTTTAATTTGTGATCTATTTGTGATCAATCATATTTGTTCAAACATTTTAGTCTTCATTGCATAATGTTTTTTTCGAAATTTGAATATCTATGATTCTTGAAGCTTATTTGCATAAATTTGAGAGTATTAATTAAGTTAGATTTGATTTGTAATTTGAATCATTGATTCACCCAAATAAATGAATAAACTATGACTAAATAAATGAATACCATAATTAAAATAAATGACTACAATGACTAAATAAATGACTACCATGACTAAAATAAATGACTACCATGACTAAATAAATGACTATCATGACTAAATAAATGACCAGTTAACAACAATCAATGACTAAATTAATGACTAAATATATGACTAAATAAATGACCAGTTAACAACAATCAATGACTAAATTAATGACTAAATCAATGAGTAGATAAATGACTAAAATAGTTTAGTCATAAATTTGGTCACGTTATAAATGACTGGAAATAAACTACTAATGGTCACGTGACCAAAATTAGTCATTTATATGCAATTTTTAGTAGTTTATTTAGTCATATATTGTTGTTTTTGTACTAGTGTCTACACTTTGCGTCATCCCTAGAAGGAAAACAAAAAACAAAAAGAGAAAAATACAAGGACCTTTTGGGTCAACATGGAAGAGACATAGGGCATCTCTATGCTTTGCGTCACCCCCAGAAGGAAAAAAAAATTAAAAAATGAACAAGTGCAGATACACAACAAATAGATAAATAGAGATACAAATAGGAGTGGACAATGAGAGAGAAACATCAAACACACGGGTGAAGCCATAATAGTGGTTTACACTTTGATGGAGGAAGGAAAAATGAGAAAAAATGACCCCATGGCAAAAAAATTGGTTTTAGGGGTTCGCATGAACCTACATGTTCGACCGAACCATAAAGGGGTTCAACCAAACTAGGGTTCGAGCGAACCCATTAACTATTGGGCTCACATTTCCCACCCAGAAAACAAAGGAAAAATGCATATTAGTGGGGGTTCGAATGAACCCTGGTTCGCTAGAACCCCTGGGGGTTCGCTAGAACCCCCCTGGTTCTAGCGAACCCCCTTTTTCCCTAATTTTTTAATTTGTTCACACAAAAAACCTAAAATTTTATTCTTTCAAGCTCTGGTTGGGGATGAAAATGGGGGAATATTTAGAAACCAAACTTGGAATCGAGTAGCCTTCTGCGAGCTATCCAATGAATATAATTTTAGTATGTTTTGGTTTTATTATCTATCTATTTTTTAAGTTTTATTAAATATAGGTTTTTCATCGAAAACAAAAATCTACGTTTGCAAAGTGGAAAAATAGAAGATTATAAAAAAAATTAAAAATATGAGTGCACCAGATATTGAAGTCCTTGATCCAACCAAAAAAAAAGAGAATAATTTTGATACATACAGTAAAAGTTATGCGTTATATGGTCGCGCTATGTCCTAATTGTCATTTGATTGACTTCGAAAATTGATTAAAGAAAAAATATTCAATAAAAACTATCTAACCAAGTGGAAGCACTAGATATCAGAGTTATAAATCTAAATTTGAAATAATTGGAATTTTATCCTTCATGGAAAAAAAGTTATACGTTATACGGTGTGCGTCACTTTTTAAAAATGCTATTTTTTGAAAAAAACTAATTTTTGTGGGAGATGGAAAAAGAAGTGCAATATGATTCCAAAAAATTGAAAAAAATATTTTTAGAATCTACAGACAAAATGTGACAAGACTCTAGTTTACATCATCTTCAAATTCTTTACGGTTTAATCGCTATAGGTGCCCGAATGTGGAGATTGTGTAAAAAAAAAATATCAGTGTCTAGTTAGGCCAAAAAGTGTAAACCACTATTGTGGGATCACCCACACGTTATGGGGGAACATGATATGCACATGAAAGAAAAAAGGAACAAGTAATGCAAATGTAAGTCAACCATTAACTAAGTTATTGGTTTCTCAATCTTAAATAATGTAAGTGGAAAATGAATAACATAGTTAAGAGACAAAGACAAGTGCATTACAAGGACAAAGGCTAACAACTACTTGTGTCCACAAAGGGAAAAACAAGCATGAACCAAGGGTGATGATGGAAAGGATCAAGCAATAGTAAAAATTAAAGATCGTGCAACTATGGCATGATAAGGCAATGGTTTTTTAAGGGATGATAGGAAAGTAGTCGGTATCAGTGAAGTGATACTTGTCCAGTATCTTGTTTAATGTCTGAAATTCTTCAATTTGATGTCCCAGAACATGATGATATTTGCAATATGGTATGTGAGAATATTTAGGATGAATGACCAACCTATTTGAAGGTGTTAAGAGTATAAGGCCTTTGTTTAAAAGTAATTGAAGTATCCTTTCACATTCAAGTGGTGGGTGAGTAGGAAACTTGAGCTTCTTTAGTTTGCAAGGTCATTTTCACTTGCTAGATTCTCCTTTTCCATGAGTAGAAGAAGGAAGGGGACCCATGGGGATTCTAGTATCCTTATCATTAGAAAGAGAAAATGTTTATTCATGTGGAAGGATAATTTTCAAGTTAGGAGGAGTAGCAAAGATCACTATACCAACATCCTGAAGTCTCCTAGGTTGAAAAGAATGTCTATCAGGATGAGAAGGATCTTGATATCCTAGTCCTCTTGTGTTTTCTTCTATTGGATTTTGTTCAAGAAGTTAATGAATGTCATGTTCATGTTTTTAATCACAACCATGTTTACTTAGGATAGTAAACCTTTACCATATGTGTGTTCAAGGTTGATGGGAGTATTTGTGACTTTATGAGTGTAGTATGGTTGGGATTTAGTTTGTTTATAGGAACTAGGTCCACTTGAGGGAGGAACCTTAGGTCCTTCATTTATTTTAGGATGTAACTATGCAAAGTGATTAGGAGGTGCAACAGTAGGAAGATCTTGGGATTTCATGGATGGATAAAAGGCTGCATTGGCATTCAAGTTATCAAGGTAGTCATTGTAGAACTTTTTCATGCTATCATCATATTCTCCAATGATGTCTACATCATGAGGAGGACAATCATGAGGAGTTGAGGGAGCATGAGGTAGCTCAATGTCATTAGGGTCACATCCAAAGGAACAATTGGACATGTCTACCAATGATTTTAATGAATTCCACAACTTAATGAAAGAAAATACCATGATGCAAATAAAGTAAGATGCAACAAATGATAAAAAAACAAAAATTATAGAAATTAAAATAGAATGCAAGAATAGAAAACTATAATCCAAGAAAATGACAGAAAAATGCTAGAAATGTTGTTTAAAAAGTGTAGAGGGACTAATTCCCCCAGGGTGGCGAATGAGTCCCACTATGATTTTTTTTGTGTTTTTCAAAAAATTTAAGATGATTCTAATGCTTCTTAGAATGCAATTAAAGATGCAAAATGCAAATTTTCTATGTTTTCAATGATATGTGATGCAAAATGAAACCTAAACAAAGCTTTCACTAATGCAATATGAGAAGGCCTAGAATGTAAAAAAAAAAAAAAACAATTTGCTAATTGAATGTTGATGCAAATGTAATCTAGGATGAAATATGTGAATGAAATCAAAAATGCAAAGTGTTCAAAATGCGGGTTCACCAAAATGAACCATAAATTTTTTGGCTCTTTAGGACTTCTCTAATTATTCTAGGTTTTTTCACCTAAAAGGAGAGATGTAGGGCCAAAAATGATAAAGGGTTCATGGATATGTGCAAGATCACGATTGGCCAAAAAGTGGCGATATGATGGGTATGTGTAGGGTATGTGGTTGAAAACTTATTTTTTACCCAAAATTGATAAAAAAAGGGTTTTTAAAGGAGATTCTCAACTTTCCATCAATATAAATTATTCTTTACTTTGAATTTAATAAATAATTATTATTCATTTTCTATTTTAGTTATAACTAAAGTATTGATTGATAGGCTGATTGAAAAACATCTATAGCTTTCAAACAGTATCACATTTTTTAAATATAAAACATGTGTCACATTATATGCTTCACATACTATAGGATTAGAAAAAGAAAAATTGAATTTCATGAAGTTTTGACCAAGTTAAGGTGGTCAATCATACGAATTTTTTATATTTTTTAAAAGTTGTAATAAAAAAATCATAATTAATTATTTACATGGAATTTTTTTTTTTTAAATGCATCACATTAGGGCATGAGTCCTATACTTATATAAAAAATATTACAAAAAATATAATCATTTTATTGTGGTTAGGGTGGTCAGATAGACACCTACTTCTTATTTTTTCCCTGAAATTTAAGTACTATTGCATTGAAATTTCAAATTTTCACTAAATAGATTTTTTATTTTTTTAAATAAACCTAGAAGTTTAAAAACTACATTCAATTTTCTACAGATTCTATTCTTACATATTTTTGAAATAATATAGAGAACTTATTCAATTTTTTACGTCAAGTTCCCTAACTCTGCTTTTTTGAATTTTTTGCCACTAAAGGGCCTATTTTATCCATGATTATCATGCACATATCCTCATTCAAATTATGTTATGTGAGATGTTTTATAAGATAAATGAAGTGAGCTAAATGTAAATGAATGTATTTGAATGAAAAACTAAGATTTATGCTATGTTTGAAAACACACTATGATATGCAAACAATGAACTAAAAGATGAATCAATGCAAAAAAAAGAAGAAATGGGATGAAACAAAGTGCACCTAGAGGCCTAGTGAAGAATATAGAATCTATAGAAGGCTGTCTAAAATTGTTGAAATTCCATAGTGGGACTCATTCACCTAGGGTGGCGAATTAGTCCAACTACTGGTGAAATATGTCTGGAACACGTTTCTAACTGTTGGGATCCAGAATCTAACAAAATTTATATTTTCATTCCTAAGGTGGGAATCATTCACCACTGGTGGTGAATAATTCTTCTCCTAAAATTTTGAGAAATCAGAAGACAACTCTACAACACCAGATCTAAAAATATCTGCTTGTCGGGTTGCTAAAGTCAATTCTGTGGGAAACAGACAAAATCTTCTCCAAGCTTGCAATAGAGTTGATTTGACTTGAAGCAACTAGTTGAATTGTTCTTCACTTTTTAATCACCTAAATTCTTGATAAATCTGCATACTTAGGTCTAAAAACACACATGCACAAAGGGAAAAATGGTTGAGGGTTAGCAAATAGGGGTTTACCTTGGTCAAACCCCACTTTGGTAATCAAACCCTTAATGAAATAATAAAATGGAAGAGAATGATAAACTAACAACATGCAAATGCTATGAACTTACCAAACCCTTGATGATGAAAATTTGAACTAATGTCAATGGTTGCCTTTGAATGCTTGATTTGATGTTGTAAAGTTCTTGAATGATTGTATGATTGTATGAGATTGCTTGAATGAATTAGATGTAAAATGAGGTGAAAATTACTTATCTATACAATCTTGTGCCTTAATAACCCATTCATACCTCATCATAGGCTGACATCAAGTGTTTTTAAATAAAAACCAAAAAAAAAAAATTAAAATAATTTGAATTTGGGGCCAAGGGAGACTCATTCGCCACCCATGGTGAATGGGTCCCACCCAGGACTTGAAAATGGGTATCAAAAATTAAGTCACATTTAATATTGTTTTTCGGGTTTACATTCAAAAATATACTTAATTAAGCCTTATTAGGGCACAAAGGGGTCAAATAAGTCATAAGAAAGGGATAAATAGTGAATTTGTGCCTAGAAAAGTGTGAAATCTTGTTACAAGACTTTACAACACTTCAAAATAGGACTTGATGATGAGTAAAAAGGTGATTTTTAGGTGAATTGTAATGAATAGACTCTAGAAAAGTGTAGAAATGTTGTACAACAATTCACAACACTTTCACAAGACATTATTTGAATTTTTAGTACAGAAATATGCATTTTCAAGCCACATTACATCAATGAATCAAAGAAAAATAGATCTAACATCAAGAGGACAGGCCTAAAAGGACCATGAAAATGACAAGTGTCCAATTTTTGATGATACAATATTACATGAGCTTTATCAAGAAGACTATGATAAACCAACCGCATGGATTAAAACACATATTAGTGTTGCATGCCCTATGATTAGATCGATCATACTCCCATTACAAATAGGACCCAATACTTTGGATGTAACATTTTCTATTATTCCACAATTGGATCAATTTTGTTTGTGGCTAGGCCATCCTTGGCTTCGCTCGATGAAAGTGGTCCCTTTAGTTGTTCACAAATGTTTGAAGTTTCCACATGGCAATGAAACATTTACCATGCACCATAGTGGTTTTCATCCATTGTCTTCTAAAGGTAATTTCTCCTTAGAAGCCTTTTGGCCTGAACCTATGGAGCCCATCACCACTTGTAAAGATCTTTTTTATAGCCTATCAAAAGTTCAAAGCCACATGAATAATCAAAATGTCTCTTCATTGGATGTCCCCGTCCACTTCTGCTCCTCCCATCATAGATGAAATAATGCTTCAACCTAAGCCCGAAACTAAACACACAATATAACTCCATGAGAAACCAGCAATAAAAACTTCACCTTCATCATCTAAATGAGCAAGAGACAATGAAACCAATCCCATCGTCCCTCCTCACATTAAACAAGTGTATAAAGCTAAAGAGAAAGTGATTGACCCATCCTCTTCATTTTCTTACACTCCTCCCCCTTTGGAAGAAAAGGAACCTATGGTGGATCAACCCACTCTTACCCCTCAATAGCTTCAAAATAAAATTAAATGAAACCACAGTGCTAGGGAGCATAGGCATCATCATCATCATCTCCTTGTTGATCAGTTATGAATGGAAGAAAATAATGAAAATACACCTCTGCCTTTGATAGAAGCAATAAATGGTCACCATCCTCCTCCTGACTTGCCACAAGATAGTAAAGTCCAACCCTCACAACAAAATGATCTAATCCAATAGCCATAGCTCCTGATACATCCTTCCTTGGAAATTACCCTTTGTCCTCCCATCATGATCAATCTTGATAATGACGATGATGAGGAGATCAAAAGAATAGATGAAGTTCACAATGATATAAACACTTTATTTTCATCTACCATTCAAGCTTAAATGATAGATCTACTACACCATCTAAAGAAACTGGCACTTCCCCTAGTTCGACACTTGCAATTCTTCCATTGGATAGTCAACCACCCTTGCAATACACTAATCATGATTGGGAGGAAAATGACTTGTTAGATGGTTGACTTGCATTCGCCTTGCTAGCCTTTTACATTTTATTTTCCTTTTTCTTTTCTTTGGTTTGATTGCATGTGTGTATCATGTTCCCTCATAATGTGTGTTTAATGTTCTCTCTCTTTTTGTGCACTTCCTCTATTTGTACCTCTATTCTTCTATATGTCATACTTTATATTTTCCTTTTAACTTTTTTTTTTGTGTTCTCCTTTTAGGGATGATGCAAAGCTTTGAGACACCCTATGTCTCTTCCATGTTGACCCAAATAGCCCCTTTTCCTTTTCTACTTTATCTTTTTCTTGTGTTTTCCTTTTGGGGATGATGAAAGGCTTTGAGACTGACATGTCTTCTTCATGTTGACCCAAAATATTTTTGTTTTCATTTTCATTTCCCTTTTCTTTTCTCTTTTTTTTTCCTTTTGGGGATGATGAAAAATGTTGAGACCGCAATGTCTCTTCCATGTTGACCCAAAATGAACTTTATTTTTTGTTTGTTTTTTCTCTCTTTGTTTCATTCTTTTTGTTCTATGTGCTTTAGGGAATGATGACAATTTTGAGCTCTTTCATCAAAACATTGCAGCAACAAACATATTGACTCCAAATCTATAGATCCCTTATGTTTTTAGCGTGCTCTTTTCTAGGGGGCAACTCCCCTTTCTTTTGTTTTCTTTTTTGTTTACATGAAGCAGCATTACTTGGAAACATATGACTTGGTATAGGGGCTTTCCAAGTTGGCTCTCATGTCTTGTTTCTTTTTTGCATTTTTCATTTGCCACTTTTAAGTAATTGGTCACAGAACGATGTGTATAAATTATTTTAAAGTGGGGGACATACATTGGTATTATTCATTTGTATTGTTGGTTCTTCGTGCAACATCACTTCATACGATGTTTTTTTCACTTTGTGAATGACATTGGGTGTGATGTCTTTATAAGTGTGATCTATCTTAGCATATTGCATTCCTCTTAGTGGCATGATGTGACACACTGTATCTCCTAAGTTGTGAATATTCTATTCTTTGAATAGTCCTTTCTTGGAAATGTTAGACACAATGTCCCCTAAGTGATAGACCTTGCATGAACTTAACAAGACTCCTCAAACATCTTTTACATTTTTACATTTTTATATCTTTGCCACCTTGCATAACTTAACCTGCATGCCTATGGTACCATCCTACTTGTTCATGAGTTCTAAGCATATGCAAATTTGCTTGTCTCATGAAGTACGAACTAAAATTTTCCTTTTTGTCACCTTGTTAAAGTTATCAGGAGGTATAACTTTGATATGGTTGAGCGGGAAACCCATTCTGAGGCATGACTTTCCCCATACCCACCTATTTGTTTGTGAGTTCATGCCAACTAGCATATGTATTTCACCTATTGGGCCTTCTCACCCGATGGACCTCCATGTGTTTCATCACCCAAGAGTGTGTATGCATTTTCTTTTTCATACAAACAACCTAGATCTGATTCACAACTAGTTGAACAGATGATCCAAGCTTGATCCAAATTTTCCTATTCTCTCTTCCTCATTCATTCTCTTTCACACTAGTGCTCCTTTGTTCTTATGTTTATTTTTCCATGGGAAGTTCATCCTGGGGGCTTGATCATCCCTCTTGATCATTGTCATTCCATCTTGCTAGTATAAGTGCGTTTGGATCCATCTCGATATGCATGGCTACTTTAGTGTGAGTTTGAAGCAAGTTCTTCCTCTCACTAAAGTTGGGGCTAAATGCAACATAGAAAAATGTATCATTGAAATTTTCATGGTCTTTTAGGTCTTTCTCTTGTGATGCTTGGTCTATTTTTCTTTGATTTGATGTTGCAATGTAACTTATGCATTCACATTAGGTCATAAACATTCAAATTATGATGTCTTGTGAAGGTGTTGTGAAGTTTTGTAACGCATTTCTACACTTTTCTAGACCCTTCTCATTACAATTCACCTAAAAATCATTTTTTCATCACTTATCAAGTCCTATTCTAAAGTGTTGCAAAGTCTTGTAAGAATATTTCATGCTTTTCTAGGCTTGATTTCACTATTTACACCTTTCTTATGCTTTATTTGACCCTTTTATGCACTCATAAGAATTAATTAAGTGTATTTTTTAATGTAAACCCAACAAACAACATTAAATTCAAGATAACTCCCAACACCCACTTACAAGCCCAAGGTGGGACCCACTTTCCATGGGTGGCGAATGAGTCCATCTTGGCTCCAAAATCAAAATAATTCAAATTTTCCTTTGGGTTTTTATTCAAAAAGACCTTATGTCGGCCTGTGATGAGGTATTATTTCGTTATTAGGGCATAAATGTGTATAAATAAGTGTTTTTACATCCATTTTAACCCCAATTCAATTACCTTCACTCATTGAACATCAATTACCATTCAAGCACTTTGCATCATTCAATCAAGCATTCATCGAGCATCTTGGAGCAGCCATTGACATATCTTCAGATTTCTTCAACAAGGTTGTGGTGAGTTTAGGACATTTTCATTTATTTATTCATCATTCCTCTTTCATTTAATTTCATTTCTTCATTAAGGCTTTGGTTACCAAAGTGGGATTTGACAAAGGAAAATCCCTATACCCTAACCCTTAAACATTTTTTCCCTTTTGTATTTGTGTTCAATGCAGAATTTTGTATGTAGATTTATCAAGAAAATGGGTTTTTGAAGGTGATAAGAAAGTTAACAAAGTGTTTCAAGTCAACTAAACCCTATTTCAAGCTTGGAGACAATCTATAGTCTGTTTTCTACAAATTTGACTCCATCAACCCGACAAGAAGATAATTGCAGATCTGGAGCTACAGGATTGACCTTTGGTTTCACAAAAATTTGGAGGAGGATTTATTTTCCATCAATGGTGAATTATTCCCACCTTAAGGATAAAAAACTTGATTCTTCTAAATTCTAGTTCCCGACAGTCGAAAAATAGTTTCAGGTGTTTTTGTCAGTAGCAGGACTGATTCGCCATTAGTGATGAATGAGTCCCACTAGTGATTTACATTGATTTCTTCAAGATTTAAAAACATTCATGATTTATTATCCAATTCCCAAGTGCACTCTATTTGACCTTGTCCAATTCTTTTTGCATTAGTTTTCATTTCTATTCCATTTTTTGCATATCATATTGTGTTTTCAAACATTGCATATTACATTAGCTTTGCATCAATAATCAGTTAAGTTCAGTATTTAGTTGCATTCAAATCATTTTATTTAGTCATAATTACATCACACAATCCTTTATTTGAGTGAACCACCTCAATTTTGGGGTTCTATCTCTCTCCTTTTAGGTGAAAGATTCTAAGAGTGGAAGAGAAGCGCATAGAAACCACAAAATTGTTGGTTTACCGTGAAATAAGAAAGATAAAATTAGGAAATATGATTTAAACAAACAATTTTTTTCAATTGAAAATGGTAATAATGTTATTCAACTTCTTCAAATTAATCCGCAAAGCTAAATTGAACCACAATCTGAGCACAATCGAAAAATCAAAATTAAATTTGAGAAGAAATATTTTTAGTTGATGTGGATAGCTCTTTAGCCTGAGATGCTCCTCCATCAATTCCTTGCTTTAAAATTATCCTTTTTAGTTTTGAATTTAAATTTTTTAGTGTTTCAAGAATGACATGGTTCAATCTTGTGACGTATAGGAGTGAACATGGAATTTTAATTGACCATTCTCTACATTATTCTACTACAATTATAAATTGATTCAATTCAAATTTATATAACATGTTATTATGCTACAAAATTTAGATATAGTTAGTATGCACTTAATTTCATATAGGAGCTTCTAACAACTAACACACACACACACACATATATATATAAATATCATATATAAAAATGTCAAGAGATATCCTTTTCGAGGCATTTATTTCACTTTTATGTGACTAATTGATAAAAATAGATGCCTTGAGAAGGATATCTCTCAATGTTTATATATATATTATTTATAAATTAATATATATATATATATATGCTATTAGCATTTGTAGCATGACATGGAAGATAAAATTATTAGGGTTAGAGTTAGGGTTAGGGTTAGGGTTACAATTAGAATTAAAGTGTTATCATTATGAATAGGGTTATAATAAATATGGTTAGGGATATGAATATGGTTAGGGTTAGAGTTAAAATTGGGATTAGGGTTGGGTTAGCATTAGTAGTAAGATTAGGGTTAGGGTTACAATTATAATTAGAGTTAGAATTAAAATTTGGGTCGGGGTTATCATCCCAATTAGAGTTACAGTTAGGGTTATGATAAGGATTAGTGTTATCATTATGAATAGGGTTAGGGTTAGAGTTAGGGATAGGGATAAGAATAAGGTTAGGGTTAGAGTTAAAATTGGGATTAGGGTTGGGTTAGCGTTAGTAGTAAGACTAGGGTTAGGGTTAGGGTTAGGGTTACAATTATGATTAGAGTTAGAATTAGAATTTGGGTTGGTATTATAATCATAATTAGCGTTAGGGTAAGTATTACACATAAAATTAGGATTAAGGGTATGGTTAAGGTTACAATTAGGGTTAGAGATAGAAATATGATTAAGGTTGGGGTTAACATCCGTACTAGGATTAGGGTTAGGGTAAGTGTTATTTTTTAAATTAGCATAAGGGTTAGGTTTAGTGTTATGGTTGACGGTTATGATTAGTGTTAGCTCTTAAATTTTGCACCCTTATCAAGTTGCAAAACTTGATACTTCAGAGAAACATGGGATCATTTCAAAGGTTGTGGGTTACCTAAAGTTGAAATGAACCTCCAGATAAGGCTGGCTCCTAGATAGTTATCACTCTAAAACTACTAACTTTTTTGGAAAGGGGGAAGAAAGATAACTTAAAATGACAGTACTGAAAATAAAAGTGAAGCGATACACCAAACTAAAATAGGACATGAAAAAAAAGATTCTCATACACTTGATTTCCACTTATATAAATTAAGTTTGCACAACTCATTACAACATGTCTTTGTATGAATATTTCACTAAAAGGAAAAAATGCAAGAACCTATAAAAGGAAGGAAACTTCACAATCTAAAAGTCATATGCATTCTTAAGTCACAATTAGTAACCTGCATGAACATGCTATTTGCAGAGAAGGTATAAAATATGAGACAAAGTTATAAGGAAATAAGAAAATTTCACAAATAACATGATCAATCATTTAAGAATACACAAAAGTGCAAGAAAAAGAAGGAAAAATTTGCTACAAATAATCTCCAAGGTATTGTTTTTATATCATATCCAAAAGATTGAGTTACAAAAAACTGCAAGCCTAAGAAAGGATTGCCAAAATCACTAACTCCCAAAATTGCATCAGAAGAACTACCAAATTGAGTTAAAAAAATGGCTAAGTAGCCAAACTACAAGTTGCTCCACCAAATAAGGTTCTCGAAACCTTATTTTCGTAAGCACCCATAAAGCCAAAAATTTAGGACCTAAATCTTCACCAAAATAACTCTCAATGGTTGAAAAAGTCATGTTGATCTTATCAAACCATAAAAGGTCCCTAAATACGCTCCAAATGTCTCCAAACTGACTTCAAATAACCTCATTTTGCTCCCAATGTTGGCTAACTGAAAATAACTTCCCTTTATTCTTAGAAATTCATTATCATAAATACATATCTCCATTTTCTCCTCATAGCTCAGTAAAATGCACATGTTTCTATTTTGCATTTTAAAGAAAAATAATGACTTAAAGTGGGTGATTTTTAAAATATCACTTATTTAAGCATTTTACAACATAAATTAAAATAATGCAAAAAAAATAAAAACTAGCTTCATGTATGGTGATAGAAAAAGTCAAAACAAGAGTTTTGTTAAGCCATAAACATTAAAAGACCTAAGACATATAAGGCATTATATTTACCTAAGGCACAAAACACCACACCTTTGTCACAGGATCAAGTATTAGCGATTTTTTTCTTTTAAATAAAGGCATAAAATGCCATTTCACTTTGATCAGCACACTTAGAGCTTCAAACCCTAAATAAAACATAGACAAATAATGAAAAGATGTTTCATTTTATTCATTGAAGCTTCCTAAAGAAGATGAGACCGCCGCCATGAGGGTTTGAGTTGAGCTTTTATGGAGAAATTTTGAAGATTGCAAGGCATCTCTTATTTGTTTATAACAAACATGTGGCTCCCAGATACTTTGGTAAGCATTTGATGAAATTTCCCTAGCTATTTCATTACATTTTTTGAAGAAAACCTGTTTGAGTTTGAGACAATTTTATAGAGAAATGAATACATTTCATTGTTCTTGTTTTCCCCTGTCATTTCCATGCAATTTTTGTACATACTATGCATTTTTCCTAAGGATTTTCATACAGTTTGTGAATAATAAGGGAGATATTAGCTACCACCATACATTTCCAGTGATTTTTCTATTAATTCCTTGCCAAAATAGGCCTTTCATAGCCATGGGTTTTCACTACTTCTCTTTTGATATCATTATCTTTTTTTTGTGATCATTTATGCTGACCATCATGAGAGTTTCAAATGCTCGATCCCCTCTTTTTTCTATAGCTTTCCATGAGATTCTATGGGTTTTTTGAAAAGTTCAAGAAATGTTCTTTATAGAAGATCTTCCATACATAGAAGCTTTTTTTTATATTTTCTATTTTTTGAATATTTTCAGGACTTGAACTTTATTACCAACAACCTCCTCTGTGGCTATATGTTTCACAAACTATTTGCAAGAAACATATGTAAGGAAATAGTTGCGGCTCATTAAATTATGGATGTAAGATCAATACCACAGGATTATACCTGATAAAGTGTCAACATATATGACTCACTGTTCATAATCCAATGTCACATCTAATATGCCTTTTTGTTATTTTACTACTATGAAACGAGAAAGATTTTAGTTTTTTTTTTTAGCAATACTTGTGAATCTTTACCTATGATCTGCAGTGGTGCTATAGCTCCATTTGAATTTTCAATTCTTCTGTTTCAATGAGAAAATATTTTTATTATGATTTGCATTGGATGCCCTAAAGTGTATTTAAAATTTGTGTATAAATAATGAGCTAGGCTCAACCCTCATGGGAGCCACATTTATCTCCACTCATTTGATCTAAAAATAATTGCACCTGTAGCTGCACATGGAACAAACAAGTTAGAAAAAATGGTTGTCTTTTGTGTGTATGTTGACCAAATGGTTTTCCTAGACACCTAAGGAATTCATTGATTTTTAATACACATGGAGATGAGTTAATACATGCATAGGTGGATGATATAAATGATCATGTATAATTATGACCCTTCATTGCTTAGAGTACCACTCTAATACATTGCTTGACTACTGTAGGAATAGGAGTGCATGGAAATTAGGAAGGACAAGCAATGAGGACAACATCAAAGCAAGACAAACACTAATAAATCATTCAAGCAATGACTGGTCATCCCTCTTACATGCACATTTATCTTTATTTGTATCAAGGAAAAGTCAATCTCACGGCTTGTTGTGTGAGACACATGTATCTTATTACATTCAATAAAGATTACATTTTCATAAATATTGTAAAATATTTTGTCTCATTCACTTGTATGAATGTAATACTTTTGTATTCTTGTAATCGTGTAATTTTTTTTCATTTGTATAATTGAATGTAACATAGAAGGTTTAAAATATATCATTCATTTTGAAACATAGATAGCTCATCCTGATTGAGCCTGTAGGTGAAAATATGGTAACAATTAGGGTTAAGGTTGGGATTAAGTTTTATTATAGAACCCTAATTGTATCTTTAAACTTAATTGTAATCCTTAGCCTAATTTAAATCTCTAACCCTAATGGTAAAATAGAGAAATATTTAATGATATCTCTTCACACACACACACACACACATATAAATATGCTAGTAGCATTCACGACACAAAATGTCAGCCATTAAATGAATTAGGGCTAGGGTTAGGGTTATGCTTAAGATTAGGGCTAGGGTCTGAGATAAAATTATGTTCTAAGGGGTAAGATTAAGGTTTTGATTAGAATTATTTTTAGGGTTAAGATTATGGTTAGGCTTAGAGTTATAATTTTAATTGTATCTCTAATTGATCCTATTATTATTGTAAATAAATCTTAATCATAATTGAACCCAATCTTAATCTTAATCAAACCCTAACCTTAATTTTAATTGTAACCCTTATCCTCACTCTAAACCTAACCCTAACTATAATTTCAATTTTAATTCTAACTTTAACCATAATTCTAATGCTATTTGTAATCCTCATTCTAATATTGACCTTAATTGTAATTGTAACCCAATTCAACCACAATTCTAACCTCAATTAAACCCTAATCCTAAACTAACCTTAATACTAGCACTAATTGAACCCTAATTCTAACCCTATTTCAACACTAACCCTAACCCATTTGAAATTGAATCACAACCCTAACCCCAAGCTTTATTATATAACCCTAACCTAATCCTAACCCAAAATGGACCCTAATAATAACCTAAATTGAACCATAATTCATCCCTAATCCTAACTCTAACCCTAATTGAACCCTAATCTTGATTTAACTATAACCCTAAATTTTAACTATGATTAAATCCCAACCCTAATTAAACAACTCTAACCCTAACTGCAATCTTTATTATAGAACCCTAACACTAACCATAACCCAAAAAAACCTTCATTAAACCCTAACTCTAGCACTATAAACAATAACCCTAATTAAAATCTAACCATAACCCCAATTAAACCCTAAGCATAATTGAAACATAACCCTAATTGAACTCTATCCCTAATTAAATTCTGACTATAATTGAACCCTAAGCTTAATGATAACCATGTTATCTTGATTTGATCCTAAAATTTACACTAACCATAATTAGAATCTAATTAAATTCTAACCCTAATTGAACCCTAATATTATTTTAACCCCAACTCTAGCCCTAAGACGAATATTTATTGTAGAACCCTAGCCCTAATTGTAACCCAAATTGAACATTAACCCTAACCCTAAGTGAACACTAACACTAACCACAATTAAATTGTAACCATACTTGAACCCTAACCCTAAATCTAACTCTACCCCTTACCCTATTTCAGCCCTAACCATAACCTTGATAAAATGCTAATTGAATATTAACCCTAATTGAACCTTAACCATAATCCTGATCCTAACCTTGACTCTAACACTAATTGAACAATAAGCCTAATTGAAACATAACCCTAATTAAAATTTACACCTAATAAACCTTATTAACCATAATTGAATCCAACCCCAATCTTAATCGAATCCTTACCCTAAATAAACTCAAACTATAACCCTAGTTGAATTACAACCCTAATTAAAGCCTAACCCTAATTGAACTTTAATGATAATTAAACATGAATGGAAACAATATTTGTAATTATAACCACAATTCAACCTTAACCCTAACCCTAATTAAACACTAACTCTAACCTAACATTATTAATATTAACACTAATTGAACCCTAACCCTAACCATATTTTAACACCAACCCCAACCTTATTTGAAACATGACCCCAATCTTAACCCCAAGCTCTATTATAGAACCCTAACCCTAGTTATAACCCAAATTGAATCCTAATAAAATTTGGGTTGTAACTCTAATTGAACCCTCATTCAACCCTAACCCTAACTCTAACCCTAATTGAACCCTTATTGAAGGGTATGTGCAGGATCATCATGGAAAAAACAGGCCCTTAAGTGGTGATGAAAATTTAGAAAAATCAGAGTTAGGCAACTTGACATAAAAAATTAAATAAGTTATCTATATTATTTCAAAAATATGTAAAAATAGAATTTGTAGCAAATTGAATGTAGTTTCTAAACTATTAGGTTTATTTCTTTTAAAAAAAAATCTATTTGGTGAAAATTTGAAATTTCAATGTAGTAGTACTTAAATTTCAGGGAAAAAATAAGGTTTCTATCTGATCACCCTAACCACAATAAAATGATAATAGAGTATGTGCAGGATCATCATGGAAAAAATAGGCCCTTAAGTGGCAAAAAATTTAGAAAAATCAGAGTTAGGCAATTTGACGTAAAAATTTGAATAAGTTATCTATATTATTTCAAAAATATGTAAGAATAGAATCTATAGAAAATTGAATGTAGTTTCTAAACTACTAGGTTTTTAAAAAAAATCTATTTGGTGAAAATTTGAAATTTCAATGCAGAGTACTTAAATTTCAAGGAAAAATAAAAAATAGGTGTTTGTCTAACCACCCTAACCACAATAAAATGATAATATTTTTTATAAGATTGTAGATACAAGTAGAGGACTCATGTCCCAATGTGATGCATATTTTTTTGTATTTTTTTCCCAAGTAAATAATTAATTATGAATTTTTTATTACAACTTTTAAAAAATATAATTTTTTTGAATGTTTGACCACCTTAACTTGGTCAAAACTTCATGAAATTCAATTTTTCTTTTTTTAATCTTATACTATATGAAGCATAGAATGTGACACATGTTTTGGATTCAAAAAATGTGGTACCGTTTGAAAGTTATAGATATTTTTCAATCATCCTATCAATCAAGACTTTAGTCATAATTCAAATAGAAAATGAATAATAATTGCTTGTTAAATTAAAAGTAAAGAATAATTTATATTGGTGGAAAACTGAGGATCTCCTTTAAAAACACTTTTCGTTTCATCAATTTTGGGTTAAAAAAATTCGTCAGCCACATACCCATCATATTTCCACTTTTTGGCCCATCATGATCTTGCACATACCCAATACTTTTTTATAATATTTTAGATATAAGTAGAGGACTCATGTCCCGATGTGATGCATATTTTTGTAATTTTTTCAAAGTAAATAATTAATTATGAATTTTTATTACAACTTTTAAAAAATATAAACCTCGTATAACCACCTTAACTTGGTCAAAACTTCATGAAATTCATTTTTATAATCCTCTATTATGAAGCATAGAATGTGACACATGTTTTTATTCAAAAATGTGATACCGTTTGAAAGTTATAGATGTTTTCAATCATCCTATCAATCGGGACTTTAGTTGTAATTCAAATAGAAAATGAATAATAATTATTTATTAAATTCAAATTAAAGCATAATTTATATTGGTGGAAAGATGAGAATCTCGTTTAAAAACCCTTTTTATTTTATCAATTTTGGGTAAAAAAAAGTTGTCAGCCACATACCTTACACATACCCATCATATCACCACTTTTTGGCCCATCATGATCCTGCACATACCCTAAACATTAATCCTAATTGAACTGTAACCCTAACTTTGAAATATAATTAAATCCTAACTCTAACCCTATTTGAACCTTTAAACTAAGTCCTAATTAAAATTAAACCCTTACCCTAATTGAAGTTTAACCCTAACCCTAATTAATGTCTAACCTTAATTAAATCCTAACACTAATAAAACCCTATCCTTAATGCTAACCATGCTACCCTAATTCAATTTGAAAAATCACACTAACCATTATTAAAATCTAATTAAATTGTAACCGTAATTGAATTATAAGCCTAACCCTAACTCTAATGTTACTTGAACCCCAACCCTAACTCTAACACCAAGGTTTAAATATTATAGAATCCAAACCCTAACTATAATCCAAACCCTAATTGAATTCTAATACAAACTTTAAGCCTTACCCTAATTGAATTCTAATCCAAAACTTAAACCTAACCCTAACCTAACCCTATTTTAATTATAATCCTAACCCTTATCCTAATTATAATCATAATCATAACTACAATCCTAATTCTAATTATAACCTTAATTCTAATTCTATCTCTATTCATAATTCTAATTCTATCACTAACCGTAATTCTAATGACAACCCTAATTATAATTGTACTACTAATTGAAACCCTAACTCTGATTAAAGTATAATCTTAGTTGAACTCTTACCCTAACCCTATTTTTTTCAAACCCTAATTGAACCCTAACCCTAGAACCCTAGCTGAGTCCTAACCCTAACCTTTACCCTAAGCTATTTCCTATAACCCTAACCAAGTAACCCTAAACCTAATTGAACCCTAATTGAATCTTTTTGAACCCTAACCTTAATTGAGCACTAATCCTAATTGATTCCTAACCCTATCCCTAATTTTAACCTTGATCTAACCCTAGTCACCTTAACCTTAACTCTGAGCTTTATCTTAACATTCTAATTGAATCATAACCTTAAATAAATCCTAATCATAATCATAACTTGATTTCAAATAAGAATAAAGACATAAATAATAGTAATTTAATATAAATTATTTTAAAAATTAAATGAAAAAAATAATTTTAAATGTAATTATTAATTCCATTAATTTATTAAAGATAGTTATGCTAGTTTTAAATATATTAATTTAAAAACTAATTTTTTATGTGTAATAATAAAGTTATTATATTTTCTTTGTATTTAATTTTATAATTTTAAATTGATTTTAGATGTGCACCTAACCCTAACCTTTAGTCTACGCTATTTCCTATAACCCTGACCAAGTAACCCTAACCCTAATTGAAACCTACCCTAACCCAAACCATAATTAAACCTTAATCAAGAACCCTAACCCTATCCCTAATTGAACCCTAACCCTAATTGTAACCTTGATCTAACCCAGTCACCCTAACCTTAACTCTGAGATTTATCTTAGCATTCTAATTGAATCCCAACCCTAAATAAATCCTAATCATAATCATAACCTGATTTTAAATAAGAATAAAGAAATAGATAATAGTAATGTTATATAAATTATTTTAAAAATTATATGATAAAGTTAAGTTTAAATGTGGGTATGTGCAGTATCATCATGGAAAAAATAGGCCCTTAAATTGCAAAAAATTCAGAAAAATCAGAGTTAGGCAACTTGACATAAGAAATTGAATAAGTTATCTATATTATTTCAAAAATATGTAAGAATAGAATTTGTAGAAAATTGAATGTAGTTTCTAAACTACTAGGTTTATTTAAAAAGGAAAAAAATATTTCGTAAAAATTTGAATTTTTAATGCAGCGGTACTTAAATTTCAGGGAAAAAATAAGAATTAGGTGTCTGTCTGACCACCCTAACCACAATAAAATGATAATATATTTTATAATATTTTAGATATAAGTATAGGACACATGCCCCTATGTGATGCATATTTTTTTGTAATTTTTTTCCAATTAAATAAATAATTATGAATTTTTTATTACAATTTTTAAACAGATATAATAACTTGTATGTCTAACCACCTTAACTTGGTCAAAGCTTCATGAAATTCATTTTTTCTTTTTTTAATCCTATAGTATGTGAAGAATAGAATGTGACGCTTGTTTTGGATTCAAAAAATGTGATACCATTTGAAAGCTATAGATGTTTTTCAATCAACCTGTCAATCAAGACTTTAGTCATAATTTGAATAGAAATTGAATAATAATTACTTATTAAATTCAAAGTAAAGCATAATTTATATCGATGGAAATATGAGAATCTCCTAAAACCCTTTTTCGTTTCATCAATTTTTGGTAAAAAAATAGTTGTCAGCCACATACCCATCATATTGCCACTTTTTGGCCCATCATGATCCTGCACATACCCATGTAATTGTTAATTACATTAATTTATTAAAGATAGATATGCTAGTTTTAAATATATTAATTTAAACACTAATTGTTAATGTGTATTAATAAAGTTATCATATTTTGTTTGTATTTAATTTTGTAATTTAAATTGATTTTAGATGTCCACTTATTATAAAAATCCTTTATATTAGATTGTATATTTAAGTTGCTATAATTTTTTACAATAAAATCTTTAGTAAACCTTTAAATTTAGAATATTTTATTATAAATATATATATTTTTGAATAAAATAGAATATTAATATTTTTCCTTTTTGAAATGTTTTCAATTTTTTAAAAAATTAAATATTTTGTGTACACTAGTAAATTTAGGAAATTTATTTTCTCAATAATTTTCTCTTTTTTAAATTTTAAATACATTAATTTAGAATTTTAAAAAAGAACATTTTTTTCATTTATTTATATTTTTGTTTTATCGGTAACAAAGGTGATTTTATTGATAATTAAAAAAATTACATAGCAATCTTCCTGAAACGTCAACCAAAAAACCTTCTCCAACCCCACTAAACTCCATTATCAAAAACCCTACATGCCAACTATCAATAATGCTCTCAGCTTCATGAGTTACGAACAATAAAACATAACATTACAGGCAAAAGCTCCCCAACCAGCACAAGAAATCAAGCCTAAAACCAAAAACCCTTATAAAGTGACCTATTAACAAGTCAAGAGATTGGAGCTCAAATTGGTCTTCTCTTCATCTAGCATCTGAGAACCATTGCAAACGTTTCCTTCCTAACTTTCTTTGCTTTCTTTCCCTTGATCGTTTGCCATCCATCCTCTACCCTTGCAGCCACCTTCTTCCAATCCAATGGTTTGTCATAAGGGCTCTTCACAATTCCATCCAAACTTCCATTTATTTGATGATTCTACTCATCAGATTTTCATTTTCCTGTTTCTTTCTCTTGTGACCTCTCCAAACTTTTTTTTTTGACATTCGAGTGTCACTTCCCAATTTTTGAGATTCTCCCCTCCATTGCAAACTCCATTATCTCTTTTCATATCTAGGTTCCCATCCTATGCTAGGACAACACCATTCTGTTGTTGAACCTCCCTTCTTCCTTCCTCCACCATCACCTTCCCTTCCTTACCCTCTTCCTCCCTACTTTTCTCCTAAGGGATAATTTGGTTCTCATCCTTTTTCTCCACCATATAGTGTTGGCATCCAACACCTTCCCACTAGGAGGATAATTTGGTTGCTCTTTGTTTGACACATTGAGCAGAAAAATGTCTCATCTTGAAGCAAACTCTACACCTAAAGGGTATCACTTCATAGTTCAGGGGTTGTACCTAACATCCTTTCAAATTCTTTAAACATATCTCTTCCGGGGAAGCCTTTAACACATCCATTTCCACTAAAATATGGGCACAAGTTCAATACAAAAGGTTTGAAGAGCCTTCATCGACCATTAAAAAAATTCCTAAAGAGTTCCCTACAACCTCTAAGCATGAATCAAACCAAAATTGTAAGGGAAATTAGGGAAGTCTCACCCAGATGGGAACCTTTTCAAACACTTCAATGGATGGATTGAAAGTTGGATGCCATGGCTTTAACATCAATGGATATTTATCTTCCCAATCCTAGTGATAGTCATAGAGGATCTTATTTTTCTCTTGCTCCTTTTCAAAAACAATAATGAAAAAGCCTCTACCCACATGGGGTAAATTTGGACATACCCTTTTGTAACACTTTTCCAATGGAGAGAAATCCACAGGTGGAGGCCCATCAAGCTTGGCCAAAATCCCTTGAATCTTCCTATCAAACCCAGTCTAGAAAAAAAAAATCATTTAAAATTACTTCTTGCTTGACCTCAACATGTAGCTCCATTGTGGCTGATCTAGATGTCGACAGTAAGCCAACATCATTTTCTCCCCTTTCTATTCTAGCTAATGGAGGTAAACCAAACTCTCCTCCTCCCCTGCCTACCAAATTTTTGGTTGAGGGTTTCAATAACTAGAATGGTCAAGTTTGGCTCCCCCATCCATTGATGCCTTGGTCCCTTTGACAAATCCTCCTCCCCCTATGATAGAGGTGCCTAGTTTTTCCACTCCTCTATCCTCGCTGAGCAGACTAGTCACCACCTTCAAGCCAAGCCCTTCTCCACTTAGGCCTGATTTCTTCACACCATTCTTAGTTTGGATGCCTCACTCATATTTCTCCTTGCTGTAGATGTCATTGTTCTAGGAGCCACCAATATTCCACTGCTTAGCCTTGCCCTTAGAGCTCAGTCCATGAGAAGCCCTAACCACAGTAGAAGACAATAAAAGACTATTGGAATCCATTGCAAGAGAAAGTTGTATCTATTTATTTATTTATAATTTTATTTCTACTCTATTATCAAAAAACATTTTACAAATACATCAAAGAATATATGTATTTTAAATATTTTTAATATTTTTAATTTTAACTATATTAATTTTGAAACTTACTTTTATATGTAATACTAAATTTAGGAAAGTTCTTTGTAATTAATTTTCCAAATTTTAGATTTTTTTTTAGCTTTAGTAAATTAACATATTTTTTAGCATTTATCTTTATAGATCATTATTATTTATTGAAAAATATTATTTAAATAAATCTATATAAAAAATGTTAAGGAATATCTTGTTTTAAAAATATTTTGAATATTTTTTAATTTTAAATATATTAATTTAAAAAATTACTTTTATATAAAAAAGTAAATTTAGAATATTTTTTTAATTATGGTCACCATAAATTGTTGTAATCTATAGACATACTAAACAATGGTATAATAAATCTACTTTCAAATATAAAAATGAATTTCAAAATAAGAAAATATTTTCACTCCAAAAATGAATCTTATAATAATGAGAAATGCACAGTAACATGTTTCCTTGTGATTTAATACTCACAAAATATCTGAGTAATTCCATTAGATTTTACATTGTTTCTTTGCAATTTAATTCCTTTCTTTTCTTTGAGACATTTATAATCCACAATCTAAAATTTTAATTTATGATAGTATTCTATCTATGCTAGTAATAATGCATTCATTGACTTGTTCCTTGTTTGCACAACATACGTCAATCATGCTCGTTTCACATTGAAATGACCTGAAACACATACATGATGCACAAGGTCATTGCATACAAGTTCAATCTAATGACTCCTGAGACAACAATTTGGATGTAGCTTAAAAAGTAATAAATTTTAAATTTCATAGAAAATGAAGATACTAAAATCATTTAAATCATTTTGTTCAATTTTGTGGAGATTTGCCAAATCTATCAACTCATTTAGGTACTCTTATTAAGAATTAAAGCAGCCTCAACTGAGCTAATTATCTCAATATATCCTTGACATGTATTAAGTTGTAAATCAAATGGAAAGATAAGTTGATGTAGACACAAATGATAACAAAATTGATGTATATTCTATTCATTGACATAAAGCAATCAACTATGATAATATATGTTTTAAAAGAAGTAGTTTTGGGCTCTTTGTTGATGTTTCAGACCACCATTTTGATTCAATTGAAAAATAAATTAAAAATGTTCAATTGGTGACCAAAATCATGAATGACAAATGATAGAAAATAAAGCATAGAAAAAAGCAATCACCTATGCAATATTTAAATCCAATGATTGTTCTATATAATCTATTCCTATGAATAAATGAATGAATTAATGTCCCATAGACAAGAAGTGAACTTGGGAAATGCCAACATAATTATTCAAAATGTAATCACAAAAACTACATTATTATAGATAATGGCTATATATTTTTTAAACTATAGTTTTAGGGTGTCTGGCATGAGTAGAACAGGTGGGGAAACATGTTACACCCCTTACTTTAACTAGATGTTTTAATATTTAGTTTTGAAGTAATAAGTAGACGATTACGCATGATTCAATGATTTGATGCTTAGTCAAAATGTCTAGAAAAATCAATGTTTTCATGAGTTATGTTTATTGACTATAATTGACATGTGTTTAAAAATTTTCAAGGTGATGATTTTATAAGGATTATGAAATGATTAATGATACACTAATCTCAAGTTGGTGATTGCAATTTGCATTCACGGAATAGGTTTCCACCCCTCTAAGAAATGGAGGGAGATATAAGGAAAATAATAGTTTAATGCCATCTTAAGTCTTGTGTGGGTGCAAATTAGCAAACCTAGTTGAGTCAGGTAAGTGGTACTCAACCATTTGGTGTAATTCAAGATTCCTATTCAACAATTTTTTATTTATGTTAAGGAAATTTTGATTGTTGACAAGGAAATTAGTCAATAGTCATTAGTTCCTATGTGTTTGAAATGGATATACTCAAAATAGAACTTAAATGCATGTATATATGCTAGCGGTTTAACTATCGTTTTGGTAATTTCCAATTGAAATACCAATATGTTAACCTATTTATATGTTTTTGATATACACGCAAGATTGTGAGGGGGAGAATACCTTGACCCCAATCACACATCTTGTTGAATGAATTATAACGATCTAGGTAAACATCGTATATACAATCATTACGATGATATATTTTTGTATATTTAATTTGTATTAAGTTGAAGTATGAGTTTAACTAATTTTAAATTGTTGTGAGCTCTCAAGAGAGCATATTATGATTGAAAGATAATGCAAAATACTTTCCCTGGAATGTGGATTTTGACTCCTTAGTCCTTAATGTTATGGAGAGAGTGTGGAGAAGCTTTGAAATTTATTTGGGAGTGGTTCTTAAAACCATCATCTCCACTAGATCTAGAAAACTTCAAGGGATCCTTACTAGGCATATTATTTTCCTTATACTTCATGGATTATATAGTCATGGAAATAAACCTTTTTGAATGGAATTTTTTTTTATGAGCATGGGAAAAAATGTAGTGAAAACTTGAGTCTCCCTTAGCTCTCACGACTTTTTGTTTCAAAAACTTCCACGATGGTCAAGAGTGAGAGTGGTATTAAAGACCAACTACGCACTTGCATGTTATCTAAAAACCATTAAAAGGAGAATATTTTTTCTATCTTACTATGGTTACATGGAAATGATAAAGCCTTTAAGAAGGCCATTTTAGCAGGAAAGAGAAAAGAGGGAGGTGATAGTTGAAAGGGATTCTATAGGGTAGAAACCATACAAACGACTTCCTGGGAAACTGAGGAAGAGAATGGAAATGATAGGGAGATTCAAAGAGGGTGGAGAAAGAAATCTCATGTGATGGTGCCTAGCTAGAGTGCTAAATTTTTTAATCTCAGAGATCCTATGGATGAAACATTGAAGTCATTGATAGGATGTAATGTGTTCTTTGGATAATTTAAATGGCTCGACTACTACTTTTTCTAATATTTTGGAAGAAAGATGGTTACCTTGGAAATGAAATGATCTTGAAATGAAGAGTCTCATATTCAAAGGAGTAATGAAGGATAGGGATCTAATCCCTAAAATTTGTTAAATCAAAAAGCCTTTCATGGATAGCCTCAATACGGAGCCTCTTGGGAAAATGTAATGAGGACCTTCAGTATAGATGGAACGTCAATCTTTGCGACTGCCTTTGGGGAATAGCCTAGATGATGAGAAAGCCATCACTATTAATGCGTATGCTTCGAGAGAGGAAGAGAATGGGAAAAATATATCTGTATCTTGTGAACCAATTTCTTTCCATGGGAAAATATAGAAGATAGCTAGATATTTTGGAGGAAAGGGAAGTGTAACATCTTTCTCTCTATAGAAAATGGAGAAAGATAGTGGGATAAGTTCAATAATTTGAAGTTGAGTGTGTATTGTTTCCATTCCTTATTGTCAACCAGTCAAAGGAAAGTAATCTTACTTTTCTTTAAAACACATATAGTCTTTTTCTTGTATGTATATATGTATACATTGTGCTATTAAAGGTTATTAAAACCAATAATGAGGTAGTGATTTCGTAACCATTTTATGCATGAATCATTATTGGCTTTCTTTAAATATCCAAGATGAGAAAGTTTAACTTAGAGATTTCGATGGAATGATTTAAATGCTTTAAAGGAAGTTTGGGTATGTTACCCTCAAACCCTCCTTGGCATAGTCAAGTTTGGGGTTGAATCATTAAAACCACCTTGTTGTTTATGAGACTATTTTTCCTTCTTAAAAATAAATACCAAACCTAGTTGGTATAAAAGAAAGCTTTTTTTATAAGGAAGTAAATGAGTGTTATCTTTCTTGATATGTTCCTTATGCAAAATTGAGTTTTGTGTGTCATTTTGTAAAAGTAATCTAGGAGAATAGGTGAGCCAAGGATGTGGAAATTTAGATAGCCTGTTAGTTAATAACCATGGAAAAATATTTTGGCACCCTAATGCTCTCTAACACTTCTAGTCTTTTTTTCCTCAAAGGAGAGAGGTAGGACAAAATTTACAATGTCCCCACTCAAGACTAATGCAAATATGACTAAAATATGTCTAAATGGAGGAAAATTAACTTAAAATCCAATTTTTTCCACTTAAACCTCAAAAATATCCCAAATGGGACTAAGTTACCAAGCTGGGTGACTTAGTCCCACTTGGATGGGACTAATTCTCCTAGATGGATGACTTGGTCCCATAGGGGCTTTTTTCCAGCTGGATTGTCATGGGGTGAAGAAATCAAGTTTATATGATAATTTAATCAGGTCTTTGATCAAATAATACCTCAATATGCATAATTTGGGGCCATAGGGCCCTATTAATGATGGTGTAAATGGTAATTAGGGCTAGGGACACAAAGTTCAATATGAATGTGTGATTAAATACAATTTACATAATGAAAATGAGGTCCACATAGCCTAGAAAGGCACAAAATCCAATGTGAATGTGTAAGACACATTACAACACTAGATTAGAACTAAGTTTAACTTCCAAGCCTTCTAGATTAATGTGAAGATGAAATTAAATATATTTTATAACATCGAATTAGGGGAAAAGTAGGTCCACTAGTCTAGAAAAGTGTGAAAGTCTTTTACAACACCTTTACAAGACATCCATAAATGTATTTTATTTAGTTTGCAAAGGTCCAAGACCTAATTTGGATGTGAAAAACACCTTACAACACTAAATTAGGTCCCCACTAAGTCCAATTTATCATCAATTAATCCCAAGTAAGGAAAGAGGGATACCTTTTCCATGTCCATAGTTAGCCCCCACTTTAGTGAGAGGACAAACTTGCTTCAAACTCACAATAAAGTAGAAATTCAAGAGGGTTCCAATCATACCAATGTGGATGGTCTAGGATAACAAAAGATGGAGGCGGTCATGCCCCAAGGATCTATGATCCTAAGTCAAACCAACATAAGCATGAAAGGACACACACAAGGTGAGTGATTTGCAACTAGACAAGATACATGACCATACAATGGTAAGAACTAGAAGGAAGAGAAAAGTGAAAATAAAAAGGTGAATCAAACTTCAAGCATTTTTCCAACATGATGTGGATTGGATCTAGGCCATTTTTCAGAAAATGCATACTCAGTCTAAGGCAACATAACTCCTGGTTGTATTATTCAGGTGAGAAGTCCAAAAAGGTGAGAAACATACACTCATGGCTAGTATGCACACACACACACATGTAGGTGGCTATAGGGAAATTCATGCCTCATATTTGGCTTCCCATTCAACAATACCAAATTTATACCTCCTAATAACGTTAATAAGGAGCCACACAAAAATGATCTTCGAGCTCTATGAGGCAAGCAAAACTTCGTATGATTGAAAGTCATAGACATTGTAAATGAAAAATACTGTGAGGAATATTCAAAAGGATTTTACTTAGTTCATGCAAGGTATCATCTTAGGGAACATTGTGTCTAATTTTTCCAAGAGAGGAAAAGTGCAAATGGTCTTATCTTGTTTCCAAGAGAGGACAAGTGAAAGGTCTTATCCTAGGAAACATTGTACCTAATGCTTCCAAGAGAGGAAATCACATAATGAAATATGAGTGTCGATGTATGCTCCCACTTTAATTTGGTTGATAACACCATTATTGTGAGAAATTTCTTTAAAGTAGAAGGAGAAGACATGAGAGATTACTTGGAAATCCCTATGCCAAGTCATATTTTTCGTAGAACCCACATCATGAAAAAGGCAATATGTCATGTGCGAGCCAACTTAAGGTATGTTGTCCACATCCCAAGCTTCCTCTTATATGATCATGAAAGGCTAATGACTAATAAAAATAGGAAATTCCAAGTGACATACGAGGACAAGGCTATTTATCCCCTTGCCCCACTTAGTGTAGGACAACAATGAGCCAAAATGATGCATGGTAGAGTGAAAATCAGTATCAATTAGAGGAATGGGGTACTTTCACATGATGAAGAGCACCTAACTCCTTACGATTTTGTATTTTACTACTCAAAGCCTTACATTCATTAGTAGAATGACTGTGGAATCTATGATAAGCACAAAATGAATTCTTGTAATAGAATTTCTTTCGAGTTTTTGGAGGAAGGATTATCAAGTGATCTTGGAGGAGTCTCAACAAGATACCCTCTTGATCAATGGTAGAAGATATTCCTATAGTATGTGACAAAGATTCCTATTGCTTAGTACCAGATGTTGTACCTACGCAAGACTCTTTAGATGTCAAAATTTTGTTCTCTCCATTGGAAGAGGGTGTAAAATATAATGAACTTAAAGCATTGGAATTTTTAGAGATTAAATTGATGTTAAGTGAAGATGGCTTTGTTTTTTGTATTGCTTGCAAAGGAGAACAATCAAGACTACTCATTTTGATCAGTTCAGTATGTACTACTATTAAAGTTTTCTTAGAACGGTATTTTGTGATAGTGTTGATGTTGAGGGAAGGCTTGATTATTTCTATCAAAGGATAATAACCAAGACCATGAGTTTTTTCTTGGATGTTAGGCTCGATGGGGACATGGATACCTTGTTTCCTAGCATCACATCCTTTTCCACTATATCCTAGTTGTTTCATAAGCTCATAACCTTTTCCATAAAGATTTTTCATTGCTTTTGAATCAGGTGGTTGTTTGTGGTTAAGTTCATCAAAGTTTGTTGTGTCTTTTAAAGTGTTTGAGGTGGATGCTTCTAAGTTTTGGGTTGACATTAATAATTTTTCATTTCCCTTTTCACATGCCTTGTTTATGATCTTGTATTTTCCCATGAATGTTGGTGTGAAATCTAAGGAACCCCAATCATCGTCTAATAGCTTTGTGACTTGTTCAATTTCTTTCTCGTTATCATTTTGTTGCATGGGTTCCACTTTTGTGTTTGGTGTTAATGCTTTGATTTTCTCAAGTTGGAAGACACTATAAGGCTTAGGATCAACACCAAATGTGTACACTTTGTTATTGTAGATGCATATCATTTTATGATGAAGAGTAGAAAGCACCCCATTTATTGTGTGAATCCATGGTATTCCTCTGAGAAGATTACATGAAATTTCATGAGGAATAATATGGATTGGTGTATCTAGTGTAGCCTTTCCAACTGGAAGAGGTAAAATGATCACCCCAAGAGGTTTCTTTTTGACAATGTCAAATCCCTTAAGAGATAAAGAATCAAGTTGAATGTTTGATTTATCAATGCCAAGCCTATCCAAAACGCACACACTACACACATTAAGGGCATATCCAATATCAAAAAGAGTTCTCTTTATTCCATTTCATTTGTATTGAACTATGATCATGAAAGCATCAACTTTTTTTTTCACTTCCAAAGAAGGGAATTCACTTTGGTGGAAAACAATGTCAGCATTCAATCCTTGAATTATGGCTACTATGTCATTTGGTTGCACATTAGAAGGAATAGAAACTTGTTGTAAGGTTGTTTGAAGCATAATGTGATAGGTAGGTTAATACTAAAGAAGGTACCAAAGGGATATCTCTACAGGAGTATGCTTAAGTTGGTCAACAAGATCATACGCCTAAGTATGTGAGGTTAGTCGAGGATCTCTAGGAAAAATGAGATTAGGACAAGGTAATGGTGTTGGGGTGGGTTATGGTGGTTGCAAATTATTTCTAGTGTTATATGTATGAGCAATAGTATTGTGACTCAGTTGTTTCGAAACATTGTTCTTAGGTGGGTAAAGGACATGTTTAGGTTGGTTTTGAGTTTGAGGTGTGTGTGAAGGGGGATAAAGGATGAGTTGAGGTAGAATAATATTAACATCCCTTAGTGAATGAGATTCTAACATGGGCTCTTCATCTTCTTCGAAGCACATAATTTCATTATTGTCAATGTTATCCTTGTCTTACATCATGATATCCTACCTAGGAGGATAGTTCTTAGGAGAACTAAAAACCACATGTTCTTGAAATTCGAGGGTTGGTTATTCTAAAAGGACTTCATAAAAAGTATAGGAATGATCAATGAGGGGATTATCAAGAGTGGGATGATTAGTAGAAGGTGCTATTTGAGTGTCCATTGTCTTTAAGGTATCATTCTATTGTGCCATGTTATCTTCCCTAGTAGGAGAGCTTGTAGTATGTTCTTCTATGGTTAGTTTTTGTAAAACATCTTAATCACAAGGAAAGGATGCATTAAGAGATGGAAAAATAATAAATTTTTTTTCAAATAGACTTTTCCAAATGTTAGGGACATTAGGAAGGAAATAGAAAAGGTTATCACTTTCAATCCACATATCTTCTTGACAAAGGAGATTGCCATGATCATTCACGATTGTATCCTCTTTTAAAGTCTTCTTACAAGGAGGGGAAAGAAAAGTAGTGGCTATGATCTCATGTTCTTGTTTTCTAATTTCTTCCAAAGGGGAATGAGGAGAGGGACAATCAAGATCCTCAATGCTTGTATCTTCTTTCACCAAGATACCTTTGTCACTAATAGGAGAGGTATTGGGAGAAGAACAAGTATCATTGTTATGATGGTCTACACTACCATTCTCACCAATGTGAAATGTAATATTAAGGATTGTGTCAATGGTTTGATTATTAACATGTTTCTTAATGACCTCATTATTGTAATCAAAATTTAATTCATAGGAGGGGATGTTATATTTATGCAAGACATTTTTAACCAAATCAAAACCACATCTTTTAAAAGAAAACATGATATCATGGAAAAGTAAAGAAAGGACAATGCAATGACTTAAATTTAAATGTGTAAATTCAATTTTTAGATGTGAAATAAGGTAATTTTCTGATTACATCATATGGTAGCCTAAAAGATGAAATGTTGTAAATGCAAATTTAAAATTGAGCAATGCATGAAATGAGCTAATTTAGGCTAAATCTAATGAAATGCATGTAACAAAAACTCAACCAACTAATACCAATAGGAAAGGGAAACAAAAAAAATCTTTAAAATAGGGTTTTTAGTTTTGTGAAAGGTAGTTTCAGGGGTGAAAAGGAACTAAGTTGCCCAAGGTGGCGAATTAGTCCCAATGGGGATTTTTTTTAGAATTTAAAAAAAAAAAATTATTGATTTTGATGTTTTGTGTTGTGTATGATGCAGACCTAAGAGGAAAATGTAAAATTTTAGAGAGTTTTAATTATTTGAGATGTAGAAAGGCAGCCTATATGCACTTTTACTAATGCAAAATTTTAGAAACCCTAGATGCCAATTAACTAATGAAAAAACTAATGCAAAGTTAATGTGAGATAATTCTAGGATGAGGATGGACTCTGAATCATGAAAGAAGGTATTTGAAAGTGATATTTTTCACCCTAATGCTCTCTACCACTTCTAGGGTTTTTCACCTAAAAGAAGAGAGGTAGGCCAAAATGTACAATGTCCCCACTCAAGACTAATGCTTGAATATGACTGAAATATGTCTAAATGTAATATCCTAAATGCAATAAACTACTAAAAGTTATTGAAAAATGAATGAAAACTAAAGAAATGTAAAGTGTTTGAAAACACATTGTGATATGCAAACATACATCGAATGACCTAGAAATGATTGTGAAACAAAATAAAATTGTAAAACTGAAGAGGTGCACCTAGGAATGTGTTGCAAAATGAAATGGAGATTGTAAATGTTGTTGATCCTAAAATTTTGACCTATTGGGACACTTACACCATTTTGGGTGACATGGTCCCAAATTTGGAAAACTGCACAGGAGCTCATTTCAAACAAATGGGTATCCAAATCTACAGAAAACTCTGAAAAATAGGTACAGTGGGGATAAGTCACCATTTTTTGCAACTTAGTCCACTTTTTCTTTTGAGAAAATATGAAAGTGGAAACAGAAGCCCTCAGTCTGCACTTGTTGTTCCTTGAGGCATCTGGTTCTGAAACTGTTGAATTTGGGCTTGTGAGTGACTTTTTGTGGATATTTTGACCTATCCAACAAGGATATGTCTTCAACAACTATGCAACTTTTCCTTCAATGATTTTTAGACCCTCAAAGTGCCTAAATCTATAAACACACAATGAAAGAGAGAGAAATGTTGAATGTTAGGGCATGGGGGTTTTCCTTGGTAAAACCCCTTTTAGGTACTTAAAAAAAAATGAAGAAATAATGTAATGAAACATGAAATAATGGAATCAGAGACTTTCCATGATGATTGATCTTGAATTTTTGCAACAATAGATGAAGAATCTCCCCCTAAATCTCTAAAAAAGCTATCTTGATGACTTGAAATGTTACAACCCTAGCTTGCTTGACTTAAGGACATGATGAATGCTAGATAAATAATGAATTAGTTATGAATTAGGGTTTATAAGATTTATTTTATAGGAAATCCTCCTAATTTGCTCATCAATTTCATCCCCAAGGCTGACATGAAGGAAAACTAATCTTAAAATCCATTTTTTCTTGCCTGAACCTAAAAATAGTCCAAATGGTACTAAGTGACCAAGATGGGCGACTTAGTCCCACCTAGATGGGTGAATTGATCCCATAGAGGCTCTTTTTCCAACTAGATTGTTAGGGAGTGAAGAATTCAGGTTTATATGATGATTTAGTTAGGTCTTTGATCAAATAATGCCTCTAGATGAACAATATGGGGCCATAAGGGGCCTATTAATGATGGTGTAAAGGGTAATTAGGGCTAGGGACACAAATTTCAATGTGAAAGTGTGATTAAATACACTTTACATCATTAAAATGAGGTCTACATATCCTAGAAAGACACATCTAATGTGAATGTGTAAGAAAAATTATAACACTGCATTAAAACTAAGTTTAACTTACAAGCCTTCTAGATTAATGTGAAGATGGAATTAAATACATTTAAGAACATTGAATTATGGGAAGAATAGGTCCACTAGTCTATAATTGTGTGAAAGTCTTTTAGAACACTTTACAACACCTTTAAAATACATCCATAAATGTATTTTATTTAGTTTGCAAGGGTCCAAGACCTAATGTGGATGTGAAAAACACCTCACAACACTAAATAAAGGCCTCACTAAGTCCACTTTATCATCAATTAATCCCAAATCAATCAAGGAAAAAGGGATAGCTTTTTTGTGTCCACAACAACTATTACTTATGTTATATTTTCTTAGGAGAGAGAGGGTAATTTAGGAAATTCATGATATAGATCTTGTAGAATTTATAGAACTTATTTTATTTCTAAGTGCGCTAAAGACAAAGTTAACCCTAGGTTGGGTGTCACTATAGTGATTAATCTAGGGTTGGGCATATTGTGAGATTCGTAACTCAATCCCACATGAAAGTGGTAAACTATTTTGATTGATGAAGGTTATGTGACATTTATATATATATATACTAGGATGTTATATATATATATATATAAGCTCATAACCTAACTTATGTTAAAAGTCAGTTGTCCCAAGTAGACCAAATTTTTGAAAGTGGATTATTATCTTTTATAGTCAAACCTATTTAGGGTTGAAAGATTGACTTAGTTCAAAACTATTCTTTAGATAATATATTGGTGAGGAAATACCTTGAATACTATGTTTATTCATGTTTCATAAAATGTGAACTCAAGCAATGCGAGGTGGTCGAAGAAAGACTAGAAGTATTTTTTCTTATGTTTTGTTTCACTTATGCTATTACCTTTGGAAAACAAGTATTTTTTATATTACCATGTATTGGGTTAGAGAAGCTAAAACATAGTATTAAAACAAGGAGGATATTGAAAATTTATAACTCTTATCCTAAATATGACATTGTATATATATATATAGTTTAACAGTGAAGGGTAGAGAAAACCATAGAAAAAGATAGGAAGATTCTTTGTAATACTTTAAGATATTCCATGATAAAGTCGAAACTCATTTAAATACATCAAAGATGTTTGATATTGGAACTAGAGAGTAAAATCACAAAAATTCATAAACCCTAGAAATTGCAAGTATGCAATGAGGGAATCTTAAAAAGGTTAGAAATACCTAAATCTTTATATTACATGTTTATCCTCAATAAGGGATTAGTTCTAAGTCAGGTTGGCTAGATTGGATTTTTAGTATAGACAAGTTTGTGTCTAGAGTACCAAATAAAGTAAGTAAAACTATAGTATGAGATAGTTTCTAAGACAAGTCAGAGGTGTGTATCTAGATGACATGACTAATCAAAATTGTCATACTTAGCTAGAAGGGGTCTAGAGTTGCATGGTTGATTGAATTTTTTTGGACACATCACTAGGACTCAGATGGAGAAACTTGATAGTTCCTTATATATATGCCCTTCGTGAAGGGTAGGGCCACTTCCAATTAGGAAGTGTGTGGGGGACCACTTGATTCCATGGTTGGAGGAAAAGCACTCAGATGATTCTCTCCCTTTGAAGCAGAAGACTCAACAAGGCTTGTTAAGATAGATTTTAACATTCTAGATGCAGTGTACTCCATGTTATGGCTTATGACAATCAAAGCTATGAGGTAAAACTATTCTTTTTTCCAAATGAATTTTATGTAATATGAATGAAAAGTGTAAGGACTTCTCTTGATTCTACCTATGATTATGTATGATTTCAACTTTGGAATTATCTAGAAAAGTTGTACTTTATTTCTTGTGCTTATACAAATGTTATTTAAATATAAAAAAAATCTCTCTCATGTTTACTAAGTTTAATTTCCTTGTAGTCAATTCTTGAGTTTACTTGAGTATTAAGAGGAGGGATGTTACATATGGTATCAAATAAAATAGTGTTCAACACATGGAGATATGAGCTCATTGCAAGAAAACTTGTTAAATATTTAGCAAATTAGATAAGGTTTAAAAACTAGTTTGATTCCAAAATGGCATAGAGAAAAACCAAGGAAACTGTTAGGAAGACTATTTTCCTAGCACTTACCCAAGTCAATAGCTAAGAGAAATCTAATTGAGGAGTTAAAAAATCCAAGAGAAAAACAATTCTGCTAAGGTTGCATAATGGAAATATTTTTAGACTTTAACTAGAAAGGTAAAACCTTAGCCAATTATTAATTAGACTAAGAGCTTGGGTAGAGCAGTGTTTATGTGAATCCAAGTGTAGCATAGAAAAATGTACTACTTGCTTTATTCAAGAATAATCAATGATAAATTAGACTTAATATTTCCTTGTTCTAGTGTTTTGAGGTGTTTTATACATCCACATTAGGTCTTGGGCCCTTGCAAACTAAATAAAATACATTTATCGATGTCTTGTAAAGGTGTTGTAAAGTGTTGTAAATGACTTTAACATTTTTCTAGAATTCTAGTAATGATTTAAGTCTAATGGACCTATTTTTCCCCTTAATTCAATAAAATGTAGTTAATTGCATTATTGCATTAATCTATAAGGTTTGTAAATTAAACTTAGTTTTAATCTAGTGTTGTAATGTGTTTTACACATTCACATTGGATCTTGTGCCTTCTAAGCTATGTGTACCTCATTTTAATATTTTAAAGTGTATTTAATCACACATTCACATTGAACCTTGTTTACCTAGCCCTAATTATCCTTTATATCATTATTAATAGGCTCCTTGACCCCATATTATGCATCTCGAGGCTTAATTTGATCAAAAACCTAACTAAATCAACATAAAGCTTAATTTATTCATTCCCCAGCATCCTAGCTGGAAAAGATCCCTTGTGGGACCCATTCTCCACTTTGGGTGAATGAGTCATATCTAGGTGATACCCATTCACCCAAGATGGTGAATGAGTCTCATTCAGGCCTTTTTCAAGGTTTGAGCAGGGAAAATTAGGGTTTAAGTTTAATTTTCTTCAATTTCAAACTTGGGGATCAAATTAATGATCATTTTAGTAGGATTTCCTATATAAACAATCTTCTAAACCCTAATTCAATATTCATTCATCATTCATTATCCATCTCAACTCAAGAAAGCTAAGGTTTTAGCATTTTAAGTCATCAAGATAGCTTTCTAAGGAATTCAAGGTCAGGTTATTCATCCATTTTTGTATCAATTCAAGATCTATCATAATTGAAAGTATCTAATAGCATTATTTCATGCTTCATTATCTTATTTTATTATTTTGGTTTAATTACCTAAAAGGGGTTTGACCAAGGCAAACCCCCATGCCCTAACAATCAATATTTTATATGTCTCTCTCCTTGTGTGATTATAGATTTGAGTACCTTGAAGGTTTGAAAATAATTTAAGAATAAACTAAAAACTTGTTGAAGTCATCTCCATATTTTCTAGGACAAAATATCCACAAAAAGTCACTCATAGTAGACTGAGTGTTTACATTTCCTATTTCATTTTTTTAGGAAATTCAAAGTGGACTCATTTTCCATTAGTGGTGAATGATTCCCACTATACCTATTTTTCAAAGGTTTCTACATATTTGGATACCCATTTATCGAAAGTAGGCTCCAATGCAGTTTTCTAGATCTGGGACTGATTCACCCAGAATGGCGAATGAGTCCTAGTAGGTTAAAATTTTAGGTTCAATAGTATTTCTAATCTTCATCCCAGCCTCTACACATTTTTAGGTGCACACTTTCTAATTTAATTTCCCATTCCATTGTACTTGCATTTCTATTTATCTCTTTAGGTATTTTTGCATATCACACTATGTTTTCAAACATCTTGCATTTCCTAGGTTTACATTTGGTAGTGAATCTCTTTTATCAATTTTCAGCCTTTAGGACAATCCCCTTTGACATATTTCAGTCTCCTTTGCATTGGAATCTCAAGGGTTTGTTCTTGAGTGAAGTGTTGATCTTTGTCTCTCTCCTTTTAGGTGCAAAACCCTAAAGGTGTAAGAGGTGACAAAAATATTTTTTTCATTTCAGTGAACTTGCTTTTCAAATACCTTATTTTTTTGATTTGGAGTCCACTATCATCATTAACTTTGCATTAATATTTTAATTGGTTAATTTGCATATTGGGTTTCTAAACTTTTGCATTAGTAACAGTTCATATAGGTTGCATTTTTGCATCTCAAATAATTGAAAATCATCTACAAATTGCATTTTCACTTAGGATACATCTCATACAACATTAAAATCATTAAAAATAAATAAATTTTTTATAAAATCTTGAAAAAAAATCCCACTGCGACTCATTCACCACCTTGGGAAAATTAGTTCATGTACACCCCTGAAACTACCATTTACAACATTAAAAACCCTGTTTTTAAACCTCTACTTCCATTAACTATTTGTATTAGTTGAATGAGTTTTTGTTACATGCATTTCATTAGATCTAGCTTAAATTAGCTCATTTCATGCATGGCTTAATTTCAAAGTTGCATTCTCACATTGTTACATAGCATAATCAGTCAATTGTCATCCTTAAAATCTAAAAAATTGCATTCCTCTTTTGCATGTTTTCTTTAGCATGGTTACTTTTCAAGTTTGTAGAATAATCATTACATCATGTTTTCATTACAAAAATCTATATTTATCATACTTCATGTTCTATTTTTAGATATTATTATGTGTTGTAAGAAATTTTTGTTAAGTGCATATGAATATGAGGTCCTTTCCCCTCTCCTTTTGTTCATCGTCATTTTCTCTTCTAGTATCCCTTCTGTGAGAGAGGTTAGTCTAGTGAAAGAAACCTTGGATAATCATAACAATCACATTTTTTCTTCTCCTATTATCTACTGTACTTGTGAAGAAGATATTATAGTGTTAGAAGAACCAATTCATGAGAGTTTTGAAAATCTGAGTTGTTTCTCTCCTCTTACCTTTCCTATTAGAGAAAAAAATACTAAAAAGGACAACATAACAATAAGTAATCATGAGGACAACACAAAACAACAAGAGATCGTTGATACCTCCCTATGTTCATCTCCTAACATCTTCTCCTCTTGTGATAGTGATGAGGATATGTTAGTGTTAGATAAGGAAAATTTCATGATTTATGATAATGCTCTTTATGATCACTTCCCTACCTATCCTATTTTGCAAAACATTATGGGCCAAAGGAATGCACTCATAAATGATCATGATAATCATACTCGTTCTTCTCCTAGTATCTCTCATAGCTATGAAGATGATGCTTTCATGTTGGAAAACACCATGGATGAGAGTAATGAGAATATTGTCCCCCCTTTCCTAATGTTCCTATCATATGGGAAAATATATTTGGTAAGCATGAAAATCATAGTTTTCCTTCTCTTGATGCCTCCCCTATTTTTGATGACGCTTCTTTACAAAATTTAACCATGGATGAACATATTACAAGCTCTCCTACTATGGTAGCTAATATGGAACAAGAGAATGAAACCTTAGAGAAAAATGACAATCAAATATAGCCTCCCCCTAATCTCCCCACTATCGATAAACAATAAAATCTAACCATTTATCATTCCCCTACTTGTGATGAAGTCACTTTAGAAGAACCAATTCTTGAATGTCAAGAACATTTAGTTTAAATTTCTTCTAATAACTCTCCTCCTAGGAAGGATATCATGGTTCAAGCAAAGGATAATATTGGTAATAATGATCTAGTGTCCTTAGAAATAGATGAGGAGGAAACATTATACTCTCACTTGCTAAGGGATATTAATATTATTCAACCTCAACTCATCATTTAACCACCATCACACAAAAACTTCAACTCAAAACAAACCCAAATTAATCCTCTCCCCAGCTAACAATAATGTATCATAGTAGTTGAGTCATAATACCGTTGCTTATACATATAACACTAGAAACAATCCACATCCGCAACAACCAATACCAACACCCCTATCTTTACCTAACTCCATCTTACCAGGTCCCCCTCGTTTACCTTAACAAAGTGGAAAGGAGTACAATATTGTTGAACAACTAAAGAATACTCCTTCTAAGATATAATTATGATACCTTATTCAAGCATCCCCTCACTACCACAACCTGATTCAAGCAGCCTTGCAACAGGTTCATGTCCCTTCTAATGTGCAACCAAATGATAGCATCCATGATTCAAGGCATAAACGTTGACATTGTTTTCCACCAATGTGAACTCCCATATTTGTAAGTGCAAAAAAGTATGATGCTTTCATGATCATAGCTCAATACAAATGAAAAGGGATAAAGAGAACTCTTGTAGATAGACACTCTTCCCTTGATGTGTGTAGTGTAAGACTTCTGGATAGTCTTGGCATTGATAAATCAAACATTCAACCTAATTCTTTATCTCTTAAGGGATTTGAAATGTCGAAAATAAACCACTTGGGCTGATCACTTTACCTATTATAGTTGGGAAGGCCACATTGGAAACATAGATTCATGTTATGCCTCATGAACTTTCATATAATCTTCTTTTAAGTAGACCATGGACTCATCCAATGAATGGGGTGCCTTTTACTCTTCATCATAAAATGAAATATATCTACAACAACAAAGTGTACACACTTGAAGTTGATCTTGAGCCTTTTAGTGTCTTACAACTTGAAAAAAACAAAGAAAATCCCTTGAAATCATTAACACCAACCACACAAGTAGATCCTATCCCACAACAAGACAAAGAAAACCACATTGAAGAAGTCATGAAGCTATTAGAAGATGATTGGGGTTCTTTAGATTTCAAATGTACATTCATGGGTGAGTACAAGATCATAAACATAGATTCAAATAAGGGACACAAAAAAGTAGTAATGTCAACACAAAACTTGGAAGACTCTTCGAAAGCATCTGCCTCAACCATTTTAGAACAAAAGAAAACAAATTACACAACAAAATTTGATGAACTCGGCAACGAACAACCACCCGATCCAAAAGCAATGACAAAGATTTATGGAAAAGGTTATGAACTTACAAAACAACTTGGATATAGTGGAAAAGGATGTGCTTCTAGAGAACAAAGTATATGTGTCCCCATCGAGACTAACACAAAAGAAAAAAATCAGGCTCTGGGTTATTATCTTTTGATATAAATAAACAAGCCTTCAATCAGCATTGACACTGTCACAAACGATTCCTCTAAAACAACTTTAATAGTAGTGCATTCTAAACTAATAGAAACTAGTGATCTTGATTGTTCTCCTTTTCCTGAAATGAAACAAACAAAGAAATATTTTCTTAATGTCAATGTCATCTCACAAAACACTCAAGATTTGAATTTGTCAAATTTTACACCCTCCTATAAAGGCCTGTAAAGGAGAGAACAAAATCTTTCAATCTAAGCATTCTTGTGTAGGTATGACATCTTGTACATCTAAGGAAGAGATATCTTTGTCACATAATAAAGGAACACCTTCTACCATTGATCAAGAGGGTATCTTGTCGATACTCCTCCAAGATCACTTGATATCCCTCCCTCCAAGAACACAAAATAGTTTTTCTTAAAAGAGTTTATTTTGTTCCTATCATAGAATTCATGGTTATGGTACTAATGAATGTAAGGATTTGAGTAGCAAAATCCTTGTCCTCATATGTCACTTGTCATTGTATCTTTTGGTTGGTTGATCACCTTTCATGAACATATAAGAGCAAGCTTGGGATATGGATGATGTGCCTTAAGTTGGCTCGCATGTGGCATACTACCTTTTTCATGATGTAGCTTATTAGAAACATATGACTTGGCATAGGGCTTTTCAACTAAGCTCTCATGTCTACTTCTACTTTAAAGAAATTTCTCACAGCCATTGTGTTAGCAACCACATACGTCAAGACTCATATTTCATTGTGCGATTTTCTTTTTCTTGTGATTTCCTCTCTTGGAAACATTAGGTACAATGTTGCCGAGGATGAGATCTTACACTTGTCCTCTCTTGGAAATAAGATGAGACCATTTGCACTTGTCCTCTCTTGGAAGCATTATGTACAATGTTCCCTAAGATGAGACCTTGCATGAAGTAAGAAAAATACCTTTGAACATTCCTTGCACTATTTTTCATTTACAATGTCTATGAGTTTCAAGCATATGAAGTTTTGCTTGCCTCATAGAAATCAAAGATCATCTTTCAGTGGCACCTTATCAAAGTTATCAGGAGGTATAAATTTTGTATGGTTGAGCAGGAAGCCCAATATGAGGCGTGACTTTCCCCATAGCCACTTGCATGTGTGTGAGTGCATACCAGCCATGAGTGTATGTTTCTCACCTTTTAGGACTTCTCACCTGACAAACAACCTATAGTTCTATTGCCTCAAAGTGAGTATGCATTTTTTGACAAATGGCCAAAATTTGATCCACAACATGTTGGAAAAATGGTTGAAGCTTGATCCACCTTTTTGTTTCTACTCATTTGTACTTCCTTCTAGCTAATTCCATTGCTTGATTATGTATCTTTTTTTGTTGCAAATCATTCTCCTTGTGTGTGGCTTTCTGTTCTTATGTTGGTTTGACTTAGGATCTTGAATCTTGGGGGCTTGACCTCCTTCATCATTGTTATCCTATACAATCTACATTGGCACAATTGGACCCCTCTTGAATGTCTACTTTAGTATGATTTTGAAGCAAGCTCGTCCTCTCAATAAACTGGGGGCTAAATCTAGTGTATAAAAAAGTACTCCTTACTTGACTCAAGAATAATCAATGATAAATTAGACTTAATATTGCCTTGGTCTAGTGTTGTGAGGTGTTTTACACATCCACATTAGTACTTGGGCCCTTGAAAACTACATAAAATGCATTTATTGATGTATTGTAAAGGTGTTGTAAAGTTTTGTAAATGACTTTCACACTTTTCTAGACTTTTATTAAGTATTTAAGTCTAATGGACCTATTTTTCCCCTTAATTCAATAAAATGTATTTAATTGCATTATCACATTAATCTAGAAGCCTTGTAAATTAAACTTAGTTTTAATCTAGTGTTGTAATGTTTTTTACACATTCACATTGGATCTTGTGCCTTCTAAGTTGTGGACCTCATTTTAATATTTTAGAGTGTATTTAATCACACTTTCACATTGATATTTGTGTACCTAGCCCTAACTACCCTTTATATAATCATTAATAGGCTCCTATGACCCCATATTGTCCATCCTAGGGCTTAATTTGAACAAAAATCTAACTAGATCAACATAAAAGCTTAATTTCTTCATTCCCCAACATCGCAACTAACAAAAGAGCCCATGTAGAACCCATTCACCACTTTGGTAAAATGAGTCCCATCCACATGGGGCCATTCGTCTAGGATAGCGAATGAGTCCCATTTGGGCCTTTTTCGAGGTTTGAGTGGGAAAAATTAGGGTTTAAGTTTAATTTTCTTGAATGTCAGCCTTGGGAATCAAATTAATGGGAATTTGAGTAGGATTTCCTATATAAAAAATCTTCTAAACCCTAATTCATTATTCATTTATCATTCATTATCCATCTCAAGTTAAGAAAGCTAGCATTTTAGCATTTTAAGTCATCAAGATAGCTTTCTAAGGCATTCAAGTGTAGATTCTTCATCCATTGTTTCAGAAATTCAAGATCTATCATCATGGAAAGTCTCTAATTTCATTATTTCATGCTTCATTATCTTATTTTATTATTTTGGATTAATTACCTAAAAGGGGTTTGACCAAGGCAAACCACCATGCCCTAAAAATCAATATTCTCTCTCTCTCTCTCTCTCTCTCTCTCTCTCTCTCTCTCCTTGTGTGATTGTAGATCTGAGTACCTTTAAGGCTTCAAAATCATCAAAGAATAGGTTGAAAACTTGTTGAAATCATCTCCCTATTTTCTAGGTCAAAATAAACATAAAAAGTCATTTAGAGTGCCAAAAATCAAGGTTTTGGATCTAGACACCTGGAGGAACAGAAAGAGCAGACTGAGAGTTTTTGTTTCTACTTTCAAGTTTTTCATAAAAGTTAAAGTGGACTCATTCACCATTAGTGGTGAATGAGTCCCACTATATCTATTTTTTAGAGGTTTCTACAAATTTGGATACCCATTTTTCCAAAGCAAGCTCTAATGTATTTTTCTAGATCTGGGACTGATTCACCCAAAATGGAGAATGAGTCCCAGTAGGTGAAAAATTCAGGATCAACAACATTTCCAGTCTTCATCCTAGCCTCTACACATTTTTAGGTGCACAATTTCTATTTTACTTTCCTATTTTGTTGTACTTACATTTATATTCATCTTTTTAGGTCTTTTTGCATATCACACTGTGTTTTGAAAAATCCTGCATTTTCTAGGTTTACATTTGATAGTGAATCTCTTTTATTAGTTTTAATCCTTTAAGACAATCCCCTTTCATAGATTTCAATCTCCTTTGCATTGAAATCTCAAGGATTTGTTCTTGAGTGAAGTGTTGATCTTTGTCTCTCCTTTTACATGCAAAATCCTAGAGGTGTAAGAGGTGACAAAAATCTCCATTTCACCAAGATCAATCTTATTTCTCAAGAACTTAAGGATGGGAAGATCTAAAAGTAATCAACTAGGTGTAGGAGAATTTAAGTGTTGAAAATCCTTGAAATTATATCAAAGACACCTTGATATAATGGGTTCTACTCTAACTTCTAGATGGCTTGGAATGAGCCAAGTGGAATAAAATGATCAATAAATGACAAGTGGTGATACATTGGCATGGAATGTTTAGAAAAATGGTAAGGGATGTGTCACCAAAAAGCATATACCTTTCTTGATATGGGAATAATTAATGATAAATTATACTTAATAAGGCCTTGATTTGGTGTTGTGAGGTGTTTTATGCATCCACACTAGGTTGTGGACCCTTGCAAACTGAATAAAACACATTTAACGATGTCTTGTGAAGGTGTTGTAAAGTGTTGTTAAAGACTTTCACGTCTCTCGAGACTTAATGGACCTATCTTTCCCATCATACAACATTGTAAAATGTATTTAATGGAATTCTCACATTAATCTAGAAGGCTTTTGAATTAAACCTAATTCTAATCTAGTGTTGTAATGTGTCTTACACATTCCTGTTGGATGTTGTGCCTTTCTAGGCTATGTGGACCTCATTTTAATGATGTAAAGTGTGTTTAATGATAGTTTCACAGTAAAGTTTGTGTCCCAAGCCCTAATTACTCTTTAAATCATCATTAATAGAGCCCTATGACCCCATATTGTGCATCCCAAGGTATAATTCGATCAAATACTAGATAAAATCACCATACAAACCTAATTTATGCATTCTCTGGCAATCTAGCTGGCAAAAGGGCCCCTCTAGGACTAAGTCGCCCATCTCAGTGAATGAGTCCCTGCCAGGTAGGAATAAGTCTACCAGCATGGCAACTTAGTCCCATTTGGGTGTGTAGACACGTGAAATTGACATCATGCATTTGATTAGGTCATATTCATCCATTCATCAAATAAATTAATTTTATTGGATCAATCTCCTAAAGTCATCAATTTAAATTAAATAAATCAACTTTATTTAATTTGATCCTAACATCACCTCCTTGATTAAATAAATTACACCTTTATTTAATTAAGTCTTAAATTACTTTCCATCCCTTTTGATTTAAATAAATAAAAATATTTAAGTCAAATGGGTCAAAACCCTTAAACATCATCTAAGTTAAACTAATCTTGATTAACCTAATCTAATCACCCATCACATCCTCTAGCTTTTTCCACTTGCATCAATAAAGCATTTTAATTCATTTATAAATTCATCATTTTCCATCAACATGGCATCTTTGAGGAATATTCCCTCAAATTTGAATTCAAAAACAAGTTGACATGTACATCCAACAAAGCATTTATGAGCTCTTACATGGCTCTTACATGTCTCTTGCAAAGGTCAAACTTAGTATTTAACTCTCAAATTCAAATTTGAATCTCCCCCTCTTTGGCACATTAGCCAAAACTTGCACATTCCTCAACCTATCACAATGTGACAAGTGGCTTCATCTCATTGGTCAAATCATTATCCCACATTTCTCTATTTTGAGCTATCTTCTAACTTGAAAATCTATATATGGAAGGCTTATTCTTCATCAAACCATCCACAACTCTCATGAAAAGTTACTATCTTCAATTGAGAACTAATTTTTCCCATCACCAATGCATTGCATCATTTGAGTTTTAGCAAGGATTGGGAAAGGGTCATTGGCACAATTGAAACCAATCCAATATGGAATAGGTACCTGTCTTGCTTCTATATGTCTCTTTGATCTTCTTTGTTATTTGTTTGCATCTTTGGAGCATGACATTGTTATTTCATAGATGCATTTGATGAATTTGCATATGACTAACCCATTACTTAATGTGCATTTGAGGTTATGAGTGTTTGTAGATTTTGAAGGGTGCTCACATATGGTGGTAGGAGGGCTACTATTGAAATTCTTAGTTTTCCAAAGTTTCAAATAAATCTATTTGTCTATATTGCGCAAATCTCATTGATTATCTACGAACTGTTGTTATATATATGTTGATTACATAGATTAATCAAACTAGGATTTGAAGCATTGTATATAAGAGAAACCCGGATTTTTTTACATTATTCTCTTGATTGAAATATATTGAACTTCTATTTTTTATCAGGATGTAGTTATATTAGAAAATGGCAGGGTACTCTATTTTTTTATTGACACGCATTTATATGGGAACACTTTTTGAAATGCATGTATAGATCCACCTTATCTTTTCTTCTTCATTTTGCAAACATGTCTGCCACTATATTTCCAACTGTAACATCTGACAAAGTTTTTGTATGATTTATGTTTTGATGGATATCTCCCGCCTTTCAAAAAGTTGCATTTTTAGCACAGGGAGGATACTGGTCAATGGTTGACAATTTGGCTTTATACCAGCCATTCACATTTACTTTTAAAGGCATTTGAAATAACTTTTAGGTGCATGCATTTGCTTGAAAGTTATTTTGTTAAAGACATTTACTGCCTGTCTTTTCATGCATATGCCAATTTCCTTAGCTTGGAAGTTTCCTACAAAACAAGTCATTCTCAGCCTTCCCCACTGTCGACACTAATAAATAGAAATTACTGACTAGTATTCTGATCATGTTGGATTAACTGTGGTGTGAGGTTTTGTGTGCTATTGATGCTGACAACTTATATTTGGTATTCTCTACTAAAGCAAATATTTATGACATAGACTTGTCGTTTTGGTTTATTTTGTCACTAATATGTGTATTGTAGTAGTATCCAGACAGGACAGACATCACTTAGATTTGTAGCTGGTATATATCATCATTGTGGGTGAGCTTTGATGCTTGGTGATTAAGTTACCAACCCCTATTGGCAATGACTTAATGAAATGCACTAAATGAAAATGTCTTCAAACTACGAACAAACAGGTACAAAGCTTATGTTTGATGAAATGGACCGCATAAGAGGACTGCCTGTGAGGTCATTTTTTTTGGCGTCCGTGACGTATTAAACATGGTGTGTTGGAATTTATTTGACCTTTTCTCTCAAATTTTGCACTATTCTATCTCAAACAATAATTACTTCATAAAAGGTTTTCTTTGAGATTGAATATAATCTATCTAAAGCACACACGTTCAAATCTTGTGCAAGCGTGACATTAAGGTTGTCGGGCATGAGTCTCAAATGGACAAAAATTGTGATGTAATTATTGGGCGATAACCTGTACATTGTTGGGCATGAATATTTATCCGAGCACATCATACATGAGGTTTGGTGTGTCTTTACTTGCTAGAAAAAAATTAAATGCTGCTATTGGATGTATTTTGAGCATCGTGGGGCATGGATGCAAATATGGGCATGATTTTTGAGCAACTTATAGCCACACATCAGTTGCCTATCTTTGCTTTATCAACCTAATTTAATTTGTGCATAATTTTGAGGTAATTATCTTATTTCAATTTATAAATCAGATTCAGGGTTATCTAGTAGGGGAAGGTGCAGATACGGGGACCCAAATAGTGGTTACTTTTATTCACCATCACTATGATACTCAACATTAATTCCCTATTCTGTTTTTGATGATTGGATGGAAAATGAACTATGCTGCCATAATGCACTCATTAATCTTGTTCATTTATTGGTACTGGGGTATTTATTCTTGCTAAAATAGTTGTTTTTCCTAACTATGCCATCAAAGTATCGTGAATTGCTTGAGGTTCATGGTAGAGTCAATAGAGCTTCTAGTCATAACGTGTGGTCCCATCCTTAAAAGTGTTATGTGCATAATCTGCCTATCCTTTATGGAGACAGCTATATTTTCAAACATCAATGTACTCTGTCTATGTTGCGACATGCTTTGTTTATGTTGTTGTCATTAATATTGATGTATTTCTCAATACTGTTATTTATCTTATTCATATTATTGACTCTGCAATTAAAGCCTACTTGGTATTCTTATTGAGGAGATCTTCTTGCATTAACATCTTTATGTGCATATCTTATCTGCAGTGATATCTTTATGTAGAATCAGTCATTTTTGTTCATCAATAATAACCAAGTGAAGTCATAGATAAGCAACCGCTAGCTAGAGATATGATCCATAAAATGCATAAGTCAATGCATTCATTAAATTCATGCTAGTTGGAAAATCATGGATCTTGTTGGATATTCATGCTAATATTTGTCTTTCTATTGCAGAATCCTACAAATAGAATTAATTATTACAAGATCCATTTATTGATGCTCCATTTTCTAATCATTAGTCTCTTCATTTAAAATCATCCTATTGGTTGAGGTTATTAACCATTAGTATTTTCATTTGAAAACATCCTATTGGTTGAGGTTAATGCTTAAGAAAAATTTAATTAGATTTCTTGATCCTCACATGATTTTTTTTATCTTAGGGGGAAAAGGAAAATGAGGAAGGCGAAAAGAAAACGAAGAAAAACAAAGGTGTAAAGGACAAGTAAAGAGAATAGATTTTCGTTTGCAAGATGCAATCTTTGGAAGAATCTTGGAGAATGGAGCATTAAATTCAGAGTTTATAGAGTGTTTTTTAATGCTTGGATCCTCCATTTATTGCTTTAATTTTTTGTTTTAAGCCAAGTAGATCATTGTTTGTTTTCAAAGTTGAATTGAAATTAAAAACTAGAAATTGAGTAGTCTTTACTTTTGGGCTAAAAAAATTGAACAAGAAACTTCACACTTGATATTGGTGTTTTAAAATGAACTCGTCATTGCTTTGGGATTTAAAATGAACATGTATCTTTTATGCTTTGTAATATTTTTTGCAAAATAATCTCATCTAAAAAGGCGTATGCACTTCTCTCACGCTTCACAACGACCTTGAGAATCAAAAGTCTTTTTGATGACATTAAGTTGCATAAAAGATTTCCTTCACACTTCATTTTTGAGGTTTAAAAATTGAACAAAACACTTTGCGAGTGTGGGTAAACCTATTGCATGTGTTCTACCTTTATTTCTAAAATGAAGGTTGCTCAAAGTATGAATATGTTTGCTCGCTTTTGTCTATCTTAGAGGGCCTTCCTTGGGGAAAAAGTACTCACCCAAGGGAATGACTCAATCGGTAACACTCTGAACCCAAGAGTATTTTCAGCTGGGATATAAATGTGGGTACTGGAGTAAACACCAATATCATGTGGTTGACTCCGATAAGATGGTTTTGAAAAGGGACTCTCACCGTATGGGTCAATCTCCACAAATGGAAAGTTTGAACTAAAGCCCTTGTTTGTAGTAACCAACCAATCCATCCAATGATTTTATCAAAGTGCTACATTGGAACTTAGATTCCAAGAAGTTACTTGCCATGTTTGATCTTGGTTAAAATATAGAGGTTAAGACTTCATTCTTAACATACCTTTATATTTTTTCCTTCGTTGCATGTAAACTAATCTCTTCTACTATGAAGGGAATGAGGCAAGCCCACCAAGAAAAACATACCAATTGAGCTAGGATGTTATATTGCTTGTGAGTCAATTGAAAAAATAGTTCTTGTATCCAAAACATTGAAAACCAACATTCAATGAATCATCAGAATTTCAAACCCTTTGGGAGAAACAAATACCTTTGAAAAGTCCTCATGTTATTGCTTGTCCCTAGGGGTTATTATCTCTAGAAGGCTTCTAAACACTAAGACCTATATCTCAATTTTTTCATTCCAAAGTCAACAATAGGAAACTATGTTCTTGAAACCTTGATTTTCACATGATAGACCTTGTGGAATGAAAAGGAATTAAGACAGACATTCAGTTTAAAAACTAAGCAAGAAGTGTATTTGTGGTAAAAGAAAGTCAATAACTCAAATTGAACCCCACACATGTGCTTTTTTATCTTTTTATTGTCTTTCGAGCAAACATTGGTCTTTTGGTTTGAATTAATCTTAGAGAAAAGGAACGCTCTTCACTATCTTGGCCTAGTAAACAAGTCCTTATTAAGCTAATTTAGGATCAAATCAAACACTTCATTCATTAAAACATTTATCATCCCATCCCACCAAACAACTTTAGAACTTTGGAAACATCATTCTAGACTTGGGTAAATCATAAAAATCAAAATCACCTTGTTTAGTTAGGTGTATGGGAATGCATCCTTTCTCATACATTTAATTGAATTAGCAATCCTTTGAATAAGTTCATCCTAAGATAACATCTAACATCTTAGGGTTTACAAGTTCACTATCCAAATCAAACAATCAAAATCAAGCCCTAAGTCTAGCATTGATACAAAGTCCCTAAATGTTCAACACTCATATCATTCACCCTTTTTTCATCCTTCATCTCATCATTGGTCCTAAGAACCTTAGAGGTCACTTTTACAAAAAGGTCAAAACACAAGAGGAACATGGAATATAAACTTGATCCATACATCATGAGTAATCCAAGTCAACTAAGCTATCAAAGTCTTACAATGCTAATTAATTATCAACACTCACATTTATACAAATCATACATGGGATCATTACCTTCCACAAATGTCAATAGTATAACAAATGTGAGTATTCCCAAATCAAATTTTGGGACACCTTTCCTGATGGTAGATTTAAATCCAAGTCCAAACCTACAAATCCACCAATCGAACAATCAATGCATGAGCCTTCAAACAAAAAATGTCATCCCACCAAATCCCTACATGCCAAATGAGAATGTACCAAGTACAACGTTACCAAACATGAATGTTTTGAGTCCAAACTTGGTAAAATTTGGGATAAATATGTCTGTGAATCACTCAAATGTTGTTTAAAGTCCAAACACGATGATAACGACTCCATATATTGATCCAAGTCAAGGTAACACCATGCAAAATAAAAGATACCTAAATCAAGGCAATGTGATTCCCAATCACAACAATGTTCAATTTCAACCTATCATGCCAAATCTGAGTGTCATCCCAAATCATAACATTATCCAAGATCAGTTTGTCCATGATCACATTCAAACACCACAAGGGAACATTCCAAATTTTCTTCAATAAAAGGAACATCAAGGGAATCAAATTCAAAATCAAGATCAAATTTCACTAGAGAAACTTGCTTCACATGCCAAACTAATTGAATTATTGAGCCAAGAGATATCTTCACTCCAAAATCAATACACCCATCCATTGGTTAATCCATGTCATCAAAGTAGTGAGTTGTGTCCACAACAATGTCAAGAACAATATTTCCAATGTCAAGAAGTTGGACATCAAGATCAACCCCATCTTGAAGATCAATCGCCACATCTCCAAAATCAATCACCACAAGGTCAATTTAAATTGAAAATCTCACAAAGAAACAAGCGAAAATACACACCACTTGGGAGACCAATCAAATTAGTCCTGCAACAATTGGTACAAGAAAATTTCATCTAAATCCTCGTTTATGTGAACTATCAAGAACCAAACATAAAACCTCCAGGGTATAACAAGAAGCACCTTTGTGATTATCATAGAATAAAGGGACACAGAACATCAGATTGTGTTTAGCTCAAAAAACTCATCCAAGACCTGATTGATCAAAAGATAATCACTATTGGCGACAATGATAGCATTGGAAATCTCTCCACCACAACTTTTGAGAATAAGGATCAAGATCAATCCATCATTGAGCACCTTGAATCTATTTCTACTTCATCCAATGATCAAATCAACATATGTCAAGAGTCACTTTTCAATCATGATCAAATTCCACCAACCAAAAATCATCCAATCGAATAAATGCCAACATCACTTGACCCTATGGTTGAAGACATTGGAAATCCCTCCACTACAATTTTTGAAAACAATGATCAAGATCTATCCATCAATAAAGATGTTTTCACCTCATCCAATGAGGCATCGACCAATGATCATGTTGAAAATGTCTCTACATCACCTAATGAGTTAGAGGACACATCTCAAGAATTTATTCTAAATCATGATCAATATATCTCACCAAAGTCTAGCAATGGTCCTTTCCAAGACATATTGACATCCTTCAACCTCATGATTGTCGATATTGAAGAAATCTTACACTTGATCCCAATTCACTCAAAGATCAAGAGGATATTGAGCCAATTCCTATGCCTAATAAAGATATCCAAGAACCCTTTATAAGCAATCCATCTTTTGAAATTGACCCATGTCAAGAACTTAATCCAAATCATGTCAAAAGCAACTCTGAAATCATTCAAGATCAAGAATTTGTATCTTCAAGATACTACAATAATCTAATGGACAGTCTCCTATCTATGCAAGACAATCATATCCATGTAGCACACACTCCTCCATCTACCCATGAGATGCTTTCTATGGATGGACACATAGAGGATCTTCATTCAGAATAGGATTTCTTTACTCCTAATATTATTACACAAAAAGAGTAGGTTATTGATTCTTATAGTCAAACTTAATTATCAACATCAGGTTCAGATATATCCCTAATTCAAACTGAGGACATCAGGTATGTGGATATCTAGAATTATCCACTCAAGCAAACAAGTCAGATAGAACATTATAATCTAGAGTTAGCAAAGCATCCAATCAAAATAACATCATTTGTAGTGGTCATTTATCAGAGAATGCACTCTAAACAAAAGCTCTTGGAATAGGAAGAATCAAAGCATGAAGGTACTACTTCCACAGTACTAGGGGAAACTTTATCTAATGAAAGCATCAACATAGGCAACACAAAGAATCTTTATGGTTAAACCATTGTCAATACTACAACCAGCCACGTCATGAATCTTCATCCACCCATCACCCCATCCACGAATTGGGACCAACATCAAAAGAAAGATTTGAATCAAAGAATAAAGAACATTATCAAAGAAAAATAAGATAAGAAGCATAATGGACAAATAAAATACACATGGATACCAAAGAATACAAAGAAAGATTATCCCTATCAAACTCCATTAGTCAAAGAAACTATGGGGAAAAATAAAAGGGAAAAGTATCCATCAAAGATGTCCACAAAGAAAAGCAAGCTTTTCAAGCCATGTACAAAGTATATCAAGCAATTGGTCCTACTTCCAAAGTGTTGTCATAATAGTGGTTTACAATTCCCCGAGGAACGAATTTTAGCTTAAATCACATATTTTTAGAAAATATAATGATTTAAGCCTTAAAAAGTTCCATTTTAAGGATTCCAATTGAAGAGGGTTTGATCAAATCACCTTAGATCAAACCCCCTTGGATAGAACCTCCCTAGTTTTAAACCATACCTATAAATGCGTCTCCTTTACACCTATCAAAATGCTGATAAAAAATCACTTTTGATTTAGCTTTTGGGGGATCAAATGAATTCATTTAAAATTTATTTCAAATGATTATGGTATTCCTCAGAACAAGCTATCCAATGAATATAATTTTAATATGTTTTGGTTTTGTTATGTATTTGTTTTTTAAGTTTTATTAAACATAGGTTTTTCATCGAAAATGAATTTATTTGCTTCACATGTGGAAAAATAGAAGATTATCAAAAAAATTGAAAAAATATGAGTGCACTAGATATTGAAGTCCTTGATCCAACAAAATAAAAAATAAAAAATTGACATATACAAAAAAGTTAACATTATATGGTCGCTACTGTCTGAATTGTAATTTGTTTGACTTTGAAACTTGATTAAGGAAAAAAATATTCAATAAAAACTATCTAACCAAGTGGAAGCACTAGATATCAGAGTTACAAATCTAAATTTGAAAGAATTAGAATTTATCATTCATGGAAAAAATTTATGCATTATACAAGCGTCACTTTTAAAAATGTTGTTTTCTGAAAAAAATCAATTTTCGGGAGATGGAAAAAGAAGTGCAATTTGATTCCAAAATTTTGAAAAAACTTTTTAAATCTATAGACAAAAATTTGATGAGACTCTAGTTTGCACCATCTTTCAAATTCCTTCACGGTTTAGCGGCTATAGGCCCTAATGTGAAGATCAGCTTAAAAATAATAATTTCGGTCCAATTTTGGCCAAAAATTGTAAACCACTATTATGGGGATCACCAATGCACACTTTCAGATCCACCCATCATTGCTCATCTTCCCAAGTTTGGAGATTCAAAGGTTCCAAACTCACAACCAATCCATCTTTTATCCCTAAACACACTCCATCCACACCTCCACGCATGATATCCAATTCTCAAATTCAACCATTATTGGCAACACCCTTCATCATAAGGATTCCAAAGGCACTCTATCACGATGTGCGCACAAAGACAGAGATAACCCGGTATCAATAAAGTAGATCAAGAATCCCAAAAGTTTCATTCAAGTGCGCGTATCTTAAAGTAGCTTCTTCATGATATCGATGGCACATTATGATAGGGGCATCTACATCGCAACACTTGTGATTCAACACAAGCTTAAAATCTTTCAAAAATAAAAAATATAAAAATCCAAAAAAAAATTATAAAAAGGATTGAAAATAGTAAAGACAAAAAATTGTTCTCTAGTGAAAACCACTACGGTGGCACTTTGGGGAAGACCATGATGAAAACCTAGAAAACAGGCATCATGTGTAGAATCGAGCATCTACATGTGCTAGTTCAGTTGAAAACATCTCATCTCAGCCATAATAAATCCAACATTCCATCCATCTCATACATAATAAATCCATTCATCCATAAACCATTTATCCAATATGGATCCATCTGCATACAAAGTCCAAGTTATCTTGATCTTGAAAAAGTTTGGGCACACTTTACACTTGCTTATGGTAAACATCTTGACATGGGTTGTTTTCATTGATCCTATCCTATGCAACATTATCTATGCCATGAAGTATTATCCAAACGAGTACATGTTCTTTATCTGAATGCCTTATCTTATCACAAGATAATCCATATCCATCCATCCATACACCTATCCAAGGCCCACCCATGACATTCCATACATTTCTAGACACTAGGGGCAGATATTTAGATCTTGCTTCAGAATAAATCTTGATCTATATCCTCCAACTTATGTGGTGATCCGAACATTGGCAAACGTGAAATAAAATTGGTCCACCACTTGTGAGAAAAAATCCAAATTACTAGCCCATGGCACATTTTGACAAGAAGATGTTCCTTATCAAGTTTTATCTTCAATCAAACATCTATCCAAGCAATCAATATTAGTCGCATCTAACACACCCTTCAAACATCACATCAAATCATTCAAACAACTTTTGTTCCAAAATCAAGCTTCATCAATCATGATTAATCAAATCCAATCAAAAAAATCATCATCTCAGGATATCCTTGTGTTGCTTAACATTATCCTTGCATTGTTGTGTATCCTCAACAATGTTATCATCATCAATCTATCATCACCTTGGGATATCCATCCCATCAACATCCTAATCCTTGTGTTGTGTAACACTATCCTTGCATTGTTGTGCATCCTCAACAATGTTATCATCATCAATCCATCGATTCAATCAGTCAACCTTAGCTTGGTTTTAAACAAAATCCTAAATAGAACACTAATAGCATTAGACACATCCTTATCCAAAATGCCAAAATCATGTGAAAATCCAAAAACATTCAAAACACATAAAAAATCCAAAAACACTCAAAAAGTCAGAAAAACATCAAAAACATTGACATCCGAACTACATTGTCTCTGAGCTTAAACGTAGGCAAGGCTAATCTTTGATCAGCCCCCAAGACATCAAAATCCAAAACCATTCAAAAAAACACAAAATCCAAAAATATTCATAAAATATCATAAAACCCCAAAACATTTGAAAAAATAAAAAATCAAAACATTTATAAAATCTCAAAAATACCAAAAACAACCTCAAAATATTCCAAAAACGTCAAAAAAATCCAAATATTTGAAAAAATCCATCTGTTTCATCTCGATTTCACTTGAAATAATCAATCATCCAATAATAAACTAATTGTCACCTTCATCCTTTGGCAACACAAACAAAAACAATCACAACAATCAGCAAAAGCAAGCTTCCAACACAAAATCAAAATTGAAACAACAAACTTTTAAATGAAAAATCAAACTCTTGATCATTTTCAAACATGTCAATCAACTTTATATCAACAGCCTATCAATCAACTTATCAAACCATCATCATCCTATACAATGTGTGTCCTAGGATATATCGTTCCAACAATGGACATCATTTTGAATATCACCTTGGATTCTTATCCTATCAAAATACATCCCTTTAGCTAAAGGTATGAAGAACATTGGCTTGTTTGTGTACTTGATCTTTTCTTTTGATTTATCTTATTGCGCTCATTCCAAGGACCTCTTGATGATATCCGAACAAAGGATTTAGAGAGATAGGAATGGGGCAACGATCATTATCCTTTTGTCTATTGTTCTTGTTGGACACTCTTGTAATATAACTTGGTGAATACTTTCTTTGTTAGGTACGTCCTAGCAAGGTTTATGTATGTCAAGTGTGAACACAAATACTCCTATCTGTTTGTCGAGTCAAAGTCCATCGCATCAAGGTTCTTTATACCTTGATGCATCATACCTACATGTGTTATCAAACATAAGGTAAATAGCCCTTTTAAAATCCCAATCCTTGATAAGTGAATCATCTATCATCATCATCTCTAATAAAGTCTCATCAGATCATGGACTTGTTGGATCCTCTTGTCATCACCTAATTTCTTCTTTTCTGCACTAACATCACGTCATGAATAGTTAATCATCATCACCAGTGCATCCGTCCTGCATTCATCAGTATTATGCATATGACATGCATGTTCATCAACATAATATAGATCTATTAGTCTAACCATCTCATAAATCATATATTTGCATGACACATCCATTGTATAATCATAGCATATCACATCATCCATCTCATCCATCTCAAATCATATCATCATTTAAGTTGTTTAGGATAATATAGATTGGTTATTCTAAGCATCTTAAAATCATCTCATTTGCATCATCATCATAACCATCCATATGTCTATCTTGAACCTCTTTATCATGAGATCGACCCTCAAATTAAATCTTTTCTCTTGATCTCTCGAGGGGGCAATGTACCAATGTTCTTTCCGCTAGGGCATTCGAAAAAAAAAAAATTGAATTTTGATCGTGGAAAGTTTATTCTTTGAACCAAAGCAACAAGTACATTGCTTCACAGAGGGGAAAAATGTAGACACACGAAATTGACATCATGCATTTGATTAGGTCATATTCATCCATTCATCAAATAAATCAAGTTTATTGGATCAATCTCCTAAAGTCATCAATTTAATTAAATAAATTAACTTTATTTAATTTGATCCTAACATCACCCTCCTTGATTAAATAAATCAAACCTTTATTTAATTAAGTCTGAAATCACCTTCCATCCCTTTTGATTTAAATAAATCAAAATATTTAAGTCAAATCATGGGTCAAAATCCTTAAACATCATCTAAGTTAAACTAATCTTGATTAACCTAATCTAATCACCCATCACATCCTCTAGCTTTTTCCACTTGCACCAATAAAGCATTTTAATTCATTTATAAATTCATCATTTTCCATCAACATGGCATCTTTGAGGAATATTCCCTCAAATTTGAATTCAAAAACAAGTTGACATGTACATCCAACAAAGCATTTATGAGCTCTTACATGTCTCTTGCAAAGGTCAAACTTAGCATTTAACTCTCAAATTCAAATTTGAATCTCCCCCTCTTTGGAACATTGGCCAAAACATGCACATTCCCCAACCTATCACAATGTGACAAGTGGCTTCATCTCATTGGTCAAATCATTATCCCACATTGCTTTATTTTGAGCTCTCTTCCAACTTGAAAATCTATAAATGGAAGGATTATTCTTCATCAAACCATCCACAACTCTCATGAAAAGTTACTCTCTTCAATTGAGAACTAATTTTTCCCATCACCATTGCATTGCATCATTTGATTTTTAGAAAGGATTAAGAAAGGGTCATTGGCACAATTGACACCAATCCAATATGGAATAGGTACTTTTCTTGCTTTTGTATGTCTCTTTGATATTCTATATTATTTGTTTGCATCTTTGGAGCATGAAATTGTTATTTCATAGAAGCATTTGATGAATTTGCATATGACTAACCCATTACTTAATGTGCATTTGAGGTTATGAGTGTTTGCATATTTTGAAGGGTGCTCACAAGTTCATTTTCAAGGTTTGAGCCAGAAATTTTGGATTTTAAGTTTATTTCACCTTCATGTTGGCCTTGGGGATCAAATTAATGAGAAAATAAGGTGAATGGCCTATAAATACAAGCTTCTAAACCCTAAATCAAACCTCATCATTATTCATCCATCATTCATCATGTTCTAAAGTCAAGCAAGCTAGGGTTTTATCACTCCAAGTGATCAAGATAGCATTTTTTAGACATTCAAGGGAAGATTCTTCATCTTTTTCTACAAAAAAATAAAGATCAATTATCATGTAAAGTATTTAACTCCATTGTTTCATGCTTCATTACATTCTTTCTTCATTTTTGTTTAATTACCTAAAAGTGGGTTTGACCAAGGCAAACCCCCATGCCCTAACATTCACCATTTCTTTCTCTTTCATTGTGTGTTTGTAGATTTAGGAACTTTTGAGGGTTTGAGAATCATTGAAGGATAAGTTTCAAATTTATTGAAGGCATATCCTTGTTGATGAAGTCAAAACATCAACAAAAAGTCGCTTTCAAGCCCAAAAACTAGAGTTTCACAAGCGGACACCTGTAAAGAATCAAAGTGTAGACCGAGGGCTTCTGTTTCCACTTTCAGATTTTTAGAAATTTAGAAGTGTACTAAGTCACCAACAATGGTAACTTAGTCCCTCTAAACCTACTTTCTAGAAGTTTCTATAGATTTCGATACCCATTTGGCTGAAACAGGCTCTAGAGTAGTTTTTCTAGATCTAGAACTAAGTCACCCAAATTGGCACAAGTGTCCCAATTAACTTCTACATCAGTTTCATCAGAATTCTAGACGTCCATTCCATCCTTTTTCAGCCTTTAGGTGCACACATTCTATTTCATTAGGTCATTTATCACATGCTTGCATATCACAATGTGTTTTCAAGCATCTTGCATATCTTAGGTTTTGCATTAATAATTATATTTGCATTTCATTTTATTGCATTATACATCATATTTAGGCATACTGCATCTATCCATACATTAATCTTGTATGTATACATTATGATTTTTAGGTCTGTTTCTCTCCTTTTAGGTGAAAAACCCTAGAAGAGCTAGAGCATCTTGGACACCCAAAATTAGTGTCCACATTTTGGTGAAAATGACCTTAGAACAATCCATTTTATGATTTTGGAATCCATCCTCACCCTAGATCTAGCTTGCATTAACTTTTCTTTAGTTAATTTTCATTTTAGAGGTTCAAATTTTGCATTAGTGAAAGTGCATATAGGTTGCATTTTTAGTATCTCTAATCATTGAAACTTTCTGAAAGTCTACATTTTTAACTTAGGTCTGTATCATAGAACTCATGAAACATAAAAATACACCAAAAAAATATGAAAATTCTCAAAAAAATACCTACTGGGACTAATTCACCACTTTGGGCGACTTAGGCCCTATTCAGCCTCGAAACTATCATTTACAGAGCTAAAAAAATTGTTTTTAAGCTTTTGTTCACTTCCCTTATCCATCTGTATCAATTGGTTGAGTTTTTGTAACATGCATTTCATTAGATTTAGCTTAAAATAGCTCATTTCATGCATTTCTCAATTTAAAATTTATATTTCAACATTTCATCTTTCCGGTTGTTGGATAATGTAATTATAAAATTACCTTATTTCACATTTGAAAATCACATTTAAACATTTCCCTTTAATTCATTGCATTTCACTTGATTTAGTTTCTCATGTTAGCATGTGTTCTCTTCAAGCATTCCATGTTTCTATAATATCAAGTGGTTTGTACCTATCAAATTTGTAAGAATGTCATACCACAAGAGGATGTAAGTGTAGATAATCATAACAATCATACTTGTTCTTCTCCCAATACCTATCCTATTAGTGATGAAGGTATCTTGGTGAAAGAAGATACAAGCATTGAGAGTTTTGATTGTACCTCTTCTCTTCAACCTTTGGAAGACATTAGAAAATAAGAGGATGAGATCATAAAAACATTCCTAAACATCACCTTACCTAGTCTCTCCAACCATGACAATCAAACTTGTTCTTCTCCTCATATTCCTCGTTGATGCCAAGAGGATAAGTGGATGTTAGAAGATATTCCTATTAAATGTCATGAGAATATTGACCCTCCATTCCCTAATGCTCCTACCGTTTGTGACAATCTATTTGAAACTCATAGTGGTACTTCTCTCGATGCCTCCCCCACTTGTGATGAAGCTATTTCAAACTTGGATGACCATACTGTAAGCTCTCCTATTAGGGTAGATAATATGGAACAAGAGAAGGAGACCTTAGAGACCAAGTAAAATCAAATGGGTCCTTCTCCTACCATCACCACTCTCGATAAACATGAAAATCAAACCATTGATCATTCCCCTACTTGTGATGTAGTAATGTTAGAAGAACCAATCCCTAAGTTTCAAGAACATTTGATTCATAGTTCTCCTAAAAACTCTCCTTCGAGGGAGAATATCACAGTGCTAGAACATGACAACAATAGTAATGTGTCTTAGATAAAAAGGTGATTTTAGATTTCCCTTTATTAGATATACATCAAACCAAGACCACTAAGGTTATGAATGCACAAGTGTCCATTAGATCCCCCTCGATCAATGGACCTCATACATATCCCATAGGATATCCTAAGAACCATCTAATTCTCTACCCACCTTCACACAAACAACAAACTCTAAACCAATTTGAACTCATCCTTTTATCCACCATCACATAAACCTCCACCTCCACCTAAACCCGAGTTTACCCTTTACCCACCTAAGCATGATGTTGTTGCTCACAAACACTACATTAGAAATAATCTACAACCACAACAACCCACCCCAACACCATTACTTTTTCTTAATCCCATATTTCCTAGTACTCCTCGATTAACTCCTAAGGAGTATGATCTTGTTAAACAACTAAAAAATATTCCTACAAAGATATCCCTTTGGGACCTTCTTCAGAATTCACCTATGTATCACATTATGCTTCAAATGGCCTTACAACAACTTCCTATCCATTCTAATACAGAACCAATTGATATAGCAACCATAATCCATGGAATAAACAATGACATTATTTTCCACCAAAGTGAACTCCCCTCTTTGGAAGTGAAAAAATAAAATGATCCTTTCATAATCATATCTCAATAAAAAAAGGGATAAAGAGAAATCTTGTAGATACTATTTCTACCCTTAATGTGTGTAGTGTGAGCCTTCTAGATAGGCTTGGCATTGATCAATCGAGCATTCAACCTGATTCTCTATCCATTAAGGGATTTGACAATGTCTAAAAGAAATTTCTTGGGGTGATAATTATACCTCTTATAGTTGGAGTGGCCACATTCAATACACCAATCCATGTTATGCCTCATGAAATTTCATGTAATATTATCTTTGGTAGACCATAGATTCATGCAATGAATGGTGTCCCTTCCACTCTTCATCGAAAAATGTTCAATACATTTATAAAAACAAAGTATACACTCTTGACGTCAATATTGATCCCTATAGTCTCTTACAACTTGAGAAACACAAATAAAATCCCTTAAACACATCAACATCAACTACACAAGTGGAACCCATAGAGTAGAACAAAAAACTAGATGATGATTGGGTTTCCTTACACTTCACACCAACATTCTTGGGCGAGTAGAAGATCATCCACAAATATTCAAATGACGGAAACAAAACAACAATAATGTCAACACACAACTCAAATGATCCTTCAAATGCATCCACCTCAACCACTACAGAACATAAAAAAACAAATTACACAACAAATTTTGACGAACTTCATAACAAACAACCACCCAATTCAAAAGTAACAAAAAATCTTTATGGAAGAGGTTGTGAGCTAATAAAACAACTTGGATACAGTGGAAAAGGATGTGGTGCTAATGAACGAGGTATCTACAACCCTATAGATCTTGTCATGCAAGAAAAAACTCATGGTCTTGGTTATTTTCCTTTGATAGAAATCACCAAGTCTTCACTCAACATCAACACTATTACAAAACATCCTCCTATAACAATAGGCACTAGTGGTCTTGATTATTCTTCTTTACAAGCAATCAAACAAACAAATACACCTTCACTTAATGTCAATGTCATCTCACAAAATACTAATGAATTGAATTCATTATATTTTACACCCTCGTATAAAGGAGAGCCAAAAATCTTGAAATCTATAGAGTCTTGTGTAGATATTACATATTTTACATCTAGGCAAGAAGTATTTTTATCACAAACTATAGGATCACCTTCTACCATTGATCAATAGGGTATCTTGTCAAAACTTCTCTGAGATCACTTGATCACCCTTCCTCCAAGAGCTCGAAAGAAATTTTATTACAAGAATTCCTTTTGTGCATATCATAGAGTTCATGGTCATTCCACTAATGAATGAAAGGCTTTGAGTAGTAAAATCCAACATTTTTCAGGAGTTTGGTATTCTTCCTTCTATGGGGGCATTTGATTCCTCTAATTGATACTAATTTTCACTCTAGCATAAATTTCATCAATGATTTTGGCTCATCCTTGTCCTACAGTAAGTGGGGGAAATGGTTTAGTAGCCTTGTCCTCATATGTCACTTGTCATTGCCTCTTTTGACTAGTCGTTAACCTTTCATGAACATATAAGAGCAAGCTTGGGATGTGGACAACCTGCCTTAAGTTGGCTCACATGTGACATACTACCTTTTTCATGATGTGGCTTCTAGGAAACATATGACTTGGTATAGGGCTTTCTGAATAAGCTCTCATGACTTCTTTCATTTCTACTTTAAAGAAATTTCTCATACTAATGGTGTTAGCAACAACTTTAAAGTGGGGGCATACATCGACACTCACATTTCATTGTAAGATTTATTTCTTCTTGCGATGCATCACTTTCTTGGTGGAGTCATTGGGCTTGATTCCCTCCAAGAGTGTGATACTTCTTTGACACATCCTCTCTTGGAGAGATTAAGCATAATTTTCCTTAAGACAAGACCTTGCACGAATTAAGAAAAATCCCTTTGAACATTCCTTGCACTATTTTGCATTCATAGTCTACGAGTGTCAAGCATACAAAGTTTTTCTTACCTCATAGAGCTCGAAGATCATTTTCATTGTTGTGCCTTATCAAAGTTATCAGGAGGTATAACTTTGGTATTGTTGAGTGAGAAGCCCATTCTGAGGCATGAATTTTCCCCATAGCCACCTGTGTGTTTATGAGTACATACCAGTTGTGAGTGTATGTTTCTCACCTTTTAGGCTTTCTCACCCAGTGAATAGCCATGAGTTTTGTCACCCCAGAGTGAGTATGCATTTTCTTTCCAAAACAAATGGCCTAGATCTGATCCACAATGGGATGGACAAATAGTCAAAACTTGATTCACCTTTTTCCTTTTTTTTCTCTTCTCTTCCTTCTAGTTATTTCCTTTGCATGATCGTGTATCTTTTCTTGCTGCAAAACATTCACCTTGTGTGTTTCCTTTTGTGCTTATGGGTATGTGCAGGATCATCATGGAAAAAATAGGCCCTTAAGTGGCAAAAAAGTCAAAAAAATTAGAGTAGGCAACTTGACATAAAAATTTGAATAATTTATCTATATTTTTCAAAAATATGTAAGAATATAATCTATAGAAAATTGAATCTAGTTTCTAAACTACCAAGTTTGTTTAAAAAAAAATCTAGTTGGTGAAAATTTGAAATTTCAATACAGAGTACTTAAATAAGAAGTAGGTGTCTGTCTAACCACCCTAACCACAATAAAATGACAATATTTTTTTATAATATTTTATATATAAGTAGAGGACTCATGTCTCGATGTGATGTGTATTTTTGGTAAGTTTTTCCCAAGTAAATAATTAATTATGAATTTTTTATTACAACTTTTAAAAAATATAAAAAAATCATATGTATGACCACCTTAACTTGTTCAAAACTTCATGAAATTCATTTTTTCTTTTTTAATCCTATAGTATGCAAACATGTTTTGGATTCAAAATGTAATACCATTTGAAAGCTATAGATATTTTTCAATCAGCCTATCAATCAGGACTTTAGTCATAATTTGAATAGAAAATGAATAATAATTACTTATTAAATTCAAAGTAAAGCATAATTTATATTGGTGGAAAGCTGAGAATCTCCTTTAAAAACCCTTTTTTTCATCAATTTTGGGTTAAAAAATTCATCAGCCACATACCCATCATATTGCCACTTTTTGGCCCATCGTGATCCTACACATACCCTTATGTCGGTTTGAGTTAGGATCTTAGATCCTGAGGGATTGACCACCTCCTTTTATCTTTTTCATCTGTTTTTATCCACACTGGTACGATTGGACCTCTCTTGAATGTCTACTTTAATGTGAGTTTGAAGCAAGTTCATCCTCTCACTAAAGTGGGGGCTTAATGTGTCACCCAAAATTGTATACCTTGCTTGATATGGGAATAATTGATGATAATTTGGACTTAATGAGGCCTTGATTTGGTGTTGTGATGTGTTTTACACATCCACACTAGGTCTTGGACCCTTGCAAACTAAATAAAATGCATTTAACGATGTCTTATGAAGGTATTGTAAAGTGTTGTAAAATACCTTCATGTCTCTCTAGACTTAATGGACCTATCTTTCCCCTAATACAACATTGTAAAATGTATAAATAATGGCATTCTCACATTAATCTAGAAGGCTTGTAAATTAAACCTAATTCTAATCTAGTGTTGTAATGTACATATTACACATTCACATTGGATGTTATGCTTTTCTAGGCTATGTGGACCTCATTTTAATGATGTAAAGTGTATATAATCACACTTTCACATTAAAATGTGTGTCCCAAGCCCTAATTACTCTTTACATCATCATTAATAGAACCCTATGGCCCCATATTTTGTATCCCAAGGCATAATTTGATCAAATACTCGATAAAATAACCATACAAACCTAATTTATGAATTCCTCGACAATCCAAGTGGAAAAAGGGCCCCTCTAGGAATAAGCCACCCATCTAGATGAATGAGTCCTTGCCAAGTAGGAATAAATCACCCAACATGGTGACTTAGTCCCATTTGGGTCATTTTTGAGGTTTGAGCAAGAAATTTTGGATTTTAAGTTTATTTCTCCTTCATGTCAGCCTTGGGGATCAAATTAATGGGAAAATAGGGTGAATTTCCTATAAATACAAGCTTGTAAACCCTAAATCATAACTCATCATTATTCACCCATCATTCATCATGTTTTTAAGTCAAGCAAGGTAGGGTTTTATCACTCCAAGTCATCAAGATAACATTTTTCAGACATTCAAGGGAAGATTCTTCATCTTTTGCTATAGAAAATCAAGATCAATTATTATGGAAAATCTCTAACTCCATTGTTTCATGCTTCATTACAATATTTCTTCATTTTGGTTTAATTACCTAAAAAGGGGTTTGACCAAGGCAAACCCTCATGCCCTAACATTTCACCATTTCTTTCTCTTTCATTGTGTGTTTACAGATTTAGGCACTTTTGAGGGTTTGGAAATCATTGAAGGATAAGTTGAAAATTTGTTGAAGGCATCTCCTTGTTGACCAAGTCAAAAAATCAACAAAAGGTCACTTTTAGGCCCGAAAATCAGAGTTTCAAAAGTGGACAACTCTAAATAATGAAAGTGCAGAGTGAGGGCTTCCATTTCCACTATTGGATTTTTAGAAATTTAGAAGGAGACTAAGTTACCAATAGTGGAAAATTAGTCCCACTAAACCTACTTTCCTAAATATTTTGTAAATTTGGATACCCATTTGGCTGAAACAAGCTCTAGAGTAGTTTTTCTAGCTTTGGGACTAAGTTGCCCAGATTGACACAAGTGGCCCAGCCAACTTCTGCATCAGTTTCATCAGAATTCTAGACCTCCATTCCATCCTTTTTCAGCCTCTAGGTGCACATATTCTATTTCATAACCTTATGTCTAGTTTTGTTTGCATTTCTAGGTTATTTGTCACATGCTTGCATATCACAATGTGTTTTCAAACATCTTGCATATCTTAGGTTTTGTATTAATAATCATATATTTTTTTTAATTTTATTACATTATACATCATAATAAGGCATATTGCATCCATACATACATTAATCTTGAGTGTAGGCAATAGCATTTTGAGTCCATTTCTCTCGTTTTAGGTGAAAAACCCTAGAAGAGCTAGAGCATCTTGGACACCCAAAATTAGTGTGCACAAAGGACATGGAAATACTTTTTTCCACCAAGAGTCATGAGAAAACCAATTTCCATATACAAATAATTATGCATAAGTAAAGGTGAATAAGAGATCCTTAATACCTTATGAAGCCTTTTGGAAAAAGATGTTAATGTGTAGAAGAGGATGTAATTAAAGAAGATCATTTCAGAGAATATTTTGATGAATAAAGATCAGGATTAGAATCATTCTTTAAACTTTTAAGAATCTACACGAAGATTGCAAGATAAATTAGAATAGTTTTAAGGAGAAGATATTAGCTATTCTCATGGCATTTTGGTCAAATGGTTGAGAACTATGACTTTTTCCTTTTGGAGGAGCTAGAAAATACAATTACAATGGTGAATGGAATCATCAATGAGGTATTTAGCTAAAGTTGTTTATGTTTTGAAAAAGTAACCTATTCAGTGAAGTAAGGAATAGATTTTTGTAGAGCGGAATGAAGAAACAAAGTTTGTATTCTAATTCTAATCTCTGTGTTTTGTTATAAAACAATATAATATCATCTGACTGGGGAATGGTAGATACTCTAGGAAATAGGAGTGAATGATTTAAATTTTTTTGAGCATGATGAAAGTCTTAAGGGAATTATTTTTTTGATGCGCTTGTAATGTAATCTCTAACCACTGTAATTTTTTGGAAAATATTAGTACAGTGCAACAATTTACTCCCTTGTTAATGACTTAGTCAAGTCACTTAGTGCATAATAAGTGTTCCTCTGGATTTTGACACTTCTTTGTATTTTTTGTAAAATTCCTTTTAAATGGCAAGGAATGTCAATTTTTTTATTTTTCTATTTTGAAATAGTCTAGCCATTGAATTTTGAATCTATTATTTATTTTATGGCTAGTTGGCCAAAATTTGATTTATTTTAAAAAATGAGCTCATTATTTTGATTTATTTATGAAATTAAGAATATTTATATTTTGATATTGAGTAAGTTATTGTGGTGGCTAGACAAGAACATTTTGGTTGTTCACTATATTTGATGTAATGTTCATTTCTATCATGTCTCAGATGGGCCTTTGATGGATTATATAAGGGAGTAAATTGTAGAAAATGCACATGGTATGTCCTTAAATTTATTGAAGAAAGAAACCTTGTGTGGAAGGAAATTAGTTTCAAATCCTTTTAGGGTTATATAATTAATATGTAAGCTCCTAGAAGTAGGTCTTATGGTGATATCACATTTTGAACCTTGTGTAATTGTATGTGGGTGGACAGGTAGTCCAGTAAGCCTAGGTTAATAGTCTCTCCAAGTCGAGTAGGGTGGTGAACCATCACTACATTCATTTCAAAACATATATTTATATAAAAACTATGGCCATAGTGAGTCTTGTTGCCACTACATGCACTCACCAGTTCACCGTACTCTAGACACTTAGCTAACCAGAGTTGTCGTATTTAGTAGGAGGGTATCCTTAGTAGTGCAAAAGATTTGGTTAAGTGGGGGTACACAAAAGAGATCAGATGGCAAGTGAGAGGGTTTCCAACACAACCTTTCGTTGAAAGGGAGGACTGCTTCTGGGAAGAAAGTATGCGGGGGGACCGCTTAAGTCTGTGGTTTGAAGAGAAAAAATGGTTGGATGATGCTTTCCCTCTTAATAATGACATGCTGACTCTTGGAGGACAGTTGAACTAGATGAGGAATTTTGACCATTTCTCTTCTAATTACTTATTAGCTTATTTTATTGATGCATGAAATAAATGAAATTGATACTTGATGAATAACCTTTTCATCCAAAAAAGTGAATTTTGGGTACGTACAGAATCGTGATGGACCAAAAAGTGGCGATATGATGGGTATGTGGTTGATGACTTTTTTTTACCAAAATTGATGAAACAAAAAGTTTTTTTAAAGGAGATTCTCAACTTTCCACCAATATAAATTATTCTTTACTTTTAATTTAATAAATAGTTATTATTCATTTTCAATTTGAATTACAACTAAAGTCCTTATTGATAGGCTGATTGAAAAAAATCTATAGCTTTCAAATGGTATCACATTTTTTGAATTCGAAACATGCATCACATTATATGCTTAACATACTAAAGGATTTAAAAAAATGAATTTCATGAATTTTTGACCAAGTTAAGGTGGTCAGACATATGAGTTTTTATATTTTTAAAAATTTGTAATAAAAAATTCATAATTAATTATTTACTTGGAAAAAATTACAAAAAAATATGCATCACACGGAGACATGATTCCTCTACTTATATCTTCTTCTTTTTTAGGCTGCAGAAAACCTCTACTTATATCTAAAATCTTATAAGAAAATATTATTATTTTATTGTGGTTAGGGTGGTCAGACAGACACCTGCTTCTTATTTTTTCCCTAAAATTTAAGTACTACTACATTAAAATTTCAAGTGTTCACCAAATAGATTTTTTTTAAAATAAACCTAGTAGTTTAGAAACTACATTTAATTTTCTATAGATTCTATTCGTACATATTTTTGAAATAATATAGAAAACTTATTCAAATTTTTACGTCAATTTTCCTAACTTTGATTTTTCTAAATTTTCATCGCCACTTAAGGGCCTATTTTTCCATGATGATCTTGCACATACCCAGTTGATCTTAGTCTTTGTATCTTACATGATGAATGGTGGTACCTTACTCAATGTTATTGTAACAACTTCTATAATTCTATTATCAATATGAGTCCATTTGAAACATTAGATAGAATAAGATGCTAAACTCCTATAAGGTAGGTAATCTAGAAGATAGGATTAGAATTAGTCCAGAAATGTTGTTAGAAATGGATAACCAAATCAAACTGATTAGAAATGATTGGTGGAAGCTAATAATAGATATAAAATCTAAGTAAATTCCAACCGTACACTAACACAATTCTCAGCTAGAGAAGAAAAGTTTTATAAATTATGGAATGTATTCCAAATCAGTTCCTAGATATGAGGGAATCCTCAAAGTTCTCAAAGTTATCAATTCAATTGATTACAAAATCATTATATTATCAGGTATTACTAGGAGGTAAAAAAAATTATGAATTATAGTTGAAAAGTATATAATAGATGATAATTATATTCTTAGAATGTTTTATAGGTACAAAACTGGGGAGCGGCCATAATCGAGCTTCTTAAATGCAAGGTCAAGTGGGACCAATATCTAGAGGGTAATATGACATGAAAATTTTACCAGGATTTTATATCAAATATTTTCTCAATTGCTTACACTTTTGTAGGATAAACAATCTTTTATCTTATCAAGGTTTCAGATGCATTGGATCATTGAGGACGATGACTCTTATAGGGGGAGATATGTTACACCCCTAACTTTAACTATGTTTTACTTTTTACTTTTGAAGTAATGAGTAGATGATTACACATGATTCAATGATTGATGTTTAGTAAAAATTTCTAGAAAAATTAATGTTTTCATGAGTTATGTTTATTTGACTATAATTGACATGTGTTTAAAAGTTGTCAAGGTGTGATAATTTCATAAGGATTATGAAATGATTAATGATACACTAATCTTGAGTTGGTGATTGCAAGTTGCATTCAGGGAATATGTTTCTACCCCTCCGAGAAAGGGTGGGAGAGCATCATCAGTGAGAAGGGAATAAATATAAGGAAAAGAATAGTTTTGAACCAAATATTTTAGTTGTAGGGTGCTATGACTCTCGCTCAAATAGGGTTTTTCACCTAAAGGAGAGAGATAGATCCCACACAAAAATCTAGCCGGTTCACTCAAACTAATGCAAGAACAATGAAATTATGTCTAAATGCAATTATTTAAATGATACAAACTCAGAAAATTGATTGTTTATTTATGCAAAACCTAAGAAATGTGAAGTGTTTGAAAACATAGTGTGATATGCAGAAATGAACTAGAAACATACACAAATGAAAACATAACTTAATGAGGCTAAATTGAGCACACCTGGAGATAGAATGTTGATGATGGAGGATTTTGGAATGTCTCAAAAATCACTATTGATGAGAATTGGGACTCATTCACCGCAGATGGTGAATCAGTCCAAGCTCTAGTAAATTATGTTGAAACAAATTTTGGGATGTCGAGAACTAAAATCTAAAGAAAACACTTTTTCCAGCCTAACAGCGAGACTCATTTTCAACTAATGGAGAATCAGTTCACCTATAGAAATCTACAAATTCTGAATTCAACTTTGTGGGTCCAGATCTACACTTGTCTTCTTGTCGGGTTGATGGAACTGAAACTACAGAAAATGGGTTGAATGATGTCTCCAAGCTTGAATTAGGTCTTTGTTTACTTGAATAGCTTTGATGATTTTTTTACCACTATTCAACTCCTATCTCTTTGAAAAATCTGCCTACAAGACCTGCAAACACACATGCAAAGAGGGGGAAAATGGTTAAGGGTTAGAGTATAGGGATTTTCCTCGGTCAAATCCCACATTGGTAATCAAACCATTCATAAATAAATGAAATGAAATAAGAAAGGAATGGTGAAAAAATAACAAGCAAGTGTTACCAACTCACCGAACCCTTGTTGCTAAAATCTGAAGATATGTCGATGGCTTCTCCAAGATGCTTGATAATTGCTTGATTAAATGATAAAAAAGTTCTTGAATGCTTGAGTGTATGAGATGATTAGGTGAATAAGATGAATGGGGGTTAAAATGGATAGAAAAACACTTATTTATACACACTCGTTCCCTAATTTCCTAAACATACAACATCACAGGCCGAGCTAAGGTCTTAATGAATAAAAACCTGAAAGAAATTTAAATTTAATTTGAATTTTGTGCCAAGAGGGACTCATTCACCACCCATGGTGAATGGGTTCCACTCAAGGCAAGCAAGTGGTTGTCTTGAGTTAAGTTGCATTTAATGATGTTTGTCGGGTTTATATTAAAAAAAATACTTAATTAAGGCCTATAAGTGCATAAAGGGGCCAAATAAAGCATAAGAAAAGTGTAATTGGTGGTGAAAACCCTAGAAAAGCATGAAAGTTTGTTACAAGACTTTACAACACTTTAAAATAAGACTTGGTAAGGAATACAGAGGGAATATTTAGATGAATTATAATAAGAAGAGTCTAGAAATGTGTAGAAATTTGTTACAAAACTTCACAACACCTTTACAAGACATCATAAAGTCTTAATAATTTGAATATTCAAGACCTAATGTGAATGTATAAGTTACATTACATCATTAAATCTAAGAAGAATAAGCCAAGCACCATAAGAAAAAGACCCAAACAACCATGAAAATGTCAAAGGTCTTGTGGCATAGAAAAATAGACACTCTTGAGAAAAGAGAAAATTTCACACTTAATTGGACCCACTTTTGAGTACGCCTGCATTATTCATTCTTCAAAAAAAAAATTATAGGCCCCTAGGACCCATTATTTCTAATCTAGAGGCTCGTTTCACTTGAGAAATCACTTAAATCCCAACAAAAAACACTTAATTCATGCATATCCTGAAAACCCACCTTCAAAGACCACTAGTGGAACCCATTCACCACCTTGCACAAATGAGTCCCCTTTGGTGGGACCCATTCACCAAGGGTGGCGAATGAGTCCTAAACTGTATATTTTTGGCTCGCTAAGTCTTTCTAGCACTTCTAGGGTTTTGCACCTAAAAGGAGAAAGCAAGGGCCAAAGTATCTAACTAGTTCACTCAAATTAGGAAATGTGTGATATAATTAGGACTAAATGGAACGATATGAATGCAACTAAACTATGAAATTGAACAATTATGAATGCAGGAGCTAAGATTAATCCAATGTTTGAAAATGCAGTGTTGTTTGCAAAAAGCTTGAAAGAATAAACAAGAATGAAAATTGAACTAAACATAAGGTTGTTTTTTAGAATAAATGCACCTAGGAAACTGAAGAAGATTGGAGCATAATCTAGAAACCTGATCAAATATAATTTTGAGCTGATTGGGACTCATTTGCCACCTTGGGCGAAATAGTCCCAATTGTAGGTTTTTCTACACAAAAGTTATTTTCTGTCAACTGGAAACTAGGATCTGCATTTGACTGAAAATTGCACCATAGGTGGGATTCATTCACCATGCATGGAAAATCAGTCCACTTTAAAATTTCTGCAACTTCAAATCTCTGTTTTGCACCATGACACCTATAGAGTAATTTTTGACAAAAACCCAAGTAAGAATCTCAGAAAATTCCTACAAAACAGCTTAAAATTGTTTGTCTAGTGGGGGTTTACCTTGGTCAAACCCCAAGTTTGGAAATAAAACCTCAAATGAATAAAAATATGCATAAAACCCTAGCCTCAAATGTGTTAAAGACTAGGAAAGTCTAAAGTATATCAAAAACCCTATTCTATTATGCAAGAATAAGACATGCAAATATGATTTGAATGGTGCAAGATCTTAACCCTAGAAATCTCACAACACATCAAAAATGGAAATAAAATGACATGTAAATGAAATATAAACCTTAATCTGAAGATAGAGAAGCAATGAAGGATGGAATCCCTTTGAAAACAAGTCATTAGGTGTGATTTGATGGCCAGTTGCATCTCCTTAACCTATATTTATCCATGATTCACCATAAGCATCCATCAACAACCCTTTTCAATGTTGAACTATGATCCAAGAAGTGAGCTTCAAGACCTACAAAAACCCTAGTTTGCTACCCTAAAACTTCAACTTTACTCATGAAACTTTTTGTAGAAGACTTGACTTTAGAAATTGCTTTTGTGAAATGACTAAAAGATGTGAAAAATGAATAAAAATGAGTATTTGTAAGCAAAAACACCTAATTTTCCCATTATTTAGACCTAAGAGGCTGACATTCACCAAAAATTTAAGTTGAATTATTAAAATTCCTGCTCAAAATTGAATTTTCCCTCAAAAGGGACTCATTCGCCACCCTTGGTGAATGGGTCCCACTACTGATATTTGAAGGTGGGTTTTCAGGATATGAAAGAGTGAAGTGTTGTTTATCAGGTTTTAAGTGATTTCTTAGGTGAAATGGGCCTCTAGATCAAAAATAATGTGTCTTAGGGGCCTATAAATGCTATTTTGAAGAATAAATAGTGTAAAGATATTCAAAAGCGGGTCCAATTAGGCATGAAATTGTCTCTTTTCTCAAGAGGGTCCAATTTTCAATGTCACATTTAGCCCCCACTTTATCACCCATATGACTCTACGTGCATATGCAAGCTAAAGGACTCTAAACAGTGCACTTTTTTTATAAAAGGATACTCATTCAAAAGATGGGAGAACAACACCCCCAATGTAGTTATCTACAAAACCACAACATTAGGAACCACATCCTGCAACACACATGTGTTACTTGTCCAAAAATCCTTTTATCTACTTCTTAGGAATCCAATGGAATGGCAGATGTATACCCCCCCTTGATTTTGTTTGCTTTATGTAGGTGGAATCAAGGTAGCAATCTAGTCGCATAGAATAAATATTCATATCATAGGGAATTTCCAAGTACCATGCCACATAATGATAGACAAGTGATGATGTCAAGTGTAGAATCATGATTCCAATGCATTAAACAACATCGAAAGTAGATTACCCTAGCTCTCGTTAGGTCGATTTGAAGAGAAGATTACTTTATGAATTCTTGAAAGAAAAGAACCCTATTGTAAGGTAAAAGAGTAAAATAGATGAAAATTGATTAAAAGAGGTAAGGGGGGGTAATTTGACACTTACTATTCACTTTACTTTCTTGTAGCTTGATAGTGACAAGTGAGAGAAGAAAATGTTGAGTAGATGGGATTATTAGCCATCACAACTCGATACACTTCGAGAGCAGGTGGCGTGCAATGATTTGTATTATGAGGTGAGTTGATTATGCAACTGTCGCTTTATGCTTTTGTAATAATTTAATGAATCTAATGCATGGATAGAGTAATTTAGGTCTTAGAAAAAATTTCACAAAGTGTCCCCTTTTTCCACAAAGTGTCCCCTTTTTTCACGAAGTGTCCCATTTCTTCGTAGAGTGTCCCTTTTGTTCATAAATTGTCTTGTTTCTTCTTGAAGTGTCCCAAAAGGGTTCTAAAGTGTCTAAGGCTATTAGGGAAGCACACCTGATAGACTTTATCACACTTACATTATGAAATATGTGAAAATTGAAGATATTAGATGAATTTTAGAGCATTTTGTGATGATCTTGATAGGTCCCCACCCGGTCGTGACAGTGGCTAGGGGGAAGACAACTTACATTTCTAAGATATCATGCTCTAGTGCTATCAACAGTAGGGACATATCATTTATATTCAATAGGTATCTATTGGGCATATCTTATGCCACCTATGAGATACCATGATGCCATGCTTATGGCCCTATGTGAGCGTTGGGATGCTGATACTTGTATTTTTCATATTTTGAATGTGGATATGACCACCACTCTTGAGGATGTACACCACATTCTCCGAGTACCTATTCGGGAGGAGTGGGTATATTTTCAGGGGGATCGGTCATTCCACAAAAAGAAAGTGGACATGCAGTATTGCATTGGAGGACCAATTCATGATGAATGATGTAAAGGATGGATCGAGCTTCCCATGCTTCTATATTCATGAGCTTTGATTGTTAGATAGATTATGATGCACACAGTGGCTCTTGTTCTCAATCCTAATGGATGAGTGACACACTTATATGGAGGATTATTACATTTGATTTGAGGGATGTACGAGTAGAGGATAGTCTATGCATGGGGTCACTGCATCCTAGCACACTTATATTATGATCTTGGTAGATTTGTATTTCAAGAGATCGACAATATGGTGCACTCATGCTTCTACAGGGGTGGTGTCTCGAGCATATCACATGTACCAGGCCTTTTAGATTCCCTTGTGCTATAGTTGCAAGATATCCATGAGCATTTAGCTATCCTTTGTGACACTTGTGGTAGTACAGAGATTTACACTTTTGGAGAGTGAGGTTTGACCTAATGGAGGAGGACGAGATCCTATGGAGACCTTATCTACTCACTCTATAATGGACAAATCCCACAGGAAAGCTGAGGAGGATGTAGATGGATAGGTTTCTAGCTGGGAGGCATGACTACATTATATGATTGTTCTATTACGGGTGAGTCATACGATAGTTTGGATAGGTATAGACACCACCGAGGGCATTCCCCTTCACTAGGTGATCAGTGCGGAGTGCTGGGGAGCTAGGTGATAGTGTTTGGCTGACTATAGATCATGTTCATGAGAGTGATCCTGATGCTTCAAATCACAATCAGCCCCCAGTCACCAACACTAATGATGTTGGTAGCACATATGAGCATGAGGAGTGGTGGTCAGTGACATGACTAGCTCTTATGTTCCCCATGGATGTCCCTATAAGTGATACAAGACCAACATCAGATGAGGGAGATGAGCCAAAGGACAAAGTAGAGGATGTACAATAGAGACCATCAGATATATTTAATGATGTGATCGATAATGAGTATGATTTAGAGGTTGATCTTAATTATGAGGACCAGGATGAGGAGAGGATGTTGAGGAGGAGGATTATCATGAGGATGAGTATTATGAGGAGGATTTTCCCCTAAGTGAGGGCGATGAGGTAGCGACTGAGGATCAGTATGAGCATGGAGAGTCCTCACATACTTACAAGACCAAATCATGTGCAATAGCTACATTAGACATAAACATCTAGAGTCAGAGAAAGGCTAGCACATCCTCCATCCCCCCTAGAGATGATGAGGTTAACATTCCTCATGCACTTGGGGACATAGGTGATGATATTTTTTATTTTATGCATGTACTTGAGTATAGTTGTGTTTTTTATTGTATGTGTATATATATATATATATATATATTGTGATGATGTTTACTGATTGTGTACTTTTTCTATCTTGTAGGAGTGACAAGAGATCGGTGAAAGTTCTATCATCAGGTTGTCATGAAGATGGTGCCTGCATCCATTAAGGAGGAGATAGATCCTAAATACATGCCCCCATCGATCATGGAGGAAGATTCAAAGTCACTCATACCTTTTGTGAGGCTACAAGAAACGTACCTAAGAGTGCAACATAGTCATCATGGACCTCAACAAAGGTGGAGAGACTGTATGCAAAGCTAGCATAAGTAGAAGCAGAGAGGGATCATATGGCAGAGGAGTGTCTATTGGTTGTGAGTCAAGTATAGGGTCTGGAGTATGCACTGAGACTCGACAGTTCGTGATCTCAATCACACACAACTATATCATGATGTCTAGGGACTAGATATCGAGCACCAGATCCCGATGGGTCTAGTTCTCATAGACCTTGGTGATGATGTATATGATGATGATATGTATAAAATTTTTATATAAATATAAACATGCTTACTTGATATTGTTATAATTTATTTTTATATGTGTGAATGTTAAATGCAATTTTATTAATTAAATTACTTATGGTAAAATTATTTAATTAATGTCTTCATGATTTAACAGGATTGATGTGATCTAATATAAAAAATATTTTAGTTTTACTATAGATACATGGGTGATTAAAGAGTTATGTTATATTAAATACACCTATAAGGATCTAACTTAACATAACACCAAGGGTGAATAGTGTGACACCTAAAGTAATTATAAAATATACTCAAATAATTACCTTAGTGATCAATACAAACACAAGATTAGTTGTCAAGAACGAAGCAATGCGAAAGTCACCTAGAATTAAATAACTTTAAACAATATTGCTCTAACAATGACACTATTCAAAGATGCTAGAGATAATACAGACGCAAATGCATGACATTAATAGGCTCTTTAAGGGGTGTCCCGTCAAGCTTTGTTAAGACATAAGCACCAGACCCATAACCGGTATCAACTATGTAAGGTCCTAACCAATTAGGGCTAAATTTATCTTTCTCTTCATTGTCAAGACTAGTAATCCATTGGTTTTCAACAAGAACAAAATCACCCTTATGAAACATTCAAGGAATGACATGTGAGCTATATTTGTGTTGTAATTTTTTTATGTAAGCTTGGAGATGTTCAAGAGTGTTAATATGCTTTTCATCGAGCGTCTCGATTTGGTGCAAGAATTGTTCTTTATAAGTGGTATCATAAATAATGTCTTGGAGAGAAATTTGTAAGGTAGGACTTTCTAACTCCAACAGCATAATCGCATCAGTTCCATAAACGAGATTATACGATGTAGTTCCTGTGGACAATCTAACACTTGTTCTATAAGCCAAATTTCATAATGTAATTTTGTATGTCAGTCCTTATGATGTTTGTTGATAGTTTTCTTTAGGATTTGTTCTAGGATATTATTAGTATTTTTAGCTTGTAAATTAGATTGTAAATAATACGGTGTGGAAAAGCATTGTTGAATATTGAACATTGCAAGAAATTTTTGGACTTCATTATTCTTAAAGGGGGTTCCATTATATGTAATGAGTACAAAAGGGAGACCAAAGCAGGCAATAATATGTTCCAAAATGAAATGGAAAATTACTTCAGCATTGGTAGAATGAAGAAGAATAGCTTCTACCCATTTTGTGAAGTAGTCCATTGTGGTAATGATGAAGGTGTGTCCAACAGAAGAGGGACATGGAAATTTTTGAATAAGATCCAACCTCCACAATGAAAACAACCAAATAGGTACTTGGGCATGGAGCTCAGAAGCAGGAGCACGAATCAAATTACTATGCTCTTGACATTTGCGACATCATTTAACGTAAGCGAAGCAATATTTCTCCATATTTTGCCAATAATAACCCATACGGATAGTTTTTTGCACTAACGTTCATCCTCCAAAATGTCCTCCACAGACACCAACATGAGCTTGTTCAAGTGCTATAGGGATTTGAGTATCCTTAAGACACCTTAATAAGATACCATTAAAGGATCATTGATATAATAAATCTACAAGAATCACATATTTAGTTGCTAGTTTGTGTAAAAACTTTCTAGTGTTTTTCGTTGTAGGGTTGGGAATGGTACCATCTTTTAAATAGTTGTAAATTGTATCATACCATTCGCACGAGTCATCTTGAGTGATTGGTAAAATGTCTTCTAATTTATTTTCAATCGAAGGTTTCATGATGGGATTAATAACAAAAGTGAAGGTTTTGGAAGGGTCATGTGGAGATGTATGAGAGGTTGCACTAGCCATTGCATCCACATGTCTATTTTCTTTTCATGGGATGTTATCAATGGTGAATGATGCAAACTTCTCTAAGAGTTTCATTTTAAGATCCCTATATTTCAATAATTTATCATGTTTAGTTTGATATGTACCATGAATTTGTTTGATAACTAATTATGAATCACCAAAGATCTTAATATGTTTATCTTTCATTGTTAAAGTGGCTCACAAACCCGCAATTAATGCTTCATACTTAGCTGTATTATTTGTTCATAGGAAATTTAATTGATAAGACAATGGAAGAGGTTTTCTATTGGGTGGAATCAATACAACTCCTGCACTGGAACCTATTCTACACTTAGATCCATTGAAATATAGTTCCCATGTTTTAATATTAGCGGTTAATACATGATCATCAGGAAAGGAGTCATAATTAGGTAAAGCAAGAGGAGAAGGAGCATCAACTAACTGGTCGGTTAAGGCTTGTCCTTTGCTTGATTTCTGTGAAACAAACTTAAGGTCAAACCCAGTTAACAACATCACCCACTTAGCTAAGTGGCCAGAAAGATCAATTTTGTTGAAAATATGTTTAAGAGGATCATATTTTTTCATGACTTGTACTTCAGTGTTTAGTAAATAATGTCACAATTTACTAGTAGTGAATACAAGAGCCAAGCAGTTTTTTTCAATTGGTGAGTATTGAATTTCATAATCGATTAAGGTTTAGCTAATGTAATAAACAGGATGCTCTTTGTGATTATTGTCTTGTTGAGCCAATAATGATACAAGAGTGTGTGTTGATGCAGCAATGTATAAGATGAATGGTTTGTTTGGCACAATGGGTTGTAAAATAGGTGAAGTTGCTAGGTATTTCTTTAAACACTCAAAAGCCTATTTACAATCCTCATCCCAATCAAAAGCTACACCTTTTTTAAGAAGATGTGTTAAAGGTAATGTGTGATCGGCTAAAGAGGAAATGAAACGATGAACAACTTGAATTTGACCTTCTAATGTTCTCAATTGAGAGATGCTTTTAGGAGTTGGCATGTTAATGATTGCATAAATTTTATTTATATCCACTTCAATGCCTTTGTGAAATGTGACAAACCCTAAAATTTTACCTCTATCTACGCCAAAGACACACTTTTTTGGATTTAAGCACATATTATATTGTCATATTCATTTGAATATTGTCTGAAGAACATTTACATTGTCTTGTCACGTGAAATATTTAGCTAGGATATCATCAACATAATCTTCCAAAAATTTGTGGATGTAATCATGAAAGATCAATTTCATTGCTCATTGATAACTTGCACTGGCATTCTCTAAACTGAAAGGCATCATAACCCAACAAAATGTTCCACAAATAGTTGTAAACATAGTTTTGTATTGATCTTGAGGATTAATAAAGATTTGATTGTAGCCAAAAAATCCATCCATGAATGACAACAAAGCATGTCTAGCAGTTGAATCCATGATCATGTCTATATTAGGAAGAGGAAATTCATCTTTTAAGGAAGATTTATTCAAGTCGCAAAAATCCATACATATCCTAATATGATTATTGGGTTTAGCAACTATGACAATGTTTGAGATCCAAGGAGAATAATCAATAGGTCGAATGAAGTCGGCGTCAAGGAGTTTTTAAAGCTCTACTTTAACATGCAAGGCTATGTTAGGATGTATTTTTTGTATCTTTTGAAGAATAGGTTTAGCATTTTCAGCAAGAACGATGTTGCGTGTTACAATTTTTGGGTCAATTCCTAGTATATTAGAATAATTCCAAGCAATTTTTTTAGGAAAATTATGAAGTAAAGTTGTAGTGTCTTCTTGTAAGATCATCAAGGAACTTCCCAATTTTAATAACTTTGTCTTTATCATCAATGTCCATTGGAACATCAATTGTATCTCCTAAACAAAGTGCATTGGAGTGAGGAGCTTCAGAATCATAGTGTGTTTTAGTGATATCACTTTCTTCTTGCTTGGTAACAATCATGGACCAAGGAATTCTTTTCATGAAAGTAGTAGAGGATGTGTTATCATAGACTCCTAACATGTGTTTCAAAGTTTCATCACTATCCACATATTTCCATGATGGTGGCCCATTCATATCAAGTAATTCAGGATGTTTGATTGTAAGTTGGTGTTTGGTTGACATGTAATAGTATTGATGTTTAAAGATGGTCATTGAGTAGCTTTTGTCATTTTAGCAAAAGAATAACCCAATCCACTTTTTGTTTCTTGTGTATTAGGTTTGATAGGGACATGAATGCCTTGTTCATGTTTTCCACATCCTTTTGTAGTATAGCCTAGTTGTTTCATGATTTCATAGCCTTTTCCATAAATTCATTCCATTTCTTTTGGATTAGGCAGAGACTGATAATCTATCTCATCAAAATTTGTAGTGTATGTTGCATTTTCTTCCAAAGTAGAAGAGATAGATGTTTGAGAGAATTGTTCATAATTTTGAGTTGACATGATTGTTGGTTGTTTGTGTTCCTCACCTATCTTTTGTGTGATTATGTATTCTCCCATCAATAAAGGTGTGAATTCTAAAGATCCCCAATCATCACAAAATAATTTAGATGGTGATTCTTCATCATTATATTCTATTTCAAGAGGATCAATGTTTGATATTGGAATTAATGTTTTCAGAGGACTTGTGGCTCCTTTTTCAAGATGCAAGCAACTTTCAAGCTTGGGGTCTATGTCAACTTGATAAATGTGATTGTTATAAACATATTTCATGATATGATGAAGGGTTGAAGGCATTGCATTCATCTCATGAATCCATGGTCTACCTAGAAGAAGGTAATACGAGAGATCATAAGGCATGACTTGAATAGGAGTTTGCAAAGTAGCCACTCCAACCATGATAGGTAAAGTGATTATGCCAAGTGGTTGCTTTGTTGTATTATAAAATCCTCGAATGGATACAGAATCAGGTATTATTTGTGACTTATCAATGTGTAATTGATCAAGGAGATTCACACTACACACATTGAGGGAAAAACCATTATCGATAAGGGTTGGTTTTATACCTATGCAATTGAATTAAGCAATTATCATAAAGGATTCATTTTGTTTTTGCAATTCTAAAGGAGGGGCCTCATGTTGATGGAAAGTAATATCTAGATTGGCTTGGTTCATTCCATGGATTAGAGCTACCAGATCATTCAGAGTTGTACCAGGAACGACAATTTGTTGTAAGGCGGTTTGAAGAATAGTGTGATAATTGGGGGAATTCTAAAGTAAATCCCAAAGGGAAATATTTGAAGGAGTATTATTTAATTTTTCAACAAGATCATACTCCTTTACATGTGTGGGAGGTTACGAGGAGCACTAGGCAGGTTGGGCAAATGCAAGGAGTGTGAGATTGGTTGCGGTAGTTGCAGATTGTTTTAGGTATTATATGTGTGAGCAATAGTAATATTACTTGATTGTTGCAACACATTGGTTTTAGGTGGGTAGAGGGTGTACTTAGGTTTATTTTAAGGGTGGATTTTATATGAGGATGGGTAAATAATGAGTTGAGGTTGAATCACATTAACATCCTTAATTGTAGACTTCTCACAACAAACCTTAGTGGATGATTTGGGTGAGATGAGATCCTAGAGAGATTCATCTAACAAATCCAAGTCATCACAACTAAGGGGTTTGAAAGGAAGATTATCATGAATTGGTTTAAGTTGTTCCACATCAAAGGTGTTCATATTTGTTATAGCAGGTTTGGCACAACAAACCTTAATGGATGACTTATTTGAGATGAAGTCCTAAAGGGCTTCATCTAACAAGTCAAAGTCATCACAACCAAAAGGTTTGAGAGATACATTATCATCATGTGGTTTAGGTTTTTCATTGCAAGCATTAGAGGATGAAGTGAGTGAGAGGAAGTCCTAAAGCACTTCATATAACTTGTCAACATCATCACTACTAAGAGGCTTGGTGAGATGTTGTTTAAAAATTCAATCATTTGTTTGAAAGGTTGTTTTGATGTTTTAGTCTTTGTGTGTTTATTTTTTGATGAATCTGATCTAAAAGAACTAGGGACAAATACTAAAAAGGAAATTTACAAAAATATAAGACTATCTATAAATTCCATTAAAGAAAATAAAATTATTCTAAGGAAATAGAAAATAACTAAATTATAACATAAGGTAAACTACAAAAAACAGAAATGTACAATGTAGGAAACTGAATTTTGTAAATTCTGATGCAAAATACTGCAGAGGGATTGATTTTCCCAAGGTGGCGAATGAGTCCCAAGGTAGGTATTTTTTGGATTTTTCTCATTTTTTTTGGATTTTTCTGAAGATTATTTGGTCTGAATAATGCATATATATATTCAAAATGCAGAACTTTTGGAATGATTCAATGAAATAAGATGCAATAATGAACTCTAAATGATGCTTTAACTAATGCAATGCTTTTGAAAATACAAAAGAAAAAATATACCCTAATTGAATGTTGATGCAAATGGAAGTAGAAAGCTAATATGTTCAAAATGCAAGTTCACCAAAATGAATCCTAGATTTTTGGCTCTCTAAGTCTTTCTATCACTTCTAGGGTTTTGCACCTAAAAGGAGAAAGCAATGGCCAAAGAATCTAACTAGTTCACTCAAATTAGGAAATGTGTGATGTAATTAGGACTAAATGGAATGATATGAATGCAAATAAACTATCAAATTTAACAATTGTGAATGCAAGACCTAAGATTAATGCAATGTTTGAAAACATAGTGTTGTTTGCAAAAAGCTTGAAAAAATGAACAAGAATGCAAATTGAATTAAAAAAAAGGTTGTTTTTTAGAATAAGTGCACCTGGGAAACTAAATAAGACTAGAGAATAATTTGTAAAACCAATGAAATCTGATTTTGAGCTAATTGGGACTCATTCGCCACCTTGGATGAATCAGTCCCAGTTCTGGGTTTTTCTGCACAGAAGTTGTTTTCTGTCAACCAGGAACCAGGATCTGCATTTGATTGAAAATGACACCACATATGGGACTCATTCATCATGCATGGTGAATCATTCCACTTTCAAATTTTTGCAACTTCAAATCTTTGTTATGCACCTTGACAGCTGTACAATAATTTCTAATGAAAATTCAGTTGGGATCTCGTAAAATTCTGACAAAATAGCTTAAAATTGTTTTCCCAATGGGGGGTTTTCCTTAGTCAAACCCCAATTTTGGAAATCAAACCTTAAATGAATAAAAATCTGCATAAAACCCTAGCCTTAGATGTGTTAAAGACCTAGAAAGTCTAAAGTACATCAAAAACCCTATTCTATTATGCAAGAATAAGACATGCAAATATGATTTGAATGATGCAAGATATTAACCCTAGAAATATCACAACACATCAAAAATGGAGATAAAATGACATTCAAATGGAATGCAAATGAAATATAAACCTTAATCTTAAAGTAGAGAAGCAATGGAGGATGGAATCACTTTGAAAACAAGTCATTAGGTGTGATTTGATGGGTAGTTGCATCTCCTCAACCTAGGTTTTTGCATGATTCACCATATTCATCCATCAACAACCCTTTGCAATGTTGAACTTTGATCCAAGAAGTGAGCTTCAAGACCTATAAAAACCCTAGTTTGCTGCCCTAAAACTTCAACTGTACTCATAAAACTTGTTGTAGAAGACTTGAATTTAGAAATTGCTTTTGTGAAATGACTAAAAGATGTGAAAAATGAATAAAAATGAGTATTTATAAGAAAAAACACCTAACTTTCCTATTATTTAGACCTAAGAGGTCGACATTCACAGAAAATTTAAGTTGAATTATTAAAATTCCCGCTCAAAATTGAATTTTCCCTCAAAAGGGACTCATTTTCCATCCTTGGAAAATGGGTCGCACTAGAGGAGCCTCATTCTCCAAAGGTGGAGAATGGTTCCACTACTAATATTTGAAGGTGGGTTTTCAGGATATTAAAGAGTTAAGTGTTGTTTGTCAAGTTTTAAAGTGATTTCTTAGGTGAAATAGGCCTCTAGATAAAAAATAATGTGTCTTAGGGGCCTATAAATGTTGTTTTGAATAATAAATAGTGTAAATATATTCAAAAGTGGGTCGAATTAGACATGAAATTGTCTCTTTTCTCAAGAGGGTCCAATTTTCTATGTCACAAGTCCCTTTTGAGGGAAATTTCAATTTTGAGTGGGAATTCAATTAATTCAACTTAATTTTTTGGTGGATGTCGGCCTCTTAGGTCTAAATAGTGGGAAAATTAGGTTGTGATGCCTATAAATACTCATTTTAGGTCATTTTTCACATCTCTTAGTCATTTTTACAAAGAAAATTCTAAAGTCAAGTCTTCCACAATAAGTTTCATTAGCAAAGTTGAAGTTTTAGGGCAAAAAACTAGGGCTTTTGCAAGTCTTGAAGCTCACTTTTCATTCAAGGTTCAACATTAGAAAGAGTTGATGATGGATTCCTATGGTGAATCATGGATAAATCTAGGTTGAGGAGATACAACTAGCCATCAAATCATACCTAAAGATTTGTTTTAAAAGTGATTCAATCTTCCATTTTCTCTCTATCTTCAGATTAAGGTTTGCATTTCATTTACATTCCATTTCATGTATTTTTTCTCCATTTTTGATGTGTTGTAATATTTCTATGGTTTAAGTCTTGCACCATTCAAAACACATTTGCACGCCTTGTTCTAGCACAAAAGAATAGGGTTTTATCATACTTCAGAATTTCCTAGTCTTTAACACACTTAAGGCTAGGGTTTTATGTAGATTTTTGTCGATTTAAGGTTTGATTACCCAAATAGGGGTTTCCCCAAGGAAAAACCCCATTAGACAATAAGTTTTAAGATATTTTGCATAAATTTTCCAAGATCGTAATTCGGGTTTCTGTCAAAAAGTCTTGTACAGGTGACAAGGTGTAGAACAAAGATCTAAATTTGTAGAAATTTGAAAGTGGACTGATTCACCATGGATGGAGAATGAGTCCCTCCTGAGGTGAATTTTAGAGTTAGATGCAAATCCTGATACCCAATGAGTAGAAACCAGTTTCCGGGCAAAAAACCCTATCCTGGGACTGATTCACCAAGGGTGGCAAATGAGTCCCAGTTAGTGAAAAGTCAGATTTATCAAATTTATAGAGTGCTTTCTAGTCAACTTCATCTTTACAGCTATATAAATTCTAAAAAATAGCTTTCTATTTAGTTTCATTTGCATTTTTATTCATCTTTTTAAGGTTTTTGCAAACCCCACTGTGTTTTCAAACATTACATTTTACATTCATAATCACTCAATTACATCATCTAGTTACATTTATGGAATTAAATTTATGATTAATTACATCATACAATACCTTATTTGAGTGAACCACTTCAATTTTGGGTTGGGATTCTATCTCTCTCCTTTTAGGAGAAAGATCCTATGAGTGCAAGAAAAGTCCATAGAACAACACATCAAAATTCTTGGTTTGTTTTGGTGAACCTACATATTAAACATTATGTCTTCCTAATTTACATTTGCATTTGCATCCTAGGACTCAATTGTAGTGTCTTTTGCATTTTTTTTGCATCATAGGGCTTCTAAATACCTCTCCTGGGACTCATTTTCTACCTTTGGTGAATCAATCCCACTACAATTTTTGAATTAGTATTTTTAGAATTCAGTTTATTACTTTGCACTTTTATTTTTCCTAAAGTTCACTTTTCTATTTTAGTTCAGTAACTTTCTGATTATCTCTCATTCATTTCATAAGCATCATTTTCCTTCATGGAATGTATGGATAGTATTATATTTTTGTACGTTTCCTTTTTAGCATTAGTTTCTAGATATTTTAAATCAAATTCATCATTACATAAAAACAAAAAACCAAAAATATCAAACAAATGATTCAAATTATAAATACCATCTCATCCAAGTCTCTTATTAGTGATGATGTAGACAAGTTAGATGAAGTCCTTTAGAACTTCCTCTCACTCACTTCATCCTCTAAAGCTTGCCATGAGATGCTTAAACTAGTTCATGATAACCTATCCCTCAAACCTTTTAGTAGTGATGCCCTTGGCTTGTTAGATGAAGCCCTTCAAGACTTCATCTTGCCTAATTCATCCACTGAGGATTATTGTTCCCAACTTACAACAAAGAAAGTTAATGTCTCTCAAGCTTTCAATGACCAACATAAAATACTTAATGATAACTTAATCCTCAAACCTTTTAGTAGTTATGACCTTGAATTGTTAGATGAATCCCTCTAGAACTTCATCTCACTTAAGTCATCCACAAAAGTTTGTTGTGAACAATCTAAAACTAAGGATGTTAATGTGATTCAACCTCAACTCATTCTTTACCCACCCTCACATAAACTTCATCCTTCAAATAAACCTGAATTCTCTCCTTACCAACCTAAAACTGATGTATTGCAACAATCCAGTGACATTACTATTGCTCATACATATAATACTTAAAATAATTCACAACCACTGCAACAAACCCCATCCTCTTTACCTTTACCTAATCTGCCTAGTGTTCCTCGCTTTCCCCAACACACAAAGAAGTATGATCTTGTTAACAAAATAAAGAATACTCCTTCAAAGATTTCCCTTTGGGATTTACTTCAAAATTCACCAAATTACCACACTATTCTTCAAACAACCTTACAACAAATTGTGGTTCATCCTAGTACAACTCTAAATGATATGGCAACTTTAATACATGGAATGAATAAAGTTAATCTAGAAATTACTTTCCATCAACATGAGCTCCCTCCTTCAGAGTTGTAAAAACAAAATTAAACCTTTATGATAATTGCTCAATTCAATCGAATATGTATCAAAAGAACCCTCATTGACAATGTTTCTACCCTTAATGTGTGTAGTGTGAATATCCTTGATAGATTATGTGTTGATAAATCACAAATAAAACCTGATTCCTTATCCATTCGAGGATTTGACAATACACCAAAGCAACCCCATGGTGTAATCACTTTGCTTATTACTGTTGGGGTGGCTACTATCCAAGCTCCTATTCATGTCATGCCTTATGATCTTCCATATAATCATCTTCTAGGCTAACCATGGATTCATGAGATGAATGTAGTTCCTTCAACTCTTCATAGTATAATGAAATATGTCTATAATAACAACATTTATCAAGTTGAAATAGACCCCGAGCCTGAAAGTTGCACCTTGAGAAAGGAACTACAAGTCCTCTCAAAACATTAATTCCAACATCTAATATAGACCCTCTACAAATTTAACAAAAAGATGAGGAATTAGTTTCTAAAATTTTTTGTGATGATTGAGGATCCTTAGAATTCACACCTTCCTTTATGGGCGAACACATAATCACACAAAAGAAAGATGAGAAATCAAAAAAACCCGCCATCATGTCATCTCAAAATTTTGAACAATCTTCTCAAACATCTATCTCCTCTACTTTGGAAGAAACCACAACATACACAATTTTTTTTGATGAGATAGATTATCAACCTCCGCCTAATCTGAAAGAAATGGAAAGACTTTATGGAAAGGGTTATGAACTTATGAAACAATTGGGATATATAGGAAAAGGATGTGGAAAACATGAACAAGGCATTTGTGTCCCTATAGAACCTAATACACAAGATACAAAAATTGGATTGGGCTATTCTTTTTCTAAGATGACAAAAGATGCTCAATGACCATCTTTGAACATCAACACCATTACATGTCAACCAAAACACAAACTCACAATCAAACATCTTGAATTGCTTAATATGAACTTACCCCCATCATGGCAGTATGTTGATAGTGATGAAACTCTAGAACACATGTTAGGATTTTATGATAACACGTCCTCTACTACTACCATGAAATGAGTTAATTGTGCTATGATAATTACCAAGAAAAAATATCGTGAGATCACCAAAGAACCATATGATTCCGAAGTTCCTAAATCTAATGCACTCCCTTTAGGAGATACAATTGATGTGTCAATGGACATCGATGATAAAGACAAGGTTATTAAGATTAGGAAGTGCCTTGATGATGAAGAACAAGAGGATACTACAACTTTACTTCATGATTTTCCTTAAAAAAATTGCTTGGAAATATTCTAATATGCCAGCAATTGACCCAAAAATTGTGACACATAACATCGTTCTCGCTGAAAATGCTAAACCTGTTCACCAAAAGCAACAAAAATGCACCCTAATGTAGCCTTACATCTTAAATTAGAGCTTGAAAAACTCCTTGATGCAAGCTTCATTTGACCTATTGATTATTCTCATTGGATCTCAAACATTGTTGTAGTTGCTAAACCCAATAATTGTATTAAGGTATGCACGGATTTTTCGTGACTTGAATAAAGCTTCAACCTCAATCGATCTTATTGAAATAGGCTCATATTTGTATATTCTCCTTGATCTTTCTCGTTGTCATTGATTTGACCCACTAAGATTTCCCTATGAAAACCTATTCACCTATCAGGTTAGCAAACTCCTAAAGGACACCATCTAAAGAAAATTAGTCATTGAGAAGGTAAAGATTAACTTTTCAAATGAACATTTTGTTAAATCATTTTCATTTGTCATAAATCAATTACATATATTACATTAAATCTAGATATTGTTTGCGATCAATTCCATGAAACTTCAGATTGATGACATTAATTTTTAACAAATTCCTTAAATTGAAGACACTAATTTTTAAACAATGACAAATAAATTAAACATAATATTTAAAATATTTCTTTATCATCAAATTTAAAGCTAAACATTATTGTAATCAAAATATTTTTATATATATTTATTAAAATTTCTATCCTAAATCTTTTATCTAATTTATTTTCCTATAATTATCATTTTTCCTTTGAAATTGATACTTTCGATTGTGTATATATACTATAAAATTTTATTTAAAGATTAACAATTGTGAACTTGCTTTCATTGCATGCCCTACAAAGACAACGATTGATTACATTAATAGAAATTGTTTGTAAGACCAAAACAACGTTGAAATAGATATTACCCAATGAACATTTGTTTATAGAGAACACTCTAATCATAATTATATTTCATTGCCGACTTCCTTGAAGAATACTTTTAGAAATCTTCTAAAAGTCACTGATGTAAAACAAGGATCCCTTTTAATCTTGTATCCTCAGTCAGAGTTGGACATATCAAACTTTAAATTTATCTTTCGTCTCATTACAACACAAGCCAATTATTCCTGCGGCTAATTCCAAAGAAATAAGCCAAGGGCTGCACGGCCACCATTATAAAATATTGGGAAAAAGCCTAATGATAACGCTATAAATCATTGGAGTCATTCTAAGGACAGTATTGCCTGCCTTAACACATTAACCAGTCCATATTATACAGGTTGGGTTGAGCATACAGTCATAGCTTCCAAGGTTGTGAGATGGATTTCTGTATGCTGGTGTGTGGCTCTAGTGCTTGAGCTTCAGGAAGTGTGTGTTAATGGTGACACGTACACCACGAACAATCGGTATGATCCTGCTGCTCATAATTACGACCTCGATGGGCTGTACTGCGCTACATATGACTCTGATCAGAGCCTGCAGTGGCGCAGCCAATACTATTGGACTGCATATTGTGACCAAGCCCGCCAGCCCATGGGACCTTCCCTCTGCGGCACCTGCATCCAACTGAGCTCCATCACCTCTATTGTTTCTAATAACTCTTCATAGGCTACATTTGCATTTAAAAGAAACACTGTATTACGCTATTACCTGTTAAATAGAAAACCTGTGTAATGTTAAAAAATATATTAAGAATTTGTTAACTTATATGTATACGTTTAACCTGGGTGTAATTCATTTGAATTGGTACAGGTGACAAATGAATCAACGGGCCAAAGTGTGACCGTACGAATCGTAGACCAGTGACAAAACGAAGGATTAGATTTAGAAACGGATGCTTTTAACGCCATCGAAGGAGATGGACAAGGATATTTTAACGGTCATATGCTTACTACCTACGAGATCGTCGGCTGTTAGAACAGAGTTACAGGGTTACCATTGCTTTTGTATTTAATTTTTTCTACTTTCTCAATTCTTTCACCAAAAGCAATTATCGCTGCGCTGCAGTTACTTATTCTCATAAGGGATGCAAATAAAATCACACAATTGAATTCAGAAAAAATAGTTCTCATAATAACAATCTTAAGTTTTTTGGAGAGATGGAAATGAATTTGGAAAATAAATACTTTTGACTAGGATGAGGATGTCTTTTATTTAGAAAATATTTTGCTTTCTACATATTCTTTTGACAATTTAATATTAATTCTTTTTTCAAAAAATATTTTTATATTTTTATATTAAATTTGAATATTATTAAAATGATATTCACAAATGTTTATTTGTAATATTTTGATAATTGATTTAAATTTTAAAGTCTTTATGTTTTTAAAGATATTTATATTGTTATAATAGAAGATATTACTAAAAACTTAAAAATATTTATACATATCCTTAAGGAGTTAATATTCAGAGGTTAAATGATCAACTATTACATTTTGTTTTTTCAAATCACTTATTTGTGTAGTGTATCGTTGATAGATTTATAAATAATTATATTCATCAACTATTCAATCAAAAATATTATTATTTTTTAAATAGTAAGTAGACTCAAAATCATTGAAATCATTGTAAACCACTCTAATGTAATAATAAATTAAATTTAACAACTATTTTTTCAACTCAATCATTCCCACATTGCATTTTTTATACACATCAAAGTTTATGGAAAACTATGACTATAAACCCCACCTCAAAATTACAATTTAAGGTATGTTATTTTATTGTCTCGAGAGTGTATTATATACTCACTCTTTAATATGTACAAATTGTATTTGTACATAATTAGTATTCACATATCATTTATACTATAAATTGATAAATAATTTCATGCAATATGTTTAAACAATCATTAAATAATATATAAAATATTATTATACATGACATATTCAACCTTCCTTATAATATTTCATATGTTTTAAAATATAATTAAATTCAAGAGAAACATCACAAAACTATAATTTAATGTCTCGCTATCTAAAGATCTACACTTTCATAACAATATTTTCATATTTTGAATATTATACATGCACTTTGCAACTCAAATCTTTGAATGGTTACAAATATTTATTGCAATATTCATCTTCATCAATAATCAATATTATGTTTTCTATGTAAATATATACTACCATTCTCCACCAAATAAATTATACAAAATTTAATAAGCATTTCAATTGGTTCAATTACATATCTAAATGATGATGAAAGCCTCATTTAAATGTAATTTAATAAAAATTTCAATCCATCATATTGATTACTTTTTGTTATTTATATATTATTATTTGTTATATATATTTTTCATTACAATAAACCATTACTTATTCAATATATATTGTTAGGGGTTCACATACTAATGATATAAATGTATAATGAATATCATTTAGTCCTATATCAACATTGGTAAAAAGTACATGTTTAATACTAATAAATTATAATTAACATAAAATATTGTGTAATAGTAAACTATTAAATAACATCAATTTTATAGTTCATAAACATAAAATAAAATACAGTAAATAAAATAATTCATTCATTTATATATTATTATTATTTAAATTTTATTTTGGTATCTCAAAGGTGTTTCTAGTCATAAGCATGGCAACCTTGTTGTCAAGTCAGTCCAAGTGAGTCAAAACTAGTCCTTTAGGTTCCATCAAGCCCAATAGTTTCCCACACTATGCATGGTTGGGTTAGTTGGTATTTGAACATACATTAGTTGTCTATGTCTTTCAATGGCTCAACATGCTTGGGAGACAAGACACTATTACCTTCTTGGTTAGGGGAAGATAAATTATCTATGGTTGGTTCCTTCTCCAACCTGCATGATTACCTCTCCAACATACATGGATACATCATCAGAATCTACTCTATTTAATCTTTTTCTTTTGTCTAGAGAGATATCATGACCTATATTATTATATTAGAGGGTCTCTAAACATTAGTTGAGAAACTTCAAAAAGAACTACCATTCATTGGGATCATGAAAAATGGGACAAGAGACTATGGAAGCTCCACCATTCATGGAATTATATCGTTGCCTCAGAATACTACTTATGTAGATACCATATTAATTTTGATTTCAATTAGCTTAGGGCTTGGAACCCTTCACTTATTCCCAACATCAACTTCTCTTTGTGGGTCTCACTACATTGAAAAATCCTAACTTTGGATAACCTGAAGTGTATAGTTCTTGAATTCCCCAACAAATGTATATTATGTAAAAATGGTGAAGAAATAATTCTTCACCTACTCCTACATTTTCCCTTCCCTACCTCAATTTGGAGTTTAATTTTGGACCATCTTAGGATTTGTTAGGTAACCCTTCAAGATCTTAAGGAATTACTCTTAGGCTGGTCTCCTCCTTACAAACACACTTTGAAAAAGGAATTGTGGTATTTGACCATCACATCTATTGTGTGGAACTTATGGAATAAAATAAATGATAGATTCTTTCAAGACAAAGATCTAAAGAAAAAAATAAGCTTAATAATAGAAAAATTAATCTCTAATAATTTAAGGATTGCCAAAATCAAAATAAAAAAATAAGCTAGCAATCTAATAGAGGAAGATATCTTAAGTGACTAGGGTAACTCCCTAAATTCATATCCCAAATGAGTTGTTCCATAGCAAGGATATTTCTTGTTGGGTGGAAGAATCCAAACAATGGATGGAAAAAACTAAAATTTGATGGTGCTACCAAAGGTAACTCAGTGGTGGTTGTGACAAGGGGAATCTTGAGAAATGATCATGGTGAATTAGTAGAATTCTTCACAATTCAATTAGGAAATAAAACTAAGAATGAAGCCAAATGGTTTGCATTCTAATGGGGATTCAAGCGGGTCATCCACAATAAAGTCAATAAAATTCATATGGAAGGTGACTCTGAATTGGTCATCAACCTCATTGAAGTTTGTGTCATCCCTCCATGGATACTTATGAATCATACTACAAGAATTAGAAAATATGTAAGTTTGAAGAAGTTAAAATAACACACACTTATAGGGAAGATAAAAAATCAATGAAAGCTACTACTATTTGTATTTGTATGGTTTCTCAAAGGAGCATATGGTCCACATTTCAAAAGATATCTTTGTTTGTTTGAAATGAAATTAAAAATAATAAAGAAAAACAATGATGAAAGTTGAAAAAAATATAGAATTTGGATTCTCATGGCCTTTGAAATGAATAGTATTCCAAGTAACCATAAAAGTACAGGTAGCACTTCTAAAACTACAATGGTTGTTATGTGGGATGCTATGACATTTTTAATTCACATGAAGGATTGGACTATAAGAATGACAATATTAAAGTTAAAATATTGCAAAAACTTATTATTCTTTAGGTATTCCTTTTCTTCCAATGATTACATTCCTTTGGAAGACCATGAAACTCAAAAGAAAGTAAAAAAAATCCATTCATGTTGCTTCTTTTTTTGGAAACTTGACTATTTTTTTCTAAAATATTTGTGATCATAAAGAAGGAAAGAAAGTGATCATAGGAGAAAATATTAGAATTGAGAGGCCTCCACCTATGATTTGTTAAAGAAGAAAAATAACATATGAAGGATTCTAGAATATTGAGGGGTCACCAATTACTTCATGGGCATGCAAGGTCATGATGTCTTTCTCTCAAAGAATTTCATAGACTCCTAAAATCTAAGGAAAGTTAAAATTGGTGGAGTGTGTTTCAGCGTGATTGAGGAAATGATCGTTGAGGGTACTAGAATCAATTTCCAAGGGATGAAGGTCAAGAGGATTCATAAATCTTGAGACAATTATTTTATTGAGGATTTCCTTGAGAATGGACATAAATTGGTTCATTTTCAAAATGGCTACGAGAGGGAGGGGATTCCTAATCCCTGAGACAAGGAGGATCACAACAACAAGAAGAGTAAGCTAGAAGAGAAGAGGCACAAATCAAAAAAGAAACTAAGGAAAGTATGTGAGGCAGAAAAATAAATGAGAGAACTTCTCTAGACAAGTGAAATGAAAGATCGAACCTAGTCATGGATGAGTGGAAAACTATTATGAACCTCCACATTGTGAATTCTAATTAGTCTATTATGTCCTTTTGTCCTTTATTTTCACAATGCTCTATTTTTTTATTGTTTTATTGCTATATTATTGTAGTAGCTTTTTATGATTTTGAACTTCTTTACTTTGTTATTATAAATTTTAGTGTGGTAACCTTTTCCCAACTTATCTAATACAAAAATAACTGCAACCCATATGATATTATAGTATGCAAACAAGAAATTATAAAAATAATTTCAAATAATTCCTCCATAAATAAGAGTTTGTTAGAAAAGCAGATACTAGGTCTAACAGATAGATTGCCAAAATAACACCTTTTCCAAAAACATTGGGGAATCTAGATTAGAAAGGATATGGGATTGAAAAGTTGATTTGGATATGATACAATGATGTCACTATGTCTATTATGAAAATACAACATTTTGTAATGAATTTTGAGAAAATAAAAAATATAGAAAAAATTGGAATCCAAAAATGTAGAAGGAAAACACATAAGAACCTAGGATTTGAATTTGAGTTGTATTCAGCCAATCTAGGGCATCCTGCATCTGAGACTGAGAACCTAATTTTGAAAAATTGATTTCATAGGCTTGATGTCCTTGATCTGTAGCTTCTATCTTCCCATATTTATCATAAAATATTTGTCTATTGATGAGAAAATATAGAATATTTGACTTGACAATGTAGGGTTTAACTGCAAGGATGGGAAAATAAAACTCAATCTTCCTCCAACTTACTTTAGATCTGTAACCTACACACATGAAAACAAGGGAAGGGTTGTGACATATATGGGTCATAAGTCAAACCTTGTGTTGGTGTTTCTACCTCCACAATCGCAAAATTGACGATAAAAGAGATCATATCCTTTTGAGGGATAGAGGCTAATGATAAAAAAGTATTGAATTGATAATTTTCTGCAACTCACCACCCAAATATGGTCCTTGATAGGCTAAAGTCACACTCATCACCTTTAAGGATCAATTGTTGCTTGACTTGATTTTATTTGAAGACCTACAAGTGTTAGTGCTCAAAAAATGAAATACATACAAAACATGAACAAAACTCACATAAAAATCAGAATGATACTTGAATGAAAAAATGATACAATAATCTTGAAAAATCTATTCTTCACTACTTCTATGGCACTTGGTTTACTTAATTGAATTCTCAATATATTTCCCCTTTTTTGAAATTGTTAAAATACTATGTATTTATATGCAATTCTTCAATTTTTTTAAAATTAAATCCCAATAGCCAATAATTAAAATTTGAATTTCAAATAATATTAAATGTATACTTTGATTTCCCATGTTTTATTTTACGATAAATTCTTGAAAGTGGGAAATTACATGCATAATTAGGAAATTATGTGCATAATTAGGTCCAAGAACATAGGGGGGAAAACCTAGTGTGAAATTGTCAAGGGTGACCATTTTCAATGATACATTTAGCCCCCACTTTAGTGATAGTATGAACTTACACTTAGAATCACACCAAAGTAAGAATCTCAAGAGGGGTTCCATTATCCAAATATTGAAGAGATAAGATAGCATTGAATCTAGGGGACATGCTAACCCTCAGGATTCAAGATCATACGACAAGACAATATAGGGACAAAAAGAACACACATGCATGAAATATAATGCAGCATGAGAAAATGAAGCATACACGCGATGAAGACACACAACATAAACATGAAATAAAGACAAAAATGTAAAAAAAATGTGATGTAAAAACAATGCAAACAAGATATAAAAAAGGTGAGTATGACAATCACGAACTAGAAAGCTCCATAGAAATCTTACAAGGATCCATATCGAAGGAATTCATGACTCATAGGATAAAAAAAGTCTAATATTTTCTAGGTGAACCATGAGCCAAGGCATCATAGGCTAGTGAATTCTAATATTCACTAGGTGATCCTTCTAAAAGGGTAGCAAATGAGAAACACACAAGGGCTAGTGAAGACCGATTTTCCCTAGGTGTGTACCCATGTCATCCATACCAAGAATTATAGTCCCAATAATTTTGATAAGGTAATACACAAATGATCAAAATATCAAGCAAACACATCACTAAGTCCAACATGTGTGAGTCAAGTGAAGCACATAATGGAATGTATGCCCCCACCTTAAATTAATTGATATACACCTATCTATGAGAAATTTCTTTAAGGTAGAACAAAATGATAAATTCAATATGATACATTCGTGAGAGCTTATTTGGAAATCTCTATGCCAATGATATGTTTCCAAATAAAGCTAACTAATGAAAAAGGGTTTCCCCCAAGGTAAAGCCACATAAAAAGACAAAATATGATCACATGAGGGATCCATAGATCCGAGGTTAGTATAAATCTCTACTAATATATAATTAGCCGATAGGCTATTATATGTGGGAATTCCAACCGGAAAAGTCTACTGTTTGATGCCAGTGGACCATTCCGGTAGGAAATTCCCAATGTACGATGTGCAGCCTGCTTCGTAGTCACCGAGCGTGGCCATTCGTCCTTCGCGTTAGTAGGAATGGGTCTGCATTCCTGGGCTCTCTGTGCGTTGCCAGGCATTTAAGAAGTGAAAAAGTCGCTGGAGGTAATAAATTTGAACCAGGTTTAAGATGGATCCACCTGTCGCTGTGCTTTCTGCATTGTGATTTCAAAGCTCTTCATTCGACACCAAAGTAACGATTTTTCCAAGTTTGAGTTAGAGTGTGATCTGAGTAACTGTTGGATCTTGAAGGGAGTTGATGGATTCTCCTTCGACAGGCGCATTGTTTCTCATCACAGAGGGGTTGTGGCTATTGATGAGTGGGTTTAGGGAGGACGTCTGAAGCATACAAGGCAGAATGCACCAAAAATACAGCCAGTAACCTCCTTTCTCATTATCTAAGGCTTTTCACCAGAATTAGATCTTTCTTCATGACACAAATTTGTATACTTCTTGTTTCTACGCTTCTTTGATGGTGTGAATGCATCCTAAATTCATTTTTTTGTAGTGGGTATTTGTGAAATTTATCATGAAATTTGTATAATAAAATGCCCAAATCAACTTGTGCATCTTCTAGTAAGCATCAGTATTTATGTTGACGGATTTTAGTAGCAATACCCATATCTATTATAAAAGCAATCTCATATTTAAGATAGATCTTACAGGTCAGTAATTTGTTACAGGGTTTATCTGATGTAGTGCCCACTTCAAATTTTTTATATTCTATTTTTGCAATTTTTTCAGGAGATGCTTCGCTCCCTTGGTTACAGCTTCTCGGTACTCCATCTTAAATAGTATATTTACCTCCAGATTTGTTTATCGTGATGATTATTTTCTTTAAATCTCCTCTTTGTGGATCCTTTAAGCAATGGCGCCCCAATATAGAAGCTTGTAACAAAGGATGCATGGCAGAATAGGGTAGTAGTGAGATATATCCTTCCAGAGACACACCCATGTTCTGTGCGCAGTTGAAGTGAGCAAGTGCCTCAAGGAAGCAGCTGTTAGCATGCCTTCTATGGAGCTGGGACATATCCTCGTATCGCATCTTTGTTGGGGCAACAATGGACCCGTTTTGTGGAAGTACATTGAATAGGCTATGTCATCCCACATGATGCCTTTGTTACTTATCTTGGCCTTATTGACTTCCATGTATATGTGTTTTCTGTTTGAATTTCAATTGACAATACAGGGCTTTCACAGAACCCTCGCAGGGCCTGGCTGTCCAAAAAACTTGAAGGCCTTGATCGTAGGTTGAGTAACTATGCTCAAGTTTAGAGAATAGAATGAGATTTGTGGTTATAGTCAAAATCTAATTCCAAAGCTCCAAGATGTTGTGGCATAATGGCAATGGAACACGCTTATAAGAATATGTGACGAGCTTCTGGTGTAACATTTATGGCATACAAGAGAGCATTAACTGTGTTTAAACATCTTAAAAATGTGGTGGAAATCTGATCGCACACCTCCTCAATTAGGCGGCTCATAACTTCACCCCAGAATTACTAAGCGGAAAAGGTCACATGTCGAAATGAGAGAAAATTATTGATGCCCGAATGAAGGTCATAGTTTTATATCATATTCTTGTCAGTTAGCACTTGCATTGTGTAATTATAACTGAACCGATATCATTAATACCCAAATTCAGTTTCTGTTTGTTACAATGATGCCTTCTGATTAAAACATCAACCATACTTGCTAAATTAGGGTCTTCAGTGCAATCAAAACTGACAGTATGATTGAATTTTGACAATTGGTTGGCAATAAACATATTGACTACCTAAAAATATAAATCAATCTGTGTATCATGTAAGCAATGATTAACCAAATGGAAAAGAATTGGAGTGAGGGGGATAGATAAATGTCAACAAGAATGAACAAAAAATGAATTGACTGAAAATTGTATCTTTCATTTACGAGAACCATATTAATGTTTTTGAAATAGGGGAAAGACTTGAAATGTATGCTATTAGAAAACTTGAAAAAATAGAGAAAGCATTACAGAGTAGCAGATTTAGCAAATTTCCAACTTTTTGCAATAACTAAGTTAATGGATTCCTCAAGAAACCCATATGATGTATATGATGAAATCGCTTGTTCCAAAAAAATATTATCAAAGTATCTAAGCCATAAGACATAGTTTGAGAAAGCTGGTAAAAACCAACAAAAACTGAAGACCGGAGCCATGATTATTGGAACTATAACTATTAATAATAAAGGGCATACCCTTTCTCAATGAGAAATAACAAAATTGAAAACATAAACTTAGAAGTGAAAGCTAAGCAACATCCAAAATCCTATCCAATTTTGAAACCTTTGTTAGCACCTTGCTTTTCTCTGTCAACGAATGCCTTTCCCCCTGTACCGACAAAGAGCCAAGGACCTTTACCATGATTTTTTTTTTCCATGAGAGGGTTTCACATACATGTGGGCCTCTATCACTAATATCATACAAACACCTAGAAATTTGCTCAAAAGAACATCCGGTTTGAAACCCTCCATGTCAGGGCCAGCCTTTAGGGGAACTAGAGTATTAGAGCAATCTGAGGTGATGTTTCTCATGGCTAGACCAGCTACTTACAACTTGACTTGTTGCTGCATGACAACTAGCTTTAGATTAGCTGAGTCTTTTTTTATTTCTTCCAGTTTGTGGGCTTAGGAGGAAGACTCATGTGTTTCACTAGGTGTAGCAATGTGATATTGTTTTGATGGTGTATAAATCGTCAGCTAGAAGACTGATTCTTCTTTAGCAGATGCCTTCACATATAACTATTTGGCCCTAAGAGACCTTGTGATCCAAGCCCAGTTGAAATTGGTGATGGCCGTCATTATTAAAAGCCAATGCCTAGCACAAGTGTTGAGAGGATTAGGTTGGATAGGGACTTTAAGATATTTTCAAAGCCATCAAACTATTAGTTTTTTTCCATTCCCAAATCTTCAACATTCTTAATAATTTTACTTTTAGAGGATATGGAGTCATGGTGGCTTGAGAGCCTTTTCGAAAGCTACTTAGTAGGATTTGAGTGGGTCTTAGTAGACGATTTAAGCTTCATTGAGCTAGGACCTATATAGGGGAATTTGAACATTTACTCTTTGAGCAATGAAGTTTTTTCCTTGGTCATGCTGTTGAAAATGGAAAAAATAACAGAAAATACAAGCTTGAAAAAGCAAAGAAGCTCCCACCATAAAGTAAGCGAAAAGATTTGAGCAAAGCATTATTGAAGTTTGTAATTGTGATCCAAACTTTTGGTTTGTTTTATTATATGTTGTCTTTGTTATTCCTTTAAAACCTATTTGGGAGAGAAATTAATATACAAAATAATTATTCATGATGTGAGCATTCAATTTTTTGTATTTTTATAGTTTAGATACCAACAAGTGGAATTAGAGCCAGCCATGCAAGGTTTCCGATGGATCTGAGGAACGAATGGAGGATGAGCTGCCATTGTTCTTTCTTTTCCTGTAAAGATCCAAATGCCTCCAGTTGTGCCTTTCTAAATTTTTTTATCTCTATCGGTAGGCATGGAGTTCCAACCTCTGGGAAGTTTGGGGTTTGCTTTATTCAGTCTGAGGGATGAGGTGAAAGTTTTGGGGCCATTGAAGAAGAATCCTGATATCTACTGTGATGCTGCTATGGACCTATAACTTGCCTAATTTGTATGCATGGTATGCATTTTTTGGGAAAGATATGTACTTTCCAAAGATGAACTTAATGAAGCGCTGCACAGAGCAATTTTAGAAAATCTGCCTGCTTTTATGGGTACGATTCTAGAAGATAATTGAGGATTCTGTGTCTTTGACACCCAAGCGAGCTAAATTGTGGTTTGTTTGTGAGATTAAAAAATGTTAGGTTTTCTAGGGTTTAGTTGACATTTTTTTCTTCTTCTTGTTTCTTTGATAAAATTTTGTGAAGTTACGCCTGGGAGGGGTTCATATTAGTTAAAGAAAAAACATCATCTTATTCACCAAAATGAAACGAAGGGGGTAATTATTGTCTAATGGATAACATATATTAAGATCTTAAATGTTACTTATCTCAAAAGGGAAGCACTTGCTTGACTTGCTAATTTTATTTAACTAAAGGAAAAAAAAAAAAGTTTAAATGATAGATGCGGGATTGGGTCTATTTTTAGCTAATATTGAGCTTCTCGATTGATCGAATAAGATAATTAGTATTATTTGGGCAAGCAAGATTGACCAGGTTGGGATGAGAGTACGACATCGATGGGAAAATTGGTAGGGTAAATTGGAGGCCCAGCTGTTCATGTTATATCTCTTAAATAAAGTTAGTTTTTCAAAGAGCGAATAAGATAATTAGTATTATTTGGGCAAGCAAGATTGACTAGGTTGGGATGAGAGTACGACATCGGGAAAATTGGCAGGGTAAATTGGAGGCCCAACTATTCATGTTATGTCTCTTAAATAAAGTTAGTTTTTCAAAGCATCATAACTCAAACTACCAAAATAAATTTTACTCTAGAGATCTCACATAATCAACCGTTGTTCGTGCAAAATATGAAAGGCATTTATTTCCTGCCACTTATGTCATTGAATGAATGAATGCTTTTAATTACGTCCATGAGACCAGCCAGTCTATGGGACTCCCAAAAAACAAAACTGAAACCACAATTTGACACAAACTGAGCCGCACCACAATTTGACACAAACTGAGCCGCCGCCAACCCCACTGAGTACACTATGTTTCCCTCTAACTCTTTGCTGATTTTGTTTCTTCTACTGTGTATTTTGATCATGTAACCTGCCATTTTAGCGATCTTCTCCTCTTCAAACAAAGCCTCTAATGACTTGACTTTAAATAGATCCAAGTAAATCTATGAACCTATTCGTCATAAATGCATGTAGTAAATCTAATCACTGTGTTGGGAATTGAGTTTTTATTTTTAATATATTGACTATATGTTTGAATTTATGGTAATTAAGTATGTGTGTGCTTTACAACGATATTCTATGTGATTTATTATAGATACAACCTATTGGAGTATTTCTTAATAGTCATTAAATTATTGTATGAATTCTGGTAAAAAAGAAAAAAAAAAGAGAAATTGTTCATCTTTGTATGGCCATACAATCCTCCACCCCTCCCTCAAATATCTTTAAAAAAAATAAAAATAAAATAAAAAATGACAGAGCTATAATATCCTCTATAGTTGAAACAAATAAATATATACAGAGAAAAAAAGTACAAACACATTTCTCCATTACGTCACTCCTTGAATCACCCAAATAATGTACAAGTAGAAGAAAAAAGAATGCAAGTTAAAAAGGATGATTAGGGTTTTTGACGGTACAAGCAGAAGAGAAAAGAATGCAAGTTAAAAATGATGATTAGGATTTTTGGCATTTCCAGCAAAGAAATAAATGAAATAAAGCAATCCTATTGCATAAGTATTTTAAATCATTTCTTTAGTTTCCTAGTTGAAATACTTAGTGGTATCTTCAAGGAATGCTTAAACTCTCAATAAGAGTATATATATCTATCTTTATACATATAAAATTAATAAAAATATTAAAAAATAGAGGAAGACTATATGTATTTTGGTATTGGGTACTATACAACAATAAAATAATTTAATTGGAGGAGATGTTCACCTAACATTTAAACTAAAAGTTATAAATTTAAGTTGAGTTTTATCAAAGGTTAATTTGTTAAGTATAATTTATTTTAAAGTTTCACATTAAGATAACAGTATTATTACAAGTTAGAAGTCTGTTATTAATAATTTTTAAATTTAAATTATATTGAATTTTATTTAATTTGATAGGGAGATAAAAAAAATTTGAGATATTATTCTCTTTAACATATAGAAGTTTTAAATTCTACAATAGTCTCTTATTTATAAAGATGGGAATTCAAAAGAGAATAAGAGTGATAACCCATTCCATTACTAAGTAGGGATTTATCACTTTGAATGTTCGTTTAATCCAAGTAAAAGTGAAAATAAAATGTTATAAATAGATAATAATGTCAATAATAATAAGGAGATATTTGTGTATATATAAGGGAATAAAATTGGGCACTTCAGTTGTAATATTTACATATTTTATTTCGATTCTAGGACATCATTTAAATGTCTTAGCTTGGATTAGAATGACACATAAAATTTATTGTCAATGCCAAAAAAAAAAGAATAAATAAAATTGTTGCCATAATATTATTGTTTTATAAAGAGTGATGTTAATAATTCATGAGCTAAATATTAGGAGAAATTTTATCATTAAAGATAGGCTTTTTATATGGGCAATTGTAACAATATTAGTGAGGGAGGTAGTGATTGGTTAGATACCCTATTAAGGTTAGCATAATAAAATTAAGGACATAGTTATCAATAATGCTATTATTAATGTTCCTAAAAAAAACAATAATATTCAGATGGTTAATAATAAAAGTACAAATCTTATAAACAAGGATGGTGTTAGATTTAAAGATGAAACCATCTCAAATTATCCCAAAAATATAATTTTTTATTGTTTTTAATCATCCACACATCTTTATGGATGATTTAAGTGGGTATATTTATTTGGTTGTCGTGGTAAATTATATAGCGAATTTAATTGTAAGTCATTAAAGGTGAATATTATATTGGGATAGGTATGTGAATTATGTTAGAGTTATAAAAATAGTTAAATAAATAAATGTACACTATCTTAAGAGAAATATGTAATAAGTTCAACAATATGGTAAAAGAGGGAGTAAAAGTTATTGTTATTATTTCGGTTGATAGGATAATTATTTAAGGTTAAATGACAATTTGAGAATATTGGGATAACAATGGTTTGTTGGATGCAATAAAAAAAACTTATTCAACAAATAGAAAATTCATATATATGGGTTTAATGAAAAATGTGGGAAAAAGTATTGGGTGGAAAATTTAACATCACATTGCACACTATAGAAACAATGTTGGAGATGGTTAGTGTAAAATCTTAAACACTTAGAATGCTAATTAGTGTAATTTTTAAGGAAAAGAAAAAAATTCGTTTAGAGTTTTATTGTATTTTATTTTAGTTGAAATTATTCCAAATATTTGCAGAGTTGGGTGCAAAGACTGCAATAAATTTTATCATTGGATTCACTCAGCAATTCTAGGTAGTAATATGTGTTGAAAACATACTCATTTTCATATGTTATTTTTGAAGCCATCATACATATATCCATGCAATATCTGCTTCCCATTGCGATAAATTCTTTGACATTGTGGTCTAAATCTAGATGGCCATCCAAGTATCCAATGGCACTGAAGTAGTTTTTTGTGCCCTTCTTGGGTTTTATCACGCCATCCCCCGATCAAACAAGTCCTTTAAAAACCAAACCAAAACAAAACAAAAACAAACAAACTATATTTTACGATTTCCCCACCATAAACAACCAACACATTCTTTAGGCTGAGTAGAGAGATTCTCTCTACACATCGGAACCTAATTAAACAATGCACTTCATCCCAAAAGAATATTGTAGTTCAAATATATTGTACATGAAGCACTCGGTGGGTTTACCAAAGAAGGAAAATTTAATTGCAAGGATGGAAATCTTGATAATCCATCGATTCAGGTCTCTTTGGTGAGACCTAAAATGCTCGGGATACTCTACGAAGCCATGCTCATTTATGGCGAGGAAAAGAGAAGAGAGGCGTAAAGTTCCTCCATTTTGAGGATGAAAAAGGAGGCATTCGTCGCACATTTTGGTGCCCCTAAATAATCTTGGAATAAACTAGCACATTATATGCACATTCACAATAAGTTCCAATTATTTAACATCCTTAGTTTATGGTTTCTTCTCTCTTGAAAAACAGCCACCTTCGTTATCGTGTTTCTTACAGTTAAAAGTTTGTTGGCTTACCGATGTATTATCGAGGGCTGAGATGTCACATCTACGATGTCTGTTAAGTTCCACATCAATGGATTGAGTTTTCCCCATTGATGGTGTGCAAAGTCTTATTGACTTCCCCATAAAGCTGACAACATCACCCAGTAAGTTGGAATGTTTTCATAGAACTCGCCACAAGCATGTTTCTTGAAATTATCTACAAGAATTGGTTTCATTTTTTTGAAAGTATCCTTATATTATAGTAAAAGAAAATCAATTTTATAGTTTATTTATATGACTTTTACACCAAGAGCCACCTACTTATATCTACGTATAATCTCTATGTTTGTCTTTGTCCTCGCAAAGTCCTAATGAAATTGACTTTTAGCACTTGAAAAGGTTCTTTAATTATTATGTGGAAGGTGTTCTCTTTTTGAAGTGAGTAGAATTGATTTATAGATCATCATCTCTGCTTGTTCTAAAAGAGATGCAAAATGATTTAAATCATCTCACATGTTTGATGGTTCTAAAAGAGATGCAAAACGATTTAAATCGTCTTACTTGTTTGATGATTCTAGAAGAAATGCAAAATGATTTAAATCATCTTAGTGTTCACATTGCTTTACTAGCTATCCATTTATTGCGGTCTTTAGATAAGGTGATTGGACATGCTTACAACATTTTACTTTAGTATATAGTAATGCATAAAGCTACACTTATATTATAGTTAATTAAATATTAAATGCATGCATTATACTTGTGGGGAATATTTGATTCAAATGTATACATTTTGTAGATTCAAAATTATGTTTTCTTGCGATTTTTACCCTTGCCCTTCAATATATTGCCCAAGTATATCCTGCTATCGGCGTAACCATTGCTCCTCATTGAGGTGCAAGCACTAGTATTATTAAGCTCAAAATTGACATCATTCCCCGAGATTATCATGGAACTACAAGCACAATGGAAGAATGGCACATTAAAGTAACAATTTTTTTTTTGGGTCAACTTGGAAGAGACCTAAATGTCTTGATGCCTTGCATCATCCCCAAAAGGAAAATAAAATACAGTAAAATGTTTACAATATAAAGAATAATGGAGATACAAATAGATGAATGTGACAAAAAAGTCATTTCCTTTGTATCCTTGTACCGACAAGAACAACAAGTGTCATCCAAAGAAAACTAACATACAAAGCACAACACAAGAGATCACATCATGTGCAAGAACACATGATAAAGATATAAAACATACACAATGAGTATTGCACATGTGAGTCAATCTAAAGAAAATTGTTTGCATCCTACTCTTGCTCCTTACATATCGTAGGTAGATAAATAGCTAAAGGGACTACTAAGTGGCATATAGGGAGTATCACCAAGTTCAACACATGGTGAATTACTCTCATCAAGAGTATCATCATGGTTTCCCCCATCTAAATCCATATATTTCAAGAACAATAAAGATAATTCGTTATGCGCTTGTTCATTGATTTTTGCATCTTCATCTTCACTATCCAAATTTATCACAATGGGTGGTTTACTTAGACAATATCAGTTTGTGGACATAAAAAAATTACACCTTTTTCCTTGCTTGATTTGGGAATAATTAATGATAGATTGGACTTAATATCACCTTAATCTAGTGTTGTGATGTGTTTTACACATCCACATTAGGTATTGGGCCTGTTTTAACCTAAATTAACTTATCTTTTCCCTAATTAAATGTTTTAAAATGTATTTAATTACATTCTCACATTAATCTAGAAGGCTTATAAATTAAACTTAGTTTTAATCTAGTGTTCTAATGTTTTTTACATATTCACATTGAATCTTGTGCCTTTTTTAGGATATGTGGACCTCATTTTAATGTTGTAAAGTTTATTTAATCACACTTTTACATTGAAATTAGTGTCCCTAGCCCTAATTAACCTTCATATCATCATTAATAGGCCCCTATGACCCCATATTGTACATCCCAAGGATTATTTTGATGAAAGACCCAATAAAATCAACATAAAAACTAAAATTCTTCACTCCTCGACATCCAAGCTATCAAAAGAACTCTTGTGGGACCCATTTGCCACTTTGGGAAAATGAGTCCCATCTAGGTGAGAGTAACTTTTCCAGCTTGGAAAATGCATCCCATCCAGGTGAGACTAACTTGTCCATCTTGGCGAATGAGTCCTGTTTATGCCATTTTTGAGGTTTGAGCAGGAAAAATTGGGTTTTAAGTTTAATTTTCTTCAATGTCGGCCTTTAGGATCAAATTATTATGTATTTTAGGTGGATTACCTATATAAACAAGATTTTAAACCCTAATTCATCATTCATTCATGATTTATTTATCATTCATTATCCATCTCAAGTCAAGAAAACTAGGGTTTTAGCATTTTGAGTCATCAAGATAGTTTTCTAAGGCATTCAAGGTCAGATTCTTCATCCATTTCTAAAAAAAATCAAGATATATCATCATGGAAAGTTTTTAATTGCATTGTTTCATATGTCATGCTTCATTATCTCATTTCATCATTTTGGTTTAATTACGTAAAAGGGGTTTGACCAATGTCTCACCCCTTGTGTTGCCTCAAAAAAACGTGTTGGAGAACCATTTAGGATGACTAAAAATCTAGCTCCTAACAAGCATGAAAGAATCCATCTGTGCTACTTACCTTTGAATCCAAACTTTGCTAGAACTTTATTCAGTAAATCCTAATCTACACAATCATATAATTTCATCATATCTAATTTTGATAAAAGAAGGTAAATGAGTAGTTGATATGGAATGAAGTGTCTCATGCATGATCAATACCCCTTCAAAATTTTCTGATCCTAGCACAAAACCTCCTTGTTCTTGAGAAACTATTTTTGGGATCAAAGGTTGTAGCCTAAGATAAATAGCTTTAGTGAAAATCTTGTACATTGTTTTACACAACAATATCAACCTAATGTCTGCAAATGGATTTGGATTGTCTACTTTTGGAATAATTTCAATATTTGTTGTATTGGATTTCCTAAACATTAAACATGTCCACCTTGATTCTTCCAACACCCAAAAAAAATCATAACATAAGAAATCCCAACATTTTTGAAAAAATATTGCAATGAATCCATCCAGGCCAGGAGCCTTATCAGGGGATAATGAAAAAACTACCCCTTTCAATTCCTCTAACATGAATGGCTTTAACAAATTAGCATAATCTTCATCCTAAATGAGTTTGGGAATGGCATCTATAATTTCCCTTTCATCATCTCTTCTATTCACACTTTTACAGTGATGAGCAGATAATAGATCAACAAAGAACTTTACCCCCTCCTGCTTTATATCATCTTCATTGGTTAGCTAGTTCCTTGAAGAAAACTCTTGAGTTGAGAATATTGTAGAAGCAACTCTTTTAATTTATGCAGAGGCATGGAAATATTTTGTATTACAGTTACCTTCTTTAAGCCATAATTCTCTTGATTTTTTCCTCCAATATATCTCCTCACGAGCACATAACTCTTCCCTTTCCCGCTATAAATTTTTCTGCTTCTCATACAACTGATCATCTAATCCATTTTCTACGATATGATTGTGGGTTGTTGTAAGCTCATTGAAAGTTATTTCCTTTTTTTGAAATATATTCTTAAAAACTTGTACATTCCAATGTTTTATTTACTGCTTAACATGCAACATTTTTTTCCATAGCTGAAGCATCTTTGTGCCTTGTTCAAATGGGGAGTTTAACCACCATCGGCAAAGAAGAACCATGAAATTTGGATGTCTGAACCACATACTCTCAAATTTTAATGATGATTTACCTTTGCAATAAGATATTTTCGTTGTCTGTAAAGAAACATCATAGTGATCAAAAACAAGAAATGGAAAAACCTCTGTTCCATCCCAATCTACCCCAAGGACCAATTTGAAGATGCTAAAAATATGTCCAATATTACAACAATTTGCATGAAACCTTTTTGATAATTCGTCCAAGTAAATTTTCCCTTGACTAGAATTATGTCTTTTAATGCATTTGAAGCAATAAAAGAATTGAAATATTCCATGACTCTTAAAGGTGGACTGATACCTCAAGCTTTCTCTTGCAGTGAATTAATGACATTAAAATCACCTCCTACTAATAATTTCACATCACCCTTGAAATTATTCAAAATCCTTGACAACTCACCCCATAACACTTTTTTATCGTTTGTTGAAGAGGGCACATAAACATTACATGACCAAAACTTGAGATCAATTTTTTTCAATTTCAAGCAATTGCCAGTTATTAGCATGTTGAGTTGTAACAACCCTTACTACCTACGGATTCCACAAGAAAAATAATCCTCTCGAAGGTCCTTGAGCCAGAGAGTGCACTGATTTCCATCTTTGCCATTTACTTATTGATACATCAAAAATTGCCTATAATGTTTTTTTTTCTTGTAGTAATTTAACAATATCAGCTCCACAAGCATCAATTTACTTGATGCAAGCACATTTTTCAAGGGTAATAATTCCCCTGACATTCCAAGATATGATCTTCATTGCACTTAAGGAGAGCAACACGCTCTCCTTAGGTGTTTATTTAGTTGTTTTGAGATGCAATCATAAATTGTGTTTTGGAAACCTGCTTCTATTTCCACCTGAAGTTTAGTCAAATTTGACTTCCTTCCTCTTTTACCCAGTGAATTTTTCAACACTACTTGCATTGGAGTATGAGATAAAGACAAAGTATTAATATAATCAAACTCCTCTTCCACAAGATCCTCTATTTTTCCCTTAGTTTGTTGAAATACTTCAAGTTGGGTACTCTTTTTGCACTCCTTTTCCTTATCAATGTTACAATTTCCCAAACATCTATTGGTGCTTTTAACATAGATTTTTGGCTTCCTAATCCTTTCTAGCACTTCTAGGGTTTTTCACCAAAAAGGAGAAAGAAGGGCCAAAATGGGAAATGTTACACTCAAAGTCAATGCAATATGGGTGGAATATGGATGCAATATACCTAGATGCAATGTTTCAATACAAGAAACTAATAATATTAATTGATTAATGAATGTAAACTAAGGAAAGGGTGTGTGCAAGAAGTTGAGGGCCAAAAAGTGGAAGTGTTTTCCCTGATTTTCAGTATTTGACACATTTGACCTTAAAATTTGAAGCACTTAGAGATGAAATTTTTAAAAAAGTCACTAATCATAAAATGTATTGCTCAGAGTCTAGTTTCCAAATATGTAATTTATTTTAATACCCAGATTGTACAAATTGAGTTTTAATAGGCGTTTCTAAAAACCACTATTTAAAAGTCATTTTTTTTTACCATACCATGCACGTGTACAACATCCATATTTTGACTTAAATTATTGTATTTTTCTAAATCCTTTTGGGAAAAGTTCTATGACTCACTGAAGCTTGCTCTTGATATTTTTTTGTAATTTTTTATTGAATATTTTTTTTCTGTTAACTTTTTATTAGGCAGATTTGTCGTTTTGAAAAATTGTCATGTACGACATGCATAAGATGACCTAAACTTATCATTTTCTATTTTTTTTCTCAAATTGAAAAGAATTGTCTGAAGTTTGCTCTCATGCAATCCTTTTGTCAAAATGTTATGTTGATCAAAAGTTATTAAAATAGTAAAAAGATCTGATATTTAAAATTTATGGACCAATTTTATTAGAAATTCATTGAAAAATAGAAAAAATAATTCAATTTCAAAAAAAATTACATCTTTAGAATCAGCATTGTTTCATCTAAAATGGGTTTTAATTTTGTTAGAAAATTTTGCAAAAAAGGTCGTCAGCCATATGCCCAAAGTAGGTATTTTTCTAACATTGTTAGGGCCTTCAACTTGCAGGTTAAACCAGGTTGAAGGCCTAGGTTCGGACTTCCAATGCTTTTCTCAAACCAAAAAACTTGGCAAAAACCCGCCCACAATGCAAAACAAAATTCAAATTTAAAAAAAGGGGATCTCGATTATAAAACGGGATCCCGTTTATTAATAAACAGGATCCCGTGCTATAATCGGGATCCCGTTCCCATCTAACAACATTTTGATTGTTGTAAATGGAACGGGATATCATTTCATAAACGGGATCCCATTACCTTTACAACGGCTCCAACATTCAATTTCGGTGAACAGGATCCCGATTATAGAGCGGGATCCCACTTATTAATAACCAGGATCCCATTTTATAATAAGCGGGATCCTGTTTATTTGATTTAAAAACACTGTGCAAAATTACTGTCAAATCTGCAACTTTTCAACCTCATATGTACGGCCGAGAGCACTAAAAATGAATTATTTTTCATAACTTATTGTATTTGCAAGTGGTGAATTTGATTTTTGGTTGATTTTATCAAAGGGGGCATCATCTACACCTTTTTTGAAGTGAAATTGTGTTATTTTTGTGCTTGTTTCAAGGAACAAAAGGTTTCAATTTGCACTGTGGATTGAATTTTTCAAAGGAAGAATGAAGAAAACAACTTTTAAAGTGGAATTGTGGTAGTTTTCTACTTGTTTTGAGGAACACAAGAGGAATAATTTTGTCGTAATAGGTATTCAACTTCTAATTTGGATTGAATATTTTGAAGTATTTCACTATTAACATTCTTTTGTGCTTGAGAATTTTATAATTATGGGAGATAAACTTCGTAATAAGAGAAGAAAGACATTGAATCCTCAAGAAGTTGAAGCAAATAGAGAAAAAGAGAGACAAAGACAAAGACAAAGAAGAATGAGAATGAAATCAATGAACGATGGTGGAGCAACCAATTCAACAACTATTGAAGATGAAAACATTGAAGATACCATAGTTGTAGATGAAGCTAATTTGCAAGGAGTCAATTTGGAGAAGAATATGATTATACAAACAAGTCCTACTATGTATTCAAATCCCTCTTTGAATGTTAAGGAGAATGTTTCAATATGCACAAATCCAGGTACGTCTTCAAATCCACATGTTAGTGAAATGGTAAATTTGTATGTAGAAGTTTTACAAGATGTTGGATATAATGATGTTGACATTGACTATATTCAGAGAGATGAAACTTTTATAGAACTTGTTGAAAACAAAAAAGAAAAATCTTTTGTTGCAAATGAAAATCAAAATGATCATTTTCTTGAAAATGAAAACAAAACCTATATTTTTGATGAAAATGAAAATGAAAATGAAAACCATTTTGTTGATGAAAATGAAAATGAGAACCATTTTGTTAATGAAAATGAAGATGAAAATGAAAATGAAAACCATTTTGTTGATGAAAATGAAAATGAAAATGAAAATGAAAACTGTTTTGTTGATGAAAATGAAGATGAAAATCTAGAATGTGATGTTGAATTTAATGAAAATACTTTTTATAAAATTGGAAGTGGTGTTTTCAATATTCTTCCTGATCAAAATTCTTGGAGGCAAATAAGAACACATGCGGATAGAATATACACCAAATTCTTTTATCATAAAAAAATTGCATTTCAATGTCAACTAATGATGCAATTGATGAGAATTCAAAAAATGAGGAAAGTAATGAAAAGGTTAGGCTTTTATGTTAAACCAAAAAGAAAAGATCAATCATTAAAACATGCTCTATCTACTGTTGCTAGTGCCATTCAATCTATTGGGAAAAATAATCGATCTAAAGATAAAAACGTAGCAAGAAGAGCTATAACTACTGCTATAGTTAATAAAACAACTTTGAATAAAGAATGGTAAGCAATATTAGTGAAGTTTTAAAAATACATCCTAAAACATTACTAAGAGTGGTAAAAAAAAGAGAAAGTATAGAAAATGATCCTATCAATAAATTTTGGAGTTTCAGTGGATGACTACCGAGGTCTGATATAAAATTGAATGTTGAAATTAAATCTGTGATCAAAAAATATTGGCATGATAATACTATGGTTTCATCTAATGCTAGAGATGTTTTAAAATTAAGGGTGGGGTCCAAAGTTCGCGATCCTCACCCAAAACACCTATTAGATACAACACAAACTGAATTTTATAGAAAATTTTGTAGCGATTTAGTGTTACCTGGTAATATTAAAATAAGTCAAAGGTCTTTTGAAAAATGTAAACCCTGGAATGTAAAAATTAATAAGCAATGAATATCTTGTTGTTGTAAAATACATGTTCAATTTCATTATTTTTATGATTTTTTTTATATATATGTTGTACCTTGCATTCTAACATGATTATACAGGATTGTGGTATTGATATGCCACCTGAAGAAATAAGAGAGTTTATTTCAGGTTTGTTTTGTGAAAAAACTAATGATCAATTATTTTATTTGAGTTCTTGTATTTTTGGACAATTCATTAACTACAGAAGTCTTTCATTTTTAAAAAAAATTTATCATGAAAGTGTTGATCATGATTTTGGACAACAATTAGTAGACGTCAAAAGATTTAGGAATGTTCACTATTCTTTAAAAGATGGAAAAATAGGAAAGTGTTGTGATTTAGTTACATAAAAAGTTAGTGTGCATGCATTTATGAGTGAATTTATTAATAAAATTGTACCAAAATATGTTATGCACTCTGAACATGCTTGATGGCTTGATGGCCAATTTCGCGCATGTAGAAACACATTTCTAATTGGTACTATACTTTTAGTGGTTGATTTTGTAGTGAATTATACTCTCGCTCCGCAAGAGGAAATTCATTCTCAATATTATAATTCTATGCAAGTAGCTATGTTTGTCCATATTGTTTATAGACATGCAGATGATAGCACTGAGAATGATAGAAAATTTTTGAGGGAGTATCATTTTTATTTGAGTGACAATCGGTTACACTCATCAAAGTTTGTTCAATATTGTTTTAGTATATTTTATAGAAATTTAAAAGAAAGAGGAATCCATATGAAAGAACACATCATATGGTCAGATAATTGGACGGGGCAGTTCAAAAATGCTAGAATGTTCTATTGGTTAAGTAGGGTTCACAAGGAACTTAATGTCCAACATATATGGAGTTTTTTTGAAGTTGGGCATGGTAAAGGAGAACATGATGGAGCTGGTGCGTGTGTCAAAAGAATTATTGCTAGAGAACAATTAAAATTTGAGGATTTAGTAAAATTTAAAAATGCACATGAGATTGTGGATTAGTGTAATAGAAGATTATCTACACCTCGTTCGAGTGATTACTCTATAGTTCATCGATTCTTTTGGTTGGTGGAAGAAGAAAACATTGTATCTAGAGTTGATTGTGAGACAATTAGTGGATCTACTAAATGGCATTCATTTAGGAGTGCGACAGCAAGCACATGGACTATTTGGACAAGGGAGCTTGCATGTTTTTGCCATTTTTGTATCTCAGGAAATTGGGAAGCTTGTGAAAATACAGAATGGGTTGAATAGTGGGAGCAAAGATCGTTGACACCTGTAGAAGCACATAATCAATATGAAAGAACTATTGAAGAAAATGATCAATTGTTTGCATCTGAAGATTATGATCGTGTTTCAGACCTTGTACAAGAAGGTAATTTTAATTTAATTTATTTCATTTTATTTTTCTTTATTAAGTTATTTTTTAATACTAAATTAGTTATATGGATATGCACAAGTTATTAAATCAAATTTTGTTGGTAGGACATGTGTATGCAATTATTTCACTTGAGGGAATGAAGAGAAAACAAAATATTGGTTGGCTCATTGTGTGGAAACTAAACATAAGTTGTTAACAACTCAAGAAGATGAAGATGGCTTTCATTATCCAACAGGTACGGTGATCCCCTTAAGACACCTCCTTAAGCAAATTTTGATAACAAGTTTTAAATCCCCTTAAGCAATTTTTTAGAACAAGTCTTTGATCCCCTTAAGTAAATTTTGAGAAGTTATTTGATGGTGGTTTTTGGACATTTTTTCCAATAGGATCAGGTGGTGGTTGTTGGCACTTGGCTACGAAAATACTTGAGAAGAAATAATGGTCTACCTGCATTCGAAGACTATGAAACACATAAAAAGATTATGCATTATTCACATTTGGTGGTGGCAAAAAATATAAAACTAGAGCGCTATAATGGAAGACCTTCAAAAAAATTACTATGGTCAATTTCTATGGAAGAGCATGGGCAATCATAGATGCATTGCAAAAAAGAGAGGATGCAGATGGTACAATGGATTAAGTAAATACAGGTAAATATAGTTTTAGTTTTATTTTGTCCTTTTAAATACATTAAATACATGTTTCAACATTGGTCAACTGTGTTATTTGTTGAAATTGATTTAAATTATTCTTTTATATATCCTTAAGGCATAATCACAAAAAGGATCTAGTCCATGCAAATTCAACCTAGACAACATGGAATACTTGGTAAAAATAGGTAATTATCAGTTAAATTATATTTAAATGCATGTTTTGATTACATATTGATATTGATTGGACATTAATAGTTAAAATTGATTTATTGTCATTTTTTGTATCCTAAAGCCATCATTGCATTGATCTCATACTTTGAAACAAAAAGGAGAGGATGCCTAGATTCAACCTACAAACATGTGTGGAATACTTTTAAATGCAGGTACTTGAGTTCTGTACATATAAATAGTTTTATATAAATTAAAATATGTATGTTTTGATGATTTCATTAATATTGCTTGTACCTTTTTGATATCAGGTGGTGTGAAGACCTACTACATTCTAGCCACGAGTTTGAGATGTTCTTGAGATGGCATATCCAAATTTTCTAAACATCATTTTGAGATGACATATATGTACATACATACTTACAAAATTAAACATACTCTTTGTACTTCTATGTATCAAATCAATATTCTATATATTTAGGCGTATTATGACCCCTTAGAACATCCCCTTAAGACATTCTATTATGACCCTTTTAGGCATCCCCTTAATTTACATGTTCTATTATGACCCCTTTAGACATCCCCTTAAGACCCCTTAAGACATCCCCTTAATTAACACATTCTATTATGACCCCTTTAGACATCCCCTTAAGACATATTATGACCCCTTAATACATCCCCTTAAGACATTCTATTATGACCCTTTTAGACATCCCCTTAATTAACATGTTCTATTATGACCCCTTTAGACATCCCCTTAAGACCCCTTAAGACATCCCCTTAATTAACACATTCTATTATGACCCCTTTAGACATCCCCTTAAGACATATTATAACCCCTTAAGACATCTCCTTAAGACATTCTATTATGACCCTTTTAGACATCCCCTTAATTAACATGTTCTATTATGACCCCTTTAGACATCCCCTTAATTAACCACGTTCTATTATGACCCCTTTAGACATCCCTTAAGACATATTATAACCCCTTAAGACATCCCTTAAGGCGTTCTATTATGACCCCTTTAGACACCCCCTTAAGACGTCATTATTTGTTTTGACAACTTATAAATTAGTGTTAGATGAACTATTATTTATAGTATTTATTAATGCTTTTATTCTCTAATCTTCTATGGTATTGTTATGGTTAGGATTAGAATTTTAATTAGAGTTAGAATTGAACCCTGATTCTAACTGTAATACTAATTGAACCCTAACCCTAACCGTTATTAGAACCCAACCCTTATTGAACCCTTACCCTATCCTAAAATTAATCATATCCCTAAGCCTTGTTGTATCTAACCCTAATTGAAACCTAACCCTAACTCTAGTTGTGTCCTAATCCTAACCTTTACCCAAAGCTTTATCCTATAACCCTAACCTTAATCCTAAGTTGCTATATTTTTGTACAATAAAACCTTTAGTAAAGCCTTAAAATTTTAATATTTATTTACATATATATGTTAATTTTGAATAAAATAGAATATTAGTGATTTTTCCTTTTTGAAATGTTCTTAATTTTTTTAAAAATATTGAAGATTTTTTATGTTGGAAGATTTCTACTATTCATGTATAGTGTTAATTCATGTGTATTTTGAGCAATCATTATTATAGTTGAAGATTATTTTGATTTTATAACTGTTTTTGCCTTTTTGAAATGTTCTCAATTTTTCCTATAGTTAAATTTGACATGTTAAAGACTTTCATTACCAACTTGATATTAATCTAAATATGCAGTAATCCAAAGACTATACATTCACATGATTATTTCCAAATAATATTAAAATAATAACTTATGTAGATTTTGGAAGTGCATCTACACATTTTAAGCATAAGATCCATGTCCACTTGACCCATATTTTAATGCAATTCAGGTTTAGACCCTAAATTTCTGGTATATAAATAGATTGCTTTTGTTTGTAAATTATGATTTATTGACTGATTATTGTAAATATTAAAATGTCCTATATTAATCCATGTATGAGATCACTAAATTTCACATCAATGTCCTATATTAATGTCTTGACTATGAACATAAAATGCATAAATGTACATGTGTAAATTAAAATTTCAAACAATAATAAAGTCCATAATTTATGTAACATATTAAGTGCATGAAACCAATATATTAAGCGCACATGAAATAAAGTCCAACAGAGTACATGATAAACAAGAAATATAGTCCATAAATAAACAAATATAACACATAAAATCACATGTTTCTAGGTCATGCATTGTCTCTATAATCAAGAGACCTCTTCACATCATGCAGACTATGTGGATGACCTGAAACACTCTATACATAAGAGAAAGATGAAATTAGATGTAAGATAATAAAAAATGATTTAATGACAATTTAATTTATAATCCATCATAAAATTAAATTACAATCACATCTACATCTAGATGCTCTAGTGAGCTTGAATAAACCTGTAAATTCTCTAAATCAATCTACATAAACAAGACAAAGAAATTTGAAATTAGATGTACAACTATACAATTAAATTTTTTTAATTCAATTTAATTCAGAATTTATCATATTTTAATTGTACCGTATTCTGAGGTTATGCACTAGGCTCTTCTCCAGGACCTATCTATACATGCTCAACTACAAGATGTGTCTCATGCTATAAAAGAAAAAGAATATGTGATAATATCATATTATGTATATATTCAATTTAAAATTTATAATTCACTTTAAATATAATAAAAAAATTAAATTACCATTTAATCTGAAACCTGCTCTACATGTCCTCTTGGTGGTGTAACTATGTCTAGGTCAGGGCTGAAAGTTGCACTAACAAAGTCCTACAAGATCAAAATTAAAGCATGTACAATTTAATTAGGTTAATATATACATATATATTCAAGTTTGCACATTTTGTGTAGAAAGTTTTGTAAACAACCTAGAAATCAGTGGCCTCACGAGTAACTGAAACATCAAATGTTTTCCCAATTCCCATTCTTATTGTGGTATCAACCTAGACATACATATACATATAGACATTTAACGCTTATAATATTTACAAGTGTGCATGCATGCGTTTCATATATCTAGTGAATTCAAAACTCATAAAATTGTAACTATACTAATGTAAACTTTAAACAAATTTATAGTATGAATGTACCTACCCCTGATCTATGACACTCGATAGTGGAGGAGTGCTTGAAAATCCCTCAGGAGGAATCGACATGGATGCTGATTGACTCACCTAAACCAACATGAATATTTGAAACATATATGTGATTCAATTATAAATTTAAAACTCGAGTTAAATAATTTATGATTTCATATATAATTTTTAAAATTGAAATCAAAATACCCCATAAGGGTTGCCAAGTATGACTGGTGTCGATGTATGTACTCGTGGAACATATGATTGCCCTTGCATTGTTAGTGTCATCTATACACCAAACAATTTGATTGTTAAAATGTATTGCAAACTTTTATTTTATATATACAACCATAAAAATTCTTATAAAAAGAACGTACATCTAGATGCATATTTATACCTATGTCATAGTGTCCTCAGGGTGATGTTCTACTACGAGGAACTCTACAAATGAACTGATGCGACCAGATGAACTACCAGAATCTCCCTGTCCACCTGAACTAGGTGTGACCTGATCAGGTCCATAACATACTTGATGACAACTAGTACATATATGGGGGATGGACCTCGACACTCCTGGAGTGGTACTCAGACAAGCTCCATAAAAAACTCCTCCATCATCATCATCGTCTCTATGCTTCCCACTCACTATTGCAGAAGCGTGCTGATCAAGGTCTCCTGCAAGTGTACTAAGGGAACCTAATGTTGAGAGAGCTTGATGATGTATAAGATGCAGGAATGGGAGGACGGGGAGCAACAACAAGGGGTTGTGCATGCGGGGCATCAGGGATCAACCCTTGCCCCTAATCTCTATTGTGGCATGCTGCCACTAACACCCTAAAATGATCTAAAATCAAAATAATTGGGCTTTTGCCCCAAAACAAACTCTACATATAGTTTTCTCAAAAAATACAATGGGAACTCCCAATTAGCATGTGGGGGACTATCAAAAACCATATACCATCGATCCCAAAAATGTGCACTCATCTACGGATGTATGCACCACCTCATGGATATTCTAGATTTGTTGGGTGGAATGGGTTGTCGAGTAACAGGGTCAAGAAAGTAGGGGGCTAGATGGGCTTTCATTATTTTAAGGTCTAATATTTTTTTGTAAGAGAGACCATCAAAATAAAATTGTCTCATTTTTTCTCTATCTCGTCGATGCCTATCAAGATCAACATCGATCATCCTGATAGAATCAACAACGTTTTGCATTGCAGATGCAAAACATCTCACATGTGGAGGAATCAATGCTTGACTCTGCATAGCATTGATTTGATTTTGTAAGGATGTAACTTGATCATTTATTCGTGCTCTCAAGCAAGCCTCATCAGATGTGATAGGTGTTGCATGTGGCATATTAGGTGGAGGTGGAGGGGGAGGGGGAGGCGGAGGTGGAGGTGGAGGGGGGAGGGAGGCAGATCTGGCTGTGGATGAGGTGGTGGATTGATGATATCATCAATGTTAAAATCATCCATGATATGCTTGATATAGATGTGTACCTACATTAAATCATACAAAATAGTCCATGTGCATACATATATTAAGATCATATATTTAATTGAAATAGGATGAGCAACATATATATTAAGATCATATATTTAATTGAAATGCACATATATATACATTGATTGTTCAACTCAAGATCATGTCCATACAAAATTCAAAATTAAATGTATGTACATGTACATTTAAAATAAAAAATATGATGCATAATTTGCATGCGTACAAATCATTAAACTAAACTATGTACATACATACAAATTTCAAAATTTAAGAACTATATATGCAAATTTTTAATACATACACATACATACTAAACAATAAACTTGAAACATTCACAAAATCTTATTTTATGTCTAACACACACATATATATTACAATTTTTCAGCAAGGAAATCATGATCTAGTAGATAGTCATAAAATATATACTATTATATACTATTCATTATAAGTTCATAAATTCCACCAAATTCATAAATCCATGTCACTAAAAATATCCATCTAGAACCAAAATCATAAATTCATGTCACTAAAAATATCCATTTGGAACCAAATTTATAAATTCATCACAAAAAATATCCATCGTTCACCCAATTTATAAATTCATAACTATTTAAGATTATTGTTTTAATTTATAAACTATTATGGCTCTCTACTGTATAGATCTTCATTTCTTTGTGTTTTCCTTTTCAAAATCAAGAGTTCTCCTCTCCTCTAGCTATTGTCTATGCTCATCTACAATCCCATCCATAGCCCTGACAGCATCAACAATGGTTTGCATCCTAGTTGCGAACATCGTCATAGGAGGTGCAACACATTCTTCATTTTGAATAATGTTGATTTGATCTTGGATGGTTCTAGTAGAAGCATTGATTTGTGCTTGCAAACGAGCATGTTCATTGATTTCAGGTGGTGGAGGTGGGGGGTTACAAGGTGGAGTGGGTGGAGGTGGAGGTGAAGGTGTTGGAGATGGATGGCGTGGAGGTGGATTGCGAATATTATTGAATGGATCCATGTGATCTTTAAGATATGACTGAACCTGCATTAGATTTGTAATTTCAAGATGTAAGATACATGTTTAGGAAATACCTTTAAAACATTCAATATGAATGGCCTTAAATAATTGAATACAAATGATAAAATTATATGTAAGCCTCATTTATATGTCTAAGGCACATGTTACTTGAATGAAAATTCAATTAACTATTGATATTGTATAATCTTGCAGGATCTTATTATTGTTAAATTTGGTTGGGCCTTGGGAAACTTTGAACACCAAATTTTAAGAACTTCTTTGATACCCTTAAGAAATGTCATATTGGAACCCCTTAAGAAAATTGAATTACAATTTAGGGTGACAGGATGGCTTAAGGGGATTTATGTCTAGTGAGGTCCTAGGAGAAAATGACATGGCTCAAGTGAATAAAATTTGGTGAAGTTTCCCAAGGCAACAAAATTTCATTAAGAGACTTTAAAGAAAAAATGATGGCTTTAGGGTTTAGGGTTTAGACTTTAGAGTTTAGGGTTTAGGGTAATAGGATAGCTTAAGGGGATCTACATGTAGTATGATCCTAGGAAAAAATTACATGACATAAGGGAAAGAAATTTGGTGGAGTTGCCTAAGGCAACCAAATTTCATTAAGAGCCTAAGAAAAAATGATGGCTTTAGGGTTTACGGTTTAGACTTTAGAGTTTAGGGTTTAGGGTAATAGGATAACTTAAGGGGATATATGTAGTAAGATCCTAGGAAAAAATTACATGGCATAAGGCAATGAAATTTGGTGGAGTTGCCTAAGGCAACCAAATTTCATTAAGATCCTAAGAAAAAATGATGGCTTTAGGGTTTAGGCTTTAGACTTTACAGTTTAGGGTTTAGGGTTATAGAATAACTTAAGGGGATATATGTAGTAAGATCCTAGGACAAAATTACATGGCATAAGGGAATGAAAGTTTGTGGGTTTCCTAAGACAACCAAATTTCACTTTATGATCCTGGGTAAGACAAAATGAATGGTTTAGTGTTTAGGGTTTAGGGTTTAGAATTTGGAATATTTAATGAACTTGCAAGTTAATGAAGAAAATTTTCTTTTGGAATAGTTGATTGAGATCTACTCTTGTTTCAACTGACCAACCTAGATCATGATGGCAACTTTGATCACCAAATTTTAAGAACTTCTTTGATCCCCTTAAGAAAATTGAATTACGATTTAGGGTGACAGGATGGCTGAAGGGGATTTACATCTAGTGAGGTCCTAGGAGAAAATGACATGGCTCAAGTGAATAAAATTTGGTGAAGTTTTCCAATGCAACCAAATTTCATTAAGAGCCTTTAAGGACAAAATGAATGGTTTAGTGTTTAGGGTTTAGATTTTAGAGTTCAGGGTTTAGGGTTTACAAAACTTAGGGTAAAGTTTTGGTGCCCCTTGAAATATTTAATGAACTTGCAAGTTAGTGAAGAACATTAAATCTTGTGGAATAGTTGATTGAGATCTACTCTTGTTTCAACTGACCAACCTAGATCATGAAATCTCATTCATATTATAATCTTGCACGATCTTATTATTGTTAAATTTGGTTGCCTTGGGTAACTTCACCAAATTTTAAGAACTTCTTTGATCCCCTTAAGAAATTTGTGATATTGGGGCCCCTTAAGAAATTGATTTATGATTCAACGTGATAGGATGGCTTAAGGTGATCTAGATGTCTAGTGAGGTCCAAATTTAGTCATACTATAGCCTCATTGGTTCCATCTAGCTTTGGGTCAAAAGTGTTTACCCCTCTAATAAAAAAAAGTATCATGTTAAAAATGAATCAATTTATACATATCACAAAAATAACAATAATCTTAAATGTAACCCATACTCTAACAATAATAGAATGCTAAATGATCCCCACCCCTAACCATATCCTAATTGAATTGCAAACCTAATTGAAACTTAATTAAATTATAACCTTTACCTAATCTTAAATGTATTCCTATATTATATTATATTTAAATTAATTTATATTTGTATTATAATTATATTAATATTTATTATATATTCCTAATTGTAACCTAACTATTTACTACAAACTTAATTGAATCTTAAGCCTAATCATCATTAAAACCCTAAGTAAATTGTAACATTACCTATCCTTAATTGTAATCTTATATTATATTTTATGATATTAAATACTTATATTAAATATAATATATTTAATTATATTTCTTTTATATGAATCATCCTCCTATCTCTAAATTGTAATAATAGCATGTAGTTCCTCCAAACTATCATAATGTACCTCCTCCCTTTCCCATGTAATAGGTGTACCTTGTAGGTGTTAAATGGTTCCATCTTGGTCTCCTTATTGATGCATTTCTATCCTTCCACATAAATCTATATAGTATCAAAATATAGGTAATTTTATGGTTATTGAATCTCTCTTAATTGCTAAAGAATCCATTATGATTGAGGATGGGTGGATTATTATCTAGGATCACATCTTAAAAATTTGATAGAGGTCATGTGGTATGTTTTTCTTAATACATATATTCCCATACAAACCTCTTTCCATGTATTATCAACTCTCCTATATAATAGACACCTTCCTAGATTTAAATTTCATATGATATATATGTACCCAAGTGTTTCCAATTGGAATTGCTATAATTATACTTTATGGCATTCTAGATATTCAAAATAGTTTTCATAGATTCACCAAATAGACCCATTCTTAACATTGAACCTACATAATTTTAGGTATGTCCAATGAAAGATTAGGGTCTAGGGTTCATAAATTTCAAATGCTTTAGTGTTGAGGGTTTAGATTTTACAGTTTAGGGTCTAGGGTTTAGCAAACTTAGGGTGAAGTTTGGGTGGCCCTTGGCATAATTTAGACTTGCAAGTTAGTGTCAATTGGAATCGATTGTACGCACTTAGATTTACGAATTTGCTAACTAAATTTGCAAAAAACATCAAGATAAACTTTATGAATTTTAACTATTCTTTAACATATTGATTTCTAATCTAATTATAATTTAACATTCAAACTAAAGTTTAATATATATCATTTTTTCCATACAAAGCAAATAAAATTTAAAACATTTAAGCAATGCAAATGAATTTTTTTGAGCTTGAAATTACCTAGTTTTCAAAATCAAAATGATTTGTTCAATTCCAATTTAGGGTTTTAACAATTTCTTTGTTCCAATTCAATTTAGGGTTTCAATTTTAAACAATTAGGGTTTTTAATGCAATTTTTTCGTTTCAATTCAAACTAGTGTTTTCAAATTCAATTTTTTTCGTTTGATTTGGATTCAGGGTTTCAAAAAGCTTGATTTGGATTTGTAAATGCAATGTTTTTATTTCATTTCGATTTCTAGGGTTTTGAAATGCAAATTTTTTTGTTTTGTTTCAATTAGGGTTTTCAAATTCAATTTTTTTGGGTTTAATCGAACAATTTAGGTTTCAAAAGTTAAATTTTGTTTCTAAAACACAATTCAAGGTTTGTTTTTTCATTTTTATTAAAAAAACCTTTAGGTTTCATTGCATTTTTTGTCTATTTTTATAGTTATTCATTTCTACTATAACAGTTTAAAAAAATACTTAAAACGTGAAATCAATTAAAAAAACATGCTAAATTCATTTATTTTCTTCAAAATTTCAATTCAAAATTAAAAAATGCAAAAAAATGGCATGTAGGGGTGTACCTATAGCTAATTGTGGGGGTCACTATCTCCAATACTCGGGGTCTCGTTCGATGTGCAGTGAAATGTGGTTTTTTTAAAAAATAAATAGCAATACAAAATGGGATCCCGATTTATGGAAATCGAGATCCTGTTTTGTGAGAATCGGGGTCCCGTTTTGTGAGAATCGGGATCCCATGCCTTTTCCATTGGTTCAGAATCTGATGGGAAACGGGATCCTAATTTTTAAAAACCGGGATCCCGTTTCATCTCAGGCTTGGGATCCCGAACCATAACGGGATCCCGATTTTTAAAAATTGGGATCTCGTTTATTAAAATCGGGATCTCATTTCCTCAATTCCAATTTCAATTTTTTGGTTAAGGAAAAAACTTCCACATTTCATGGACTCAACTTTGTGCACTTACCCAAAACAAAGAATGTTTGAAAACACATTGTGTAATGCATAAAAATCTAGACATGAATGCAAAATGTACCAAATTTGAATGAAATTGAAGAAGTGCACCTAAGATATGGATGGAGACTGGAAATGGCTTATAGAATGCCACTAATGCTAATTTTCATGCTTGGTAGGACTCATTCGCCATTCTAGGTGAATCAATCCCAGTTTTACAAAACTATTTTGGAACCTGTTTCGAACAAAAGGGTATCTAAAAATGTAGAAAACCAAAAATTAACCTTGGATTTTGACTCATTCACCACCCATGGTGAATAAGTCCACTTTTGAATCTCTGACTATTCAAAGGTGGAATCTAGAGCTCTCACTCTGCACTATGATTCTCTACAGGCGTATGCTTCTGAAACTTTGATTTTTGAACCTGAAAGTGAATTTTTTTTCATTATTTTTCTTGGATAATGAATAGAGGACTTAAAAAAATTTACAACTTAATTCATAATTATTTCCAAGCTTCCAAGATGCCTAAATCTACAAACACACAAGAGAAGAGAGTGAAATGTTGAAGGTTAGGGCATGGGGGTTTTCCTTGGTCAAACCCCTTTTAGGTAATTAAACCAAAATGATGAAAGAATGTAATGAAATATGAAATAATGGAGTTGATTAATTTTCCATGATGATTGGTCTTATAGTTTTTCAACCAAAATATGAATAATCTATCCTTGAAGGTCTAAAAATTGATCCTAAATGGCTTGTAATGTTAAAACCCTTGCTTGATTGAGAAGATAAATGATGAATGACTTGTAAAAATGAGTTGAGAGATGTAAATTAGGGCTTAGAAGGTTTTATTTATATTAAATTCTCCTAATTTACCAATAAATTGGATCCCTAAGGCCAACATGTGAAAATAATAAACTTAAATTTCACTTTTTCCCTCTCAAAGGTCAAAATTGAGCCAAATGGGACTCATTCACCACCCATGGTGAATGGGTCCCACTTGGATGGGACTGCTTCACCATGGATGGAAAATGGGTCCCACAAGGGCCATTTTGACAACTAAGATGCTAGAAGATAAGGAAATAAGGTTTAAATTGCAACTTTGTCAAGTATTTTATCAAATATTTCCTCAAGATGTACAATATGGGTTCATAGGAGCCTATTAGTGATGATTTAAAGGTCAATTAGGGCTTTGGACACAAAATTCAATGTGAAAATGTGATTAAATACACTTTACAACATTAAAATGAGGTCCACATAGCCTAGAGAGGCACAAGAACCAATGTGAATGTGCAAGACACATTACAACACTAGTTTAACATTAAGTTTAATTCACAAGTCTTCTAAATTGATGTGATAATGTTATTAAACACATTTTATAATGTTGAATTAGGGAGAAATAGGTTCATTAAGCCTAGAAAAGTGTGAAAGTCCTTTACAATAGTTTACAACACCTTTACAAGACATCAATAAAAGCATGTTATTCAATTTGCAAGGGTCCAAGACCTACTGTGGATGCATAAAATTCCTCAAAACACATGAATCAAGGCCTCATTAAGTCTAATTTATCATGAATTATTCCCATGTCAAGCAAGAGATCCATTTTTCTATGGCACATTAAGCCCCCACTTTAGTGAGAGAGTGAACTTGCTTCAAGCTCACACTAAAGTAGACATTCAAGAGAGATTCCAATGTACATATGCAAATGAAAAAGAATGACAAAGATAAAAGGAGGTTGTACAATCCCCCAAGATCCAAGGTCCTACGTTAAACCATCAAGATACATAATCATGTGATGGAAAGAATGAGAAAGTTTAAAATGAAAGTGGTGGTTCAAGCTTTGACCATTTATCTAGCTAGTTTTTTATTAGGTCTAGGCTTGTTTGTTTCAAAAAGAAAAAACATAACTCTAGGGTGACTGAACTCTTAGTTGTCTACCAGGTGAGAAATCCACAACATCCTCACTATGGGTCCATGGAACTTCTGATTGTCTATAGGGTGAGAAATCCCAAAGGTGAGAAACATATGCTAGTTAGTATGCACTCAAACACATAGGTGGCTATCTAGAAACTCATGCCTTGGAATGGGCTTCCTGCTCAGCCATATCAAAGTTATACCTCCTGATAACTTTATTAAGGTGTCACAAAGGAAAATGATTTTCGAGCTCTATGAGTAAGAAAAACTTCATATGCTTGACACTCATAGACATTGTTAATGTAGAATAGTGCAAGGATTGCTCAAAGGGTTTTTGCTTTCTTCGTGCAAGGTCTCATCTTAGGGAACATCATCCTCAATGTCTCCAAGAGAGGATAAGTGCAAGAGAATTATCATGCTCTTAGATAGAATCAAGCCCAATCGCTCCACCAAGAAAAGGATGCATCGCAAGAAGAATGAAATTGCATAATGAAATGTGAGTGGTAATGTATGCCCCCACTTTAAAGTAGTTGTGAACACCAGTACTATGAGCAATTGCTTTAAATTAGAAGAAGAGGACATGCGAACTTACTTGGAAATCCTTATGCCAAGTCATATGTTTTCGATAAGTTGTGTCATGAATAAGGTAGTATGTCACATGCAAGCCAACTTAAGTTACATCATCCACATCCCAAGCTTGCTCTTATGTGTTCATGAAAGGTTAATGATTAATCAAAAGAGGAAATGAAAAGTGACATACAAGGAAAAAGTTGCATATCCCCATGCCCCACTAAGTGCAAGACAAGAGTGAAAATCGGTATCAATTAGAGGAATTGGGTGCCCCCACAAAGGGAATCATATCAAACTCCTGAAAATGTTGCATTTTACAACTCAAAGCTTTACATTCATTAGTGGAGTGACCAAGAATGTGATGATAGGTAAAGAATGAAGTCTTGTAAGAGCATTTCTTACAAGTTTTGGGAGGGAGGGTGATCAAGTGATCTTGGAGGATTCTTGACAAGATACCCTCTTGATCAATAGTAGAAGGTGGTCTTATAGGTGATGACAAAGAAACATATTGCTTAGTATTAGTTGTCATACTTATGCAATACCCTTTAGATTGGAAGATTTTGTGCTCACTCTTATGGGAAGAGGGAAAATCTATCAAATTCCAACCATTGGTATCATGTGAGATGACATGACATTAAGTGAAGAGTTCGTTGTTTGTATCATATTGTGTAAAGGATGATGTTAAAGACCACTAGTGTTGAGGAGTTGAGGATGGACAATTATTGAGGATGATTTAGGAGTGTGTTGTGTGAGATTATTGATGTGGAGTGAAGGTTTGGCTATTGCTATTATAAGACAATAACCAAGACCATGAGTTGTTACTTGTGTGATAGGGTCGATAGGGTTGCAGATACCTTTCATTAGCACCACATCCTTTTCCACTATAGCCAAGTTGTTTCATAAGGTCATACCCTTTTCCATAAAGATTTTTCATTGCTTTGTGATTAGTTGGTGGTTGTTCATAAGCGTTGTCAAAGGTGGTTGTGTAGTTTATTTCATTCTCTAAAGTGGTTGAGGAGGAGGCTTTCAAAAGGTTGTCTAGATTTTGAGTGGACATTATTGTTGTATCTTTGGCCTTTTTTGAATCTTTGTGTTTGATCTTGTACTTTCCCATGAAGTCATGTTCGAAATCAGATGAACCCCATGTTGGAAAAACAAGGATAGACAACCAAGAGGGGGGTGAATCAGTTGTAAAAAAATATATAAAATTTTCCAACTTAACTTAATCTCAGATCTGATGAATGAATAATAAACCATAAACAATCAACACATCAGAAACACAAAGAAAACCAATATTTTTATGTGGAAACCCTGTTAGGGGAGAAACCACAGTCGAGGTAAGTCCACAATATTATACCCTACTAAGAGTATAAGAAGAATCAATGGGAATGCACATACATTTAGGCACACTACCTAGAGCTCACTACTCAATTACAAAGAAGGATCACTGTCCAAAGAAAGATTTGGAATAAAACCATCCAGATTTGAACTGAGAAAATAGCATTTGCTAATGCCTAATTACAGTTCCAGTTAAGTACATAAACTCTTCTTCACTCTTCTTCACACTCTGCTCTACCTTCAAATGATCTGAACAATATTCACACATAGGGCTCGCACACTTCACACTTCATACACCTCACATACTTCACACACTTCACACATTCTTCAATTCAAATAAACAATCACTCTTATATATCTGCCACAAGAGATTACATCAACAAATTTGTTGGCCAAAAATAAAATATAAAACATATGCACAATGTCGGCCCAAATTTATAATTAAATTTACAATGTGAATCAACCACAGTTGGCCACAACATAGTGGGGACCCAAAACAACAACTCCAACACAAAAAGACTTCAATTAATTTCTCCTTGAAGATCCACAACACACATCAATACCTAGTCATCCATGAATGTGAAAAACATGAACACACAATAGAAAATCTTGAATCACAAGCACCACGATCAATGTGGACCACCAACAAAGATAGAGCATGAACTATCCAAAACCATCAAGAAATACTAGAGAAACATCCACAACAACTAGACTTATAGAAATCACATGATCTTCACTCAAGAACACATACTGAAGTAACAGAAAAACTGTCACCAAACAAATCTTCATATCTTGAACAAATCTTTACGTGGATCTCTGAAACTTGACATGGATAAACTAGACACACTTAGCAAGAAACCCTTTAAACTGCAACCTTAGATTAGAAACGTATTGATCACACTGACAGACTGGTCTTTTCTTCTCCACTAACAACCTATAGCACTTCTTATTATAATTTTCTCAATATCCTCGACATATACAACTTCTAATGCAACAATGCTAATAGTGTTGACATCAATGACAATCGCATATCAGGAACACAACCACAACATCCAACAATCTCCCCCTTTTTCATTTATGGAAACAAATGATGTGAAAAATAGAATCAACCCAACAACACTTACTCCTCCTCAACTCTTCTCTTCTCGTACTTCTCTCCAAAAATATTTTTCACATTACACTTCTCCCCCTTTGACATCAATGTGACAGATCTCTTCTATGCAAGCTTTGAAACATATATCTACATTCTTGAACATCTGAATACTCCCCCTGAGTAGCATCCACCAACATCAATCTGGATCAAAATATGATCATGAAGTACATGGATTGATGCAAACTAATGCATCCTCAGTTTAGATTACGAGGGGTAATCTCCCCTAGCATCCCTCTGAGATACTCAAAAGTATCCTTTGGCAATGACTTAGTGAAAATTTCTGCAATCTATTCTTTGGTAGGCACATACTCCAGTCTATCTTCTTTCTCACTCACTTTTTTCCTTAGTGGAACTTGATTGATATATGCTTGGTATTAGAGTGTAGCACCGGATTCTTTGATATATTTATTTCACTTGAGTTGTCACAGTGTATGACAATAGGCTCATCATATACAACTCTAATAATTTTCAGCATCTATTTTATCCACAACACTTGAGTACAATTATTTGTAGTAGCAATATACTCTGCCTCAACAGTAGATAGGGAAATGGAATTCTAATTTTTACTCAACCATGACACCAACTTCTTCCCTAGAAAGAAAGCACCACCACTAGTACTTTTCTTGTCATCTACATCTCCCACCCAATCCAAACTAGTATAGGCATTCAGAGTAAGATCATCATATTTAGGATACTAAAGCCCAAAATCAACTGTTCCTTTCAGATATCTAAAATTTCTCTTCACAATAGTTACATGAGATTCTTTTGGATTGGCTTGATATCTAGCAACCATACACACTGCATTCATGATGTCTGGTCTGGTCTGAGTTAAGTAGAGCAATCCACCAATCATTGACCTATATCTTGTTTGATTTGACTTAGGAGAGTCATAATTTTGTGTTAACTTTCATCTGGTTACCATGGGTGCACCAATAGGCTTTGAGTATTCCATCCCAAAAAATTTCAATAGCTCTCTCACATATTTGGACTAAGATATGAAAATCCCTTTATCTAACTGAGTAATTTGCAATCCCAAAAAAAATCCATCTCTCCAATCATACTCATTTCAAATTCATTCTACATCTCATTAGAAAACTTCATACACAATCCATCATCTCCTCCAAAAATAATGTCATCAACAAAGACTTCAATAATCAACTCTTTATCATGATCCAACTTAAAATACAATTTGTTAGCAGTACCTTTATTGAATCCAAGCTTCAGTAAATATTTATCTAGTCTACCATACTAGGCTTTAGGGGCTTTCTTGAGTCCATATAGAGCTTTCTTCAATCGAAAAACCATGTATTCCTCATCAGTCAGTTGAAATCCATCTGGTTGTTCAACATATACCTCTTCTTCCAACTCACCATTCAAAAAATATGACTTCACATCCATCTAATAGACCTTGTAGTTCTTGTATGCAGCATCAGCAAGAAATAATCTTACAGCTTCAATTCTAGAAATAGGGGAAAAGGTTTCTTCAAAATCAATACCTTCCATTTGTGAATACACTTTACATACTAGTCTTGCTTTATTCTGCACCACATCACCTTTTTCATTTAGCTTATTCTGAAAGACCCATTTAGTACCAATCACATTTTTATCTTTAGGTCTAGGAACAAGAATCCATGTAGATCATTCTTTTCAATTTGCAATAGTTCTTCCTTCATAGCTTCCATCCAGTGTTCATCATTGCAAGCTTCATTGAAATTGTTAGGCTCAGTCTTGGAAATCAGACAATACTCTTCAGCAATCCTTCTTCTAGTCTATACACCTTTATTCTTATCTCCTATAATTTGATCTTTAGAATGATTTAGCTTTACATACCTCAAAATTTTAGGATTATCTCACTTTTGGTTCTTATTTTCTTTCTTCTGCACTTCCACTAGTCTCACCTTCTTGACTTTCTTGATTTACCAGAACAACATGAACTTGAATCTGAGTCTAAGCATTCTTCCCTTTTTCTATACTATCTTGTTGGTCATCTAAATCATATCCATAGTATCTAGATGATTTAGCAGAGTCCTCATCAAATATGATATTTTAACTTTCAACAATTTTTCTCAATCTTCTATTATAGCAACAATAAGCCTTTCTCTTAGTAGAGTGACCTAGAAAGATTCCTTGATCACTCCTTGCATCAAACTTTCCTATATCTTCATCTCTCTTAATATAACACTTGCTTCCAAAGATCTTGAAGTATTTATCAGTAGGATTATAACCAAACCATAGCTCAAAAGGATTCTTACCAAAAATACAATTGACATTTACCCAGTTTAGAGCGTACACAAAAGTGCTTACAACTTCTCTCCAATAGATGTGAGGCATATTTCCTTCTAACATCATTGTTCTAGCAGCATCCAGAATTGTTTTATTCTTCCTCTCTACAACTCCATTTTGTTGAGGGGTTTAGGGAGTAGATAATTGTCCTCTGATTCCATGCTCTTCACAGAAAGAATTGAACTCCTGGGAAGTAAAATCACCACCTCTGTCTGACCTTAGACATTTTATCTTCAAACCTATCTCATTCTATGCCATAGCTTTGAAAATTTTGAACTTCTCTAATGTTTCACATTTTTCTTTTATGAAAGCAACCCATATCATCCTAGAGTAATCATCAATAAGAAACATAAAGTACCTTTCACCATGTAGACTTTTGATTCTAGAGGGACCACACAAATCAGTATGCACCAACTCTAGTAATCCATTAGAATGATGTTATTTTCTCTAAAAAGAAACTCTAGTCTACTTTCCCATCTAAAATTCCTTACATATTGTGTTAGTAGGCTTCACTAGCTTAGGTAGATCTCTTACTGCTTGAGTGGAGCTTACCTTGACAATGTTATCAAAATTCACATGACACAACATTCCATGCTACAACTAGCTTACATCCACTTGAGCAATCAAAAAATTTACATTAGCATTTAGGTGAAAAATATTACCTTTTGTCTTCGTACCAAAAGCAATATCACTTATAGAACTTCCAAGTATCGTGCATCTTCCATCTTTTAATTACAGATTGTAACCCTTATCCAAAATTTGTCCAACACTCAACAAGTTATGCTTCAAACCTTCAACATAAAGAACATCATCAGTGTTATGTTTGTCACCAAGAAAAATAGATCCTCTACCATGAATCACACTAGTATTGTTATCTTTGAAACTCACAACCCCACCATCATACTTCTTCAAACTTACAAATTTTCTTTTGTCACCAGTCATGTATGATGTGAGCATCTATTGTCAATAACCCACTCATCTTTTTCTTCAATTCGAGTTTCAAGAGCTTTCTCAACTTTAGCAGATTCAGTAGCCACTGGACCATTTTCCTTGATAGAAATGAAAGCCCATTCATCTTCATTTCCATTGCCTTTATCAGATTCTTCTTTAGTCACACCTCCTTTAGCATAATAACATTTCTTTTGAAATCTATATTTGTAAGGTTTATATCTAGGAACTCTTTTAGGACACCTTCATGCAAAATTACCTATTTTACTGCAAGAAAAACATTTAATAGTAAACTTTCCTTTATACTTACCTTTTCCTCTTCCTTCTTTCTTCACAATCAATGCTTCCAACTCTTCTACCTCTCTTTCTTCATCTTCAAGTTGTTTCATCTCTTCCTCATACTTGAATTACTTTCTAGAAATTTCTCCTAAATCATATCTTTGCTTGTTTCTTCTAGATACATAACCCTTAAATGCATATTCAATCTTAGGGGAAAAATCACCAAATTCACTCAACTCTAAAGCAACAAATTTTCCAATCAGCATATCTCTTGTCACATTTTTTACTGATTTGAGCTCTTCAATAGCATGAGCCTTTGATTTGTAGGAGGGAGGCAATGATTTGAGCACCTTAGCTACAATTTCTTGTTCATCTAGGGTACCACCGGCACATCTAATACCCATCACAAGTTCATTTACTTTTTGCATAATAGAAGAAATATTTTCATCTTCTCCCATCTTCAAAGTTTCATACTTTCCTTTCAAACTTGTTAGCTTAGCAACCTTCACAAGTGCATCTCCTTCATAAAAAGTCTCCAACTTCTTCTAGATCTCATGAGCTATCTTCAGATCCATCACATTTGTCATTTCTCAATCTTTCAAAGCACTCAACAAAGCTTCAATAGCCCTAATGTTAGTCTCAACTTCTTTAACCTCATCAAGAGTGGAAGGACCATTCTGAGGAATAACATATCTATTCTTTGTAATCTTCCAGAAGGGCTCACCAATACACTTCAACTGACATTCCATTTTGGCTTTCCACAAAGGGAATTTTGTTCCATTGAATCTAGGACTATCCTTCTTATATGATGTCATCTCGAATCACCTCAAGCTTTTAAAATTCTTCACAAGAACCTAATTCGATACCAATTGTTGGAAAAACAAGGACAAAAAACTAAGGGGGGTGAATAAGTTGTCACAGAATATATAAAATTTTCCAACTTAACTAAACTTAATCTTAGATCTAATGAATGAATAATAAACCATAAACAATAAACACATAAAAAAAATAGAGAACACCAATATTTTTATGTGGAAACCCTATTAGGGGAAAAACCATGGTGGAGGTCAGTCCACAATATTATACCCTGCTAAAATTATAAGACGAATCAATGGGAATGAAGATGCATTTAGGAACACTACCTAGAGTTCACTGCTCAATTACAAAGAGGACTCACTATCCAAAGAAAGATTTAGATTAAAACCATCCAGATTTAAACTGAGAAAATAGCATCTGCTAATGCTTGATTATAGTTGTAGTTAAGTACATAAACTCTTCTTCATTCTTATTTACACTTTGCTCTGCCTTCGAATGATCTAAACAATATTCACACATAGGGCTCCCACACTTCACACTTCATACACCTCACATACTTCACACACTTCACACATTCTTCAATTCGAATAAAAAATCGCTCTTATATATCTGCCACAAGAGATTACATAAACAACTTTGTTAGCCAAAAAGAAAATATAAAACATATGCACAATGTCGGCCCAAATTTATAATTAAATTTATAATGAAAATAAACCACGATCAGTCACAACATAGTGGGGACCCAAAAAAACAACTCCAACACAAAAAGGCTTCAATTAATTTCTCCTTGAAGATCCACAACACACTTCAACACCTAGTCAGCCATGAACATGGAAAACATGAACACACAAGAGAAAATATTAGATCACGAGCACCACAATCAATGTGGACCACCAAAAAAGATAGAGCATGAACTAGAAACATCCAAAACCATCAAGAAATACCAGAGAAACATCTGTAACAATTGGACTTATAGAAATCACATGATCTTCACTCAGGAACATGTATTAAAGTAACAAAAAAACTGTCAGTATTCAAACAAATCTTCATATCTTGAAGAAATCTTTATGTGGATCTTTGAAACTTGACATGGATAAACTAGACACACTCAGCAAGAAACCCTTAAAACCACAACCTTAGATTAGCAATGTACTGATCACCTCGACAGATAGATCTTTGCTTCTCCACTAACAACCTATAGCACTTCTTATTATAATTTTCTCAATATCCTCAACATATACAACTTCTAATGCAAAAATGATAATAGTGTTGACATCAATGACAACCACATATCATCAACACAACCACAACATCCAACACCCTAATCATCATAAAATAACTTCGTGTGATGTGTAAGTGGTTGTTCATTGTCATTTTGTTGAACAAGTTCCACTTGTGTAGGTGATGTTGACGTGTTTAAGGAATTTTCTTTATTTTTCAAAAATTGTGAGACACTATCAGTTTCAAGATCAGCGTCAAGTGTGTGGATTATGTTGTTGTAGATGTATTTCATTTTGCAATGAAGAGTGGAAGCCACACCTTTCATGGCATGAATCCATTGTTTTCCTAAGATAAGATTGCATGAAATTTCATAAGGAATAACATGGATTGGTGTATTTAAGGTGACCACTCCAATGGTAAGAGGCATAATGATTACCCCTAGTAATTTCTTTTTGACATTGTCAAATCCCTTAATAGAGAAAGAATTAGGTCGAATGGTTGACTGATCAATGCCAAGCCTATCCAAAAGGGTCACACTACACACGTTAAGAGTAGAACAAGTATCGACAAGAGTTCTCTTTATCCCTTTTATTTTGTATTGAGCGATGATCAAGAAAGCTTCATTTTTCTTTTCACACATCCAAAGAGGGGAGTTCACTTTGGTGGAAAAAAATATCAACATTTTGGCCTTGAATCATTGTTGCAATATTAGTTGGTGGCACATTAGAAGGGACATGAACTTATTGTAAGGTTGTTTGGATCATGTTGTGATAGTGACGGGAGGCTTGAAGAAGGTCCCACAATGATATCTTATCAAGAGTATTCTTAAGTTTCTCGACAAGATCATACTCCTTGTGACCTGGTAAGAAAGGGTTAGGTGGGATAGGATTAGGCAACAATAAGGGTGTTGGTGTGGGTTGTTGCAGTTGTGGATTATTTCAAGTGTTATATGTATGAGAAATGATATTATAACTCAATTGTTGTGATACATTAGTTAGAGGCTCGGTAAAGGATAATTTCAGGTTTATTTTGAGTTTGTTGTTTGTGTGAAGGTGGGTATAGAATTAGAGGGTTGTTAGGATGTCCCACGGGGTATGTATGAGGTCCATGGATCGAGGGGGATCTAATGGACACTTGTGCATTCATAACCTTAATGGTCTTGGTTTGATGTATCTCTAATGAAGGTAAATCTAGAACCACTTGTTTAGTGAAGGAAGAAACATTATTAGTGTTGCCACATTCTAGCACCATGATATTCTCCCTAGAAGGATATTTTTTAGGAGAACAACAGGCCACATGTTCTTGACAAGAAAGGCTTGGTTCTTCCAAAATGACTTCATCGCCAATAAGGGAATGATCAATTATGGGAGTTTCAAGAGGGGGATGATTAGGAGAAGGTATTAGTTGAATTTCCATTGTTTGCAATGTCTCATTCTCTTGTGCCATGTTATCTATCCTAATAGGAGAGCTTGTAATATGTTCATCCAATTTTGAGGTTTTTGAAGTAGCTTCATCACAAGCAGGGGAGGCTTCATGAGAAGGACCACTATGGTTGTCAAATAGATTATCCCAAATGGGAGGAGCATTAGGGAAGGGAGGATCAAGGGTTTCATGATTCTTAGTAGGAATTTCTTCTGACATCAACCTATCCTCTTTACATCGAGGAGGGATATTAGGAGAATGATAAGTTTGATTGTCATGGTTATGGAAACTAGTAAAGGTGATATTGAGAAATGTGGCTATGATCTTATGTTTGTGTTGTCTAACATCTTCCAAAGGGGAATAAGGAGATGGACAATCAAGACATCAAGACTTGTAACTTTCTTCACCAAGATACCTTCGTCACTAGTAGGATAGGTATCGGGAGAACAAAAAGTATGTGTTATGATTGTCTGCACCTCCATTCACACCAATGGGTAATGTAATGGTTTGGTCAAAGCTATGTTCCTTATAATTTTAATCAAAATAAAATGCATAAGAGGGGATATTATGATTATAAAAACCATGTTTAATCAAATCAAAGACACATCTTTTGAAAAAGAACATGATATGTGAAAGTAAATAAAGTTCAATGCAATGATTTATATGTAATTTTCAAATGTAAAACAAAGTAAGTTGCAAATTACAATATGCAATAGTCTGAAAAATGAAATATGTGAAATGAAACAATGCATGAAATGAGCTATTTTAGGCTAAATTTGATGAAATGTACATCTTATAAAAATTCAACCAACTGATACAACTAGGAAATGGTACCAAATAGAAGCCTAAAAACAAGGTTTGTGGCTCTATGAAAGGCAGTTTTAGGTGTCAAAAGTGATTGATTCACCCAGGGTGGTGAATTAGTCCCAGTATGGAATTTTTTCAAAATTTTCAAAAAAAACTAAGGGATTTTTTATAGTTTTTGAGTGCTATGATGCAGACCTAAGTGAAAAATGCAAAATTTCATAAAATTTAAATGAATTTAGATGCCAACAATGCCACCTAAATGAACTTTTTATGAATGAAAAATTTAACACATAGCATGCAAACGAATCATGAAAACCCTAATGCAAGCTAGATCTATGATGAAGAATTACAAATTAGAAAAGTATTCAAAAAGCAGGTTCACCAAAATGTAACATAGATTTTTGGCTTCCTAATTATTTCTAGCACTTCTAGGGTTTTTCACCAAAAAGGAGAAAGAAGGTCCAAAATGGGAAATTTTACACTCAAAGTCAATACAATATGGGTGGAATATGGATGCAATATACCTAGATTAAATGCTTGAATACAAGAAACTAATAATATTAATTGATTAATGAATGTAAACTAAGGAAACAAAGAATGTTTGAAAACACATTATGTAATTCACAAACACCTAGAAATGAATGGAAAATGTAATAGAACTGAATGAAATTGATGGAGTGAACCTAAGATATGGATGGAGAATAGAACTAGCTTCTAGAATATTGTTGATGCTGATTTTTTAGGCCTTGTAGGACTCATTTGCCATTCTGGGTGAATCAATCCTAGTTTTGCAAAACTATTTTGGAACCTGTTTCAGACAAAAGGGTATCTAAAATTGCAGAAAACCACAAAATCACCTTGGAGTGGGACTCATTCACCACCCATGGAAAATGAGTCCACTTTTGAGTCTTTGAATATTCAAAGGTGGAATCTAGAGCTCTCAGTCTGCACTTTGATTCTCTATAGGTGTTTGCTTCCGAATTTCTGATTTTCAAACCTGAAGAGAGGACTTATAAAACTTTTCAACTTGATTCCTAATGATTTCCAAGCTTCCAAGATTCTTAAATCTACAAACACACAAAACAAGAGAGAGAATTATTGAATGTTAGGGCATGGGGGTTTGCCTTGGTCAAACCCTGTTTAGATAATTAAACCAAAATGATGAAAGAATGTAATGAAACATGAAATAATGGAGTTTATTATCTTTCCATGATGATTGATCTTTAATTTTTGCAACCAAAACATGAATAATCTTCCCTTGAAGATCTAAAAATTGATCTTGAATGGCTTGTAATGTTAAAACCCTAGCTTGCTTGAGAAGATAAATGATGAATGAGTTGTAAAAATGAGTTGAGAGATGTAAATTAGGGCTTATAAGGTTGTATTTATAGTAAATTCTCCTAATTTACCTATAAATTGGATCCCTAAGGCCGACATGTGAAAATAATAAACTTAAATTTCACTTTTTCCCACTTAAAGGTCAAAATTGAGCCAAATGGGACTCATTCGCAACCAATGGAAAATGGGTCCCACCTAGATGGG